>JARFJB010000317.1:6552500-7065000 GCA_036346205.1 Vesta saturnalis | reverse complement strand
GTGCGTGCGTGCGTCGTGTGCGCGTGTGCGGGCGTGCTGCGTGTGCGCGTGTGCGCGTGTGCGCGTGTGCGTCGTGCGCGTGTGCGCGTGTGCGCGATGTGCGGCGTGCGTGCGTGTGCGCGTGTGCGCGTGTGCGTGTGTGTGCGCGTGTGCGCGTGTGCGCGGGCGTGTGGCTTGCGCGTGTCGCTGTGCAGATGTAACCTCGCAATGTGTTGTTAGTTTTGTTTCCACCTCCGAAAAAATTCGGAAGCCGGTTAAAACGCAGGGTTGTGTGCAGGCCGTGACTTGCGGTGTAACGTGAGTGCGTGAATTGAAAATTCGTGTTGTTTATGGTTTGATGCGTGTGACGCCCAGCAAATAATAAAATTAAACTTTGTGGGATTGATTGTTGGTGTTGGCGACATATTGCGGGCGACTTGCGACAATGCCGAATAAATATAAACGCACGTTAGGTAAACGAAAATATAACGATTTTTCCAAGGAGGACTTGCAACAAGCTATTCAGGAGTGTAAAAATTCAAATTTGACTTTGTGGGACGTGTCAGAAATGTCAAATTTCAAGGTGCACCGTTCAACGGAAATTAAATTTTTGTTGCTGAACCGGGCGGTCAAACAGTCCTCAGCGCTGTAGAAGAACAATTCATAGTAAATGGAATGCACAGCAAGTGATTGGGATTGCGCGTTGAATGGGCTGATTTAAAACTTGTAAACCGATTTAGATCGACAGGTGTAAATCTGTCAAAATATTTGAAAACAATGTGCCTGGCGATTGTGGTTTCCGATTTATTGAACGTTCCGTGATAGACTAACCTTCGATTATCGGAAAATGTCAAAAGAAGCTGTTTCAGTAAATACTAAAGGAATATTTTGATATTTGCAGTGTCTGTAGCAGGAGTAGTCCCAGGGCATATAAAAACTGCGACGAAACGAATTTCTTCGGCGATCCTGTGCGATACAAAGTAGCCGTACGCAAAGCGCGAAAGGATAATAGATTCGACGTAAACATCCATCTGTTATGTTTGCTGTCGCAGGATTAGGGCATATGTTACCCTTACGTGGTGTGTAAAGCGGACTATTTATGGGCCACGTGGACAGAGGCTGGCCTCGATGGATGTCGCTACAATCCTAGTCGCTCTGGATGGTTCGATCAAACGTTATTTGAAGATTGGTTTACCGTTGTGATCCGCCTGTTTTGCAAAATTGGGGCCGCGCGTGTGCGCGTGTGCGCGTGTGCGCGTGTGCGCCGGGTGCGTGTGCGCGTGTGCGCGTGCGCGTTGTGTGCGCGTGTGCGCGTGTGCGCGTGTGCGCGTGTGCGCGTGTGCGCGCGTGTGCGCGTGTGCGCGTGTGCGCGTGTGCGCGTGTGCGCTGTGCGCGTGTGCGCGCGGTGCGCGTGTGCGCGTGTGCGCGTGCTGCGCGGTGCGCGTGTGCGCGTTGCGCGTGTGCGCGTGTGCGCGTGTGCGCGTGTGCGCGTGTGCGCGTGTGCGCGTGTGCGCGTGTGCGCGTGTGCGCGTGTGCGCTGTCGCGTGTGCGCGTGTGCGCGTGTGCGTGTGCGCGTGTGCGCGTGTGCGCGTGTGCGCGTGTGCGCGTGTGCGCGTGTGTCGCGTGTGCGCGTGTGCGCGTGTGCGCGTGCGCGTGTGCGCGTGTGCGCGTGTGCGCGTGGCGTGGCGCGTGTGCGCGTGCGCTGCGCGTGTGCGCGTGTGCCGTGTGCGCGTGTGCGCGTGTGCGCGTGCGTTGCGCGTGTCGCGTGCGCGTGTGCGCGTGTGCGCGTGTGCGCGTGCGCGTGTGCGCGTGTGCGCGTGTGCGCGTGTGCGCGTGTGCGCGTGTGCGCGTGTGCGCGTGTGCGCGTGTGCGCGTGCGCGTCGTGTGCGCGTGTGTCGCGCGTGTGTCGCGTGTGCGCGTGTGCGTCGTGCGCGTGTGCGCGTGTGCGCGTGCGCGTGGCGCGTGTGCGCGTGTGCGCGTGTGCGCGTGTGCGCGTGCTGCGCGTGTGCGCGTGTGCGCGTGTGCGCGTGTGCGCGTGTGCGCGTGCGCGTGTGCGCGTGTGCGCGTGTGCGCGTGTGCGCGTGTGCGCGTGTGCGCGTGTGCGCGTCGCGTGTGCGCGTGCGCGTGCGCGTGTGCGCGTGTGCGCGTGTGCGCGTGTGCGCGTGTGCGCGTGTGCGCGTGCTGCGCGTCGCGTGTGCGCGTGTGCGCGTGTGCGCGTGTGCGCGTGCGCGTGTGCGCTGCGCGTGTGCGCGTGTGCGCGTGTGCGCGTGGCGTGTCGCGTGTGCGCGTGTGCGCGTGTGCGCGTGTGCGCGTGTGCGCGTGTGCGCGTGTGCGCGTGTGCGCACGTGCGCGTGTGAGCGTGTGCGCGTGTGCGCGTGCGCGTGTGCGCGTGTGCGCGTGTGCGCGTGTGCGCGTGTGCGCGTGTGCGCGTGTGCGCGTGTGCGCGTGCGCGTGTGCGCGTGTGCGCGTGTGCGCGTGTGCGCGTGTGCGCGTGTGCGCGTGTGCGCGTGTGCGCGTGTGCGCGTGTGCGCGTGTGCGCGTGTGCGCGTGTCGCGTGTGCGCGTGTGCGCGTGTGCGCGTGTGCGCGTGTGCGCGTGTCGTGTCGCGTGTGCGCGTGTGCGCGTGTGCGCGTGTGCGCGTGTGCGCGTGTGCGCGTGTGCGCGTGCGCGTGTGCGCTGCGCGTGTGCGCGTGTGCGCGTGCGTGCGCGTGTGCGCTGTGCGCGTGTGCGCGTGTGCGCGTGCGCGTGTGCGTGTGCGCGTGTGCGCGTTCGTGCGTGCGCGCGTGCGCGTGCGTCGCGTGTGCGCGTGTGCGCGTGTGCGCGTGTGCGCGTGTGCGTGTGCGCGTGTGCGCGTGTGCGCGTTGCGCGTGTGCGCGTGTGCGGTGTGTGCGTGCGGTGTGCGTGTGTGCGTTGTGCGTGTGTGCGTGTGTGCGTGTGTGCGTGTGTGCGTGTGTGCGTGTGTGCGTGTGTGCGTGTGGGTGCGTGTGTGCGTGTGTGCGTGTGTGCGTGTGCGTGTGTGCGTGTGTGCGTGTGTGCGTGTGTGCGTGTGTGCGTGTGCGTGTGGCGTGTGTGCGTGTGTGCGTGTGGCGTGTGTGCGTGTGCGTGTTGCGTGTGTGCGTGTGCGTGTGTGTGTGGTGTGCGTTGCGTGTGTGCGTGTGTGCTGTGTCGTGTGTGCGTGTGTGCGGTTGCGTGTGGCGTGTGCGTGTGTGCGTGTGTGCGTGTTGCGTGTGTGCGTGTGTGCGTGTGTGCGTGTGTGCGTGTGCGTGTGCGTGTGTGCGTTGTCGTGTGCGTGTGTGCGTTGTCGTTGTCGTGTGTGCGTGTCGTGTGTGCGTGTGTCGTGTGTCGTGTGTGCGTGTGTGCGTGTGTCGTGTGTGCGTGGTGCGTGTGCGTGCGTGTGTGCTGTGTGCGTGTGTGCGTGTGTGTGCGTGTGTGCGTGTGTCGTGTGTGCGTGTGTCGTGTGTCGTTGTGCGTGTGTGCGTTGCGTATGGCGTGTGCGTGTGTGCGTGTGCTGCGTGTGTGCGTGTGTGCGTGCGTGCGTGTGCGTGTCGTGCGTTGTCGTGCTGTGCGTGTGCGTGTGCTGCGTTGTGCGTGGTGTGCGTTGTGCGTGTGCGTGTCGTGTGTGCGTGTGTGCGTGTGTGCTGTGTAGCGTGCTGTGCGTGTGTCGTGTCGTGCGTGCTGTGCGTCGTGTACGTGTGTGCGGTGCGTGTACGTGTTGCGTATGCGTGTGTGCGTGTGCTGCGTGTGCGTGTTGCGTGTGCGTGTGTGCGTGTGCGTGTGTGCGTGTGTGCGTAGTTGTGCGTGTGTGCGTGTGCGTGTGTGCGTGTGCGTGTGCGTGTGTGCGTGTCGTGCGTGTGTGCGTGTGCGTGCGTGTGCGTTGTGCGTGCTGTTGCGTTGTGCGTGTGTGCGTAGTGCGTGTCGTGTGTGCGTGTGCGTGTGCGTGTGTGCTGTTGCGTCGTGTGCGTGTGTGCGTGTGCGTGCGTGTGGCGTGGTGCGTGGTGTGCGTGTGTGCGTGTGTGCGTGTGTGCGTTGTCGTGTGTGCGTGTGCGTGTGCGTGTGTGCGTGTGCGTGTGTGCGTTGTGCGTGTGCGTGCGTGCGTGCTGTGCGTGTGTGCGTGTGCGTGGTGCGTGTGTGCGTGTGTGCGTGTGTGCGTGTGGTGCGGTGTGCGTGTGTGCGTGTGTGCGTGTGTGCGTGTGCGTGTGTGCGTGTGCGTGTCGTGTGCGTTGTGTGCGTGTGTGCGTGTGCGTGTGCGTGTGTGCGTGTGCGTGTGTGCGTGTGTGCTGTGCGTGTGCGTGTGTGCGTGTGTGCGTGTGTGCGTGTGCGTGTTCGTGTGTGCGTGTGTGCGTGTGTGTTGTCTGTGTGCGTGTGTGCGTTTTTTGCGTGTCGTGTGTGTGTTGTTTGTGTGTGTGTGTGTGCGAAAAAAATTCACAGGAGTCTGTAACACTTTACAGATTGTAACCTCACAATGTGTTGTTAGTTTTGTTTCATAACACCTCCGAAAATAATTACAGAAGCCGGTTAAAAAAACAGGGTTGTTTACAGGCCGTGATACTTCTATGTGTAAAAGTGAGTGCGTGAATTGAAAATTCGTGTATTATTTTTTAAATGGTTTTGATACTTTCTGATGACAAAACCAACCTAACAAATAATAAAAAAAATTTAATAACTTTGTGGGATTGTTTTTTATGTGTTGGCGACATATTGCGGGCGACTTGAGACAATGCCGAATAAATATAAACGCACGTTAGGTAAACGAAAATATAACGATTTTTCAAGGAGGACTTGCAACAAGCTATTCAGGAGTATAAAAATTCAAATTTGACTTTGAGGGACGTATCAGAAAAATATCAAATTTCAAGGTCCACCATTCAACGGAAATTAAATAATTTATATGTTGCTGAACCGGGAGGTCAAACAGTCCTCAGCGCTGTAGAAGAACAATTCATAGTAAATGGAATACTACAAGCAAGTGATTGGGGATTCCCTTTGAAAGGGCTGATATTAAAAATCTTGTAAAACCGATTTAGATCGACAGGGTAAATCTATCAAAATATTTGAAAACAATGTACCTGGCGATTCTTGGTATTATCGATTTATTGAACGTCATCGTGATAGACTAACCCTTCGATTATCGGAAAATATCAAAAGAAGCTGTTTCAGTAAAAATACTAAAGGAATATTTTGATAATTTAGCAGTATCTGTAGCAGGAGTAGTCCCAGGGCATATAAAAACTACGACGAAACGAATTTCTTCGGCGATCCTGTGAGATACAAAGTAGCCGTACGCAAAGCACGAAAGGATAATAGATTCGACGAAAACATCTACATCTGTTATGTTTGCTGTCACAGGATTAGGGCATATGTTACCCCATACGTGGTGTATAAAGCGGACTATTTATGGGCCACGTGGACAGAGGCTGGCCTCGATGGATGTCGCTACAATCCTAGTCGCTCTGGATGGTTCGATCAAACGTTATTTGAAGATTGGTTTTACCGTTGTGATCCCCTATTTTGCAAAATTAGGTGGGCCCAAAGTGCTTATAGGGGATAACTTAGCATCGCATGTGCCACTGAAGGTGATCATGGAGTGCAAAATCAAAATATCAGATTTGTATTGCTCCTCTAACAGCACACATCTTACACAACAGTTAGATGTGTGCTGTTTTAGGCCTATTAAAGAAAAATGGAGAAGACTGCTAAAAGTGTGGAAACAGAAAAATAAGGGTCCACTGCGAAAAGATTACTGCGAGGCACTTTAGAAGATAGAACTAAAAATAGAAAATATATTGTCGGGATTTAAGGCAACTGGAATTATTCCTTGTAATAGAGAAGCAGTTTTGAAAAATTGCCAAAACAAGATGTTGCATGTATGAAATTCAAAATAATGTAGCGAATTCTTTGAAGGACATGTTTGAGCAAAGTCGATATGGAAGTGAAGATGAAACGAAAACACTTAAAAGGAAGAAGTTAAATGTTCCACCTGGACGAAGCATTGCTTATGAAGATATTTATAATGAAGGACCCAGCACTGGTAAAGCATCAGCAACCTTAAATGATGAAGCCTTTGATGAAGACCTTACAGTTGATGCAGATTCTGATTCATCAACTGCATCAGATCAGACTAACAATTCATCCGAGAATTCTACATCATTTTCTAATATAGCAATTAATGATTTCATCGTAGTGGAATTAAAGTCAGAGAAAGGGCGGAAGATCAGATTTATAGGAAAGGTCATTTCTATAGAGCCATGTTGCTGCCGATTTTTACGAGCCAGTAAAAAAATACCAAATGGTTTTATCTACCCTGATATAACGGATGAAGGTGATATAGAAGCTGATGAATTTATTGGCACTTTGGAACCACCGAAATATTAAGAAGAGGGACATGGTATTCCCACCAAAACAACTAAAAAATTCTTGCTTTGTAATTGATTTATATGTGGTAGTATCGGCACCTACCTACCAAACAAAAATTTATTGTTTTTGTTTGTAGAATTAGCATTAGGTATACCTATATCTTAAGTTTCCTGTTTTGAATGTTTTTTATGTTTGTATTTTAAAATTAAAAAATTGTAAGTTAATCATACACTTCTATGTATTATTTTTACGTGTCTGCACAATGCGGCAACGTACCTATTTAATTTTTTTTGCAGAAAATGTTCCTTACACGTTTTTAAAATGTTAATTTTATCTCAAGTCGCCTCTATTAACAGTTGTCTTGAATATTTTGTACATTTTATATATGTCTCATGTCACCCAAATATATGGGTGACTTGGGACAGACACTTTTCTTTTTTTAAGGGTATATTCAATTTTTTCGTTCATATCTTTTATTGGGTTGCCTTTAATTAGCGATTTCACACATAAAACAATTTTTTGTTATGTAATAGAAGTTTTGGTATTTCCATAATTCAATGATAAAGTTCAAAGGTGGGTTCAAGTCACCCAAACTGACGGTAACCTAAATTTAAAACTTGCGTTAAAGTAACGATAGCCAAATATTGGCACGTTACATAAAAACTTAAAATCACTTACACGAAAGGAATATGCATTCTACACGAAAATTTTATCACAGAATTCTAAACTCCTAACATCACATTGCAATACGCACTGCAAACGTTTCATTCTGCAATGTAATGTTACCTGATCTTTGATTAGGCATAGTAGGTATGTCTTTTACAGTAGAGCCCTTCCTGTGATACTGTACGTTATCCCCAGCCGCTATTGGGTTAAATAACAAGAAATCAAAATTCGTAATTTATAAACCAAGCCCAAATTTAATTCAAATCTCAATACTGATGGTAGATATAAATTGAATTCATTGCTGTAGTGTAGTAAAGTATTGCAAGATAACGTCTAGTAAGAAAATCCAAAATGAAAATGCCAGAAAATGGCTTAACGAAACATGTACATATTGCAGTTTTCACTGCAGAACTTTAACCTCAAATAGATTTATTTAAGTGATTTTCAATGTTTTAGGAATTACAAGTAATACATATTCTTCAAAACGGTTTACGTTAAATGAAATATTCAATATTTTTTTAACTAAATAGTTTTAAATGGAGTTATGTGTTCCCTTGAATTACGTAATTAGTGAGCGGAAGTAAAAAAGATAACTTTCTAAAAGTTTCCGTAAGTGAAAATTAAAGTACAAGAATATAAGAAGTAATATATCCTGGAATTAATGAGCTAAAATAAAGTCAAGTGAATAAGCAAAAGCACAAAACAAGGATTTACTTTTAACCACTGCAGCGACATGAGGATCCGGGTGTGATTGCGTATAACTTTGCACTTTGTTAACTTAACTTGAAAGTGCACTGTTTAGGAATTATAATGGCAAAACTCTGGAATTGTACGTTCTGGAAAATGGATTATAATGCCACGTTGTATAAATGTATTTGTTGGATTTAACACAATATAAATACTGACAGAGTTGTTGGTTTTCAAACAAAGCTTCGCTAATTGAAGTGTAAGTTAGATCCTTCCTATAGTACAAATATAAATGGATATTGAATCGACCAGCTCTTTTCAAAATTTATATGAGGTACAGTAAGCAAAATATTACAACATTCTGCTAACTTTTATGCACAACGATTCTCCATTTACGTCACTACAGTTTTTCTTTTTAACTTTTTATTTATAATTTTAGATTAATTTTTACTTTTTTTGCTTTTACTTTTCTTTTAATTAACTATAAATAGTATTAAATGAGTGAATGAAAAAATTTTAGAGGCGATTCCATCACTAATATAAGACAACACGTTTGTACAATTCCCAAATGACGCTGCTAACAAAATACTGTGGGTTAAAATTTTATTTAGTTTGTTATACTGGGTGTTTCAACAAACGTTCCGATAACTTCTAGGGTAAATACAATATTAAAAAATAACGTTTTTTTGGATAATAAACATGTGTCCCAAAATTGCTGCTTAAGAAAATACGGCCCTGTAAAACTGGCCCTAAAAATCCTTTTTTTTTATTATCTCTGAAACGATTTAAGATACCTAAATGAAATTTAGATCACAAATACCTTTGATTAGGTCATAAAAGATAGCATTGACAAATTTTCAATATTTTATACAGGAGTGTCGCTAACATATTTTGCCACCAAACTTTTTTTTATGGGGATATTTTTAATTTTTTGGGCAAAAACAATATTTTTTAAACAATTTGCCACAAAAAAGGTAATGTAAACCTTTTTTTTGTGGTTGTATTAAAAAGTACATTAATTTAAGAATCGTTCATCTATTTGACATATTATTAGAAAAGTTTTTAATTATTAATATGTAGAATTGAGAATGGCAATTTAATTGGCATTTCCTAGAACATATCTTTTGGGTGTAATATTACATAAATAGTTTTAGTTCCCTTTCTTAAAAAAACTGGATTTATATTATTGTATTCGCGCAAGCGTGAAGATTTTTTAGGGGAAATACACTTGAGTTATTCTGAAAGCTTTTCTTAATTCACTTAATGCTGAATGTTAACAGCAATAAGTATAATTTTTACTTAATTTTTTATATTTTGGTGCCATCAGAATTTTGGTGGTAAGTTATTTTTTCTCATTATATTTTAAAACTAAAGCCTTTGCTTTTTTTAGGCACCTTTCACCTTTTACTTACTTTTTAAGTACTTATTTTTCAAGTATGCACTTTTTAGGTGGAAATACACTTCAGTTATTCGGAAAGCTTTTTTGTAATTCACTTAATGCTGAATGTTAACAGCAATAAGCATGATTTTTACTTAATTTTTTATATTTTGGTGCCATCAGAATTTTGGTGGTAAGTTATTTTTTTCTCATTATATTTTAAACTAAAGCCTTTGCTTTTTTTAGGCACTTTTTAAGTACTTACTTTTCAAGTGTGCACTTTTATTTTTTTATTAAGTACTTTTTTTACGTACTTTTATTTTTTTAAGTACTTACTTTTTAAGTACGCACCTTTTTAATCACTTAATTTGTATACTTAATAATCTTTAATGGCACGTATAAGTCAATAGTTTATTATACTCTTATTTTAAATGGCAAGTTTTACTTGAGTTACCTTTACAACGCAAGTTCTACATTCTTTTACAAATAAATTTGGCGAATTAAACTTCAAGGAAATTCCATATATTAAGGATAACTAAGCAAGACATTGACCTCACCATATGAACCATTCTGCTTCATAGTACCTGTCACAGTGTATGTACAGATCCGTTAAAAGGTAAAGTTTTTTTATAATTTAGTATAGTTCATGCCTTTTGAATTTTTTCTCGTTTTCAAACATATATTAAATAAACTTATGTATAACTTGTTATTTTATTTTCATTTGTGTCAATTGTTTATAGTATTCAATAACTAGGTTTTGTTGTTCCTAGATAGATATATAAAAAAAAGAAAGACAACATGGCGCTCGAGAATTTATTATTTTTTTCATAATTTTTTGATAACATTTTTGGAATTAAGTGAAAATAATCAAGCAGAAAAGAAGCAACTAGCATTTCAGGTAGGTTAATTAAACTATTTATTAGAATCCACCCTTATATTCATCTACCGATGAGCCGACGGCAGTAGCGATTATTAAAAGGTAATTTTTTATATTAATTAAATTATTTGATCAATTACGAATGGTATATTACATCATCGCTTTTTTATTTAATGTTATAAGTTGGCCCAGTTTATACCCTTGGAGCCGCTATTAATGTTACAATTTGATGCCTTTTAATAATTGTTGTTATACTTTGGCTTAAGTTAAGGTTATAACATAAAATAAGAAAGTAAAAGAAATATTGAGTTAACTTAATTTACTTGAATTAAGTAGGCTTAAACTGCAGACTCGCGATTTTTTTTTGTTTGACAGGATCGTTTGACACATTGTTGTTGATAGTTTTGGTTTGTTTAACAAGTAATAACGCTTTTAAAAAACTTTTAAAATGAATATGTACATTAATAGTGACTATACCGATGTTGTCAGCATTAGGGGAATGTGATGGAAATGCTAAATCAGTGAAAAGGAGATACGCGGAAAAAATTCCTGATTCAAAACTTTTTTGAACTTAGTGAGGCGGTTCCATGAGACTGGAACCTTTAAACCAAAGAAAATAAATTCTGGTAGACCACGAGTGGCAAAAATTCCTCAAACACAAGAAAAGTTTAAATCTAGTTGTCGCTGATCCTACGATAAGTGTAAGAAATGTAGCAAGGGCAAGTAACGTAATCGTTCCTAGTGTAATATGGGGTCCTTGTGCTCGATTTTGGTATTAATTAAGACCCAATAGTCATAACCAAGATATCTCTGATCGTTATTGCGCAATTAGCTAAAATTAAAAAAATGGCGATTTTGAAAAACTTGAATAACTTTTGTATTTCTAAATGTATCGACAAACTGTACAAACATTCTTAAGGCACTTTTTTAAGTAGGCTCCGTTAGTGCATTCACATTTTTAATACCTCCTTAATTTAAAAAGGTATAACATAAAGTTGTATTTTTTTATGTGGAATCCATAGTTGGCTATGACATCTTTAAATGGCATTTTTTTTTGTGCTTTTTAAAAATATGTAATACCTCTATGCTATTTTAACAATTAATTAATTTATTTAAGTTTTTCTTAATTGGTATATTTATTAAGGGTAGCAGTTGGCTTAGAAAACCAGATATGAAATTGTATGAAGATATTCTACTCAAAAAAGAAATTTAACTTGCAGTAAAATATTTTAGACATTTTGTAATTCAAATAAGTTTAATTGTAATGTTGTTCTTGTGTAAGGTAACAAATTATAAAATCTAAAGATTGAATATAAAATTATCAAAAAACCTCAAATGCAATCATCATCCGAAATTAGGAAAAGCTAACAGCAAATCAATTTTTATATGTATGTAAAGATGTAATTCTATAAACGAACAAAAATATGAATACAAAATATCAATATAAAAAACACACTAAAACTACAAATATCTTTCAAACTGTGCGCCTTCCTTTTTGGATGCAGACTTCGCATCGTCGGTGTTAATTGTGTAAAAGCCACACGAACACTTTCTTTTAACTCATTCACAGTAGTATTAGTTATTTTGTATACAATGTTTTTCAAAAGACCCCATAAAAAGAAATCTAGCGGCGAAAGATCGGGTGAACGAGCAGGCCACAGAATTGATGCTGTAGTTCCCATTCAGCTATTAGGAAAACGTAAATTTAAGTAGTCACTAACTACACTGGAATTATGTTCGGGAGCTCCGTCTTGCTGAAATATGACATTGCAATATTGTGGTAGAAGAAGACTGTCTAGAAATCCCTCCGAATGAATTCGTAGAATATCGAGATATTTCATTGAGTTTAATGTTCTTTCATACATGTGATAATAAAAAGTCCGTTTTTAATGCAGCACCACACATTTATTCCAAATTTTCCTTGCCTGCTGCGGGCAACACTGACATGAGCGTTAGTATCTGCCCAGTAAGGTAAATAGTGATTACTAAAAATACCATCACTAGTCTGACCATGCAATAGAGTTTGAAAAAGTAGGTACATTTTGGCATTGACTTGTATACCAGTTACAAAACTCAGTACGCCGCCTTCTATAGTCTATAGTCAAAAAATATTCTTTCCGAAATCTATAGCAATGGTATTTGTGTTTCTTTAAAATTCGAATGGCTTTGCTTCGAGACACGCCTAGATTAACCATTTCTCTAGATGAAGTTGTTGGCTCTGCTTCGACTTGTCCTAAGACGACCATTGAATTTTTTTCAAAATCTCATTTAAAGTAAGTTTTTGACCTGGGATCTTTAAAAGAACCGAATTAAATTTAAATTTTTCTGTAACCTAAAATTAATTAAGATACTGTTTTGAGCTAACAAAAATTTTTATTTCTATTAACTACCCCGTCCAAAAATATTTTGGGTGCTTCCTTTCAGGAAAATTTTGTAAATATAATTCCGATGCCACATTCTTATCACCTTCGGATAATATAAAACAATTTAACATGCAAAATTTTCCTGAATTTGTATAATTAGGCATTTATTAACTAAATTCCAAGATCACCTTGTTGCACACTTTTTTTTACACACAATTTTTAATTTATTATTTGGCATATAGGAATCATTCGTTTCTACTTAAATAAATCTCAGCCTGCTATGCCTACTGTGTATTTTTAATATAAAACGTATATAAGAAAAACTTAAAAAATTAATTAATTATTAAAATAACATAGAAGTGTTATACATTTTTGAAAAGCACAAAAAAATATCATTTAAAAATGTCATAGCCAACTATGGTTTCAATGTAAAAAAATACAACTTTATGTCATATCTTTTTAAATTAAGGAGGTATTATAAATATTAATGCACTAACGTATTCTACTTAAAAAAGTGCCTTAGGAATGTGTTTACAGTTTGTCGATACATTTAGAAATAAACAAATTATTCAAGTTTTTCAAAATCGCCGTTTTTTCGATTGGCTAATTTCGCAAAAACGGTCAGAGATACCTTGATTTGTATCTTAATTAACACCAAAATCGAGCACAAGGACCCCATATTACTTTTTGTCTATTTGTAATAGAAAGGGTACTTCCCATAAGAAAGCCTCGAAAATGAAATATCCTGTACATCGTGTATTAAAAGAACAATTATTGCTCCTATTTCACTACAGGCAAGTACAAGAATTATTGCCTAAAGATCTTTTTTTTAGAAGACACTTTTACGAATTATTACAATTTCTACAAAATATTCTTTTCACCGATGAATCAACTTTTACTAGACACGGTATGTTTAATAGTCATAACATACACTTCTGGGTAGAGGAAATCCAAAGGTTAAACATGTAACGCATTACCGACATAATTTTAAGTTGAATTGTTTTAACAATTAGGTATGGTAGGCAACCGTCCCGTTGCATACCATATTTTTGATGGAAATTTAAATAGTAATGTTTACTATGTATTTTTGGATTTGCTATTAGAAAATTTGCCTCTTGATCTACGAAGAAATATGGCTTTCATTCATAATGGTGCTCCACCTCATTTCAGTAAACAAGTTAGAAGATGGCTCAAAGAACATTTACCAAATCGCTGGATTGGTCAAGGTGCTAACTCTCCTATCCACTGGCCACCAAGGTCCCCTGACCTAAATCTCTTGGATTTTGATGTGTGGAGTTTAGTTTAAGAAAAAGTATATTCAAGCGAAATAAATTAAATTGAAGAACTTCAAGCAAGAGTCGAAAATAATTTAAGAATGTTAATTCTAGAACCACAGGCACTCCAAACGGTTATGTTTTCACTAGAAAGACGTTTATCATTATGTATTCATGAAAATGATGGGCATTTCGAACATTTAATGTAAAAACCCGTACCTATTTATTAAATATTTTTTTCTGCGTGTTTTGTGTTACTCGTTGTTTTTTATTGTTTCCTTTGTCTGTTATGTGTTGATATGATACAATTAGAACCTTTTTTAAGTTCTAAATAATTTACAATATTTTTACCTCATAGTTGTTTCTGAAACAATCATTATTCCCTAAGGTAATTCGTTGTTGCGCATAAAAATTATTAATTGTTTCATTTTAAAATAATTTATTAATTCGGTCATCATTACTTGCTAAAACCTTAAATAACTCCAAAACCAGCGATTTTTTGACTTTCAACAAGAGTATCTTTTTTGTGGCAAATTGTTTAAAAAATACTATTTTTTCCAAAAAAATTAAAGATATCTACATAAAAAAAAGTTAGGGGGCAAAATAAGTGCCCCCCCCCTCCCCTTTAGAGACGCTCCTATACAAAATATTAAAAATTTGTCAACACTATCTTTTATTCCCTACGCAAAAGTATTTGCGGTCCCTGTGTATAACTATTCAATTAAAAAATGAACAAGTTGATGTTACCATCGGCATAAGTGAGGGTGAACCATACAAGGTTATTAAAGGAAAACATACAGCAATGACATTTGGTTAACCCCTTTCTGTGCTGGCGAAAGCTAATGGGACGTTATTATCCCAGAAACCCCAGTGCATTCATAATACGATATTTAGTTAATACACTCAGCTCCAACGGAAGTAACGCACTTTAACGTTAATGCCTTATACTTTAGAGAGAAGTGGGCCTATTTTTAATATTTTTTATGCGTTGATAGATAAGTCCTTTGTGTTTAAAAAAATTAAAGAGGTGGAATTTTTTTAAAAGCCCTCTGGATGGTAATGGGAAACCTCGAACCATGCTTCTTTCCTAATTATCGATACACCCTGTGCGATGATACTTATACTCTGTATGAAAGACGCGAGCATTTTGTTTTTTTATTTATTGATTTATCTCCAACTTTGTCCGCATTATAGCATTTTTGCTGAACCCTTGCATATTGCCAACCTTCTAAATTTATCCAGAGACAGTTTTCTAGTGCAACAAACTAATGCGAATTTTACAAAAACATTTTTCTTAAAAACAAAATTATAAGCTGGCGCAACTACTTAATACCATGCATTGTCCCTCCAATCAACTCTAAGGGTTTCTATTCTACGCGACATACTGGAAATTAGCTTTCTGATCGTTTCAATTGGTATACGATCCCATTTTTCTACTAATGCATCTACCATTTCGGCGAAACGTTCCGGAGATCTCTCGCGAGAACGTACCTTTCTCCCTAACTCATCTCATAAATACTCTATATTGTTCATATAGGAACTTCTCGCAGGCCACTGTAATGTTCTGATATCCGTAGCTTCTAAGAAGATTCGAACTTAGGCTGCGGTGTGCGGTTGGGCATTATCCTGGATCAATACAAAGTTATTGCTCACCAACTCTGCATGAGGTAAGACATGCCGCTATAAAATGTCAATGTAGGTTTGCGTTGTCATCGACCGCTTCAACGAAAAAGGATGAAGGGGTGCCTTTCCATTCATTCAAATCCCACCCCACACTATAACCGACCTACCATTTCGTATTCTGTTGTTAAATTCTGGAGAAATCTTTGGAGGACGATCAAAACTCACCTTCCGATCATTACATCTTGTTTGTTCATACTTGAGGATCGCTTTACAAGCAGTTGCTTGATGGAGTCCCGATACACAAACGTTTTGTGTAGGAGACCGGTATACCAAACCCTGTTTGCTTAATGTCCAAAAACACAGCCTGGTTGCATTGCTTGTGATTGAATGCTCTGTGATTTCTGTAAGCAGTTTTAACAAGGTATCGTGACACGTTCAGTTGGGATGGAAACCGAATGCGCTGTTGGGAGGAAGTTCGTTAAATTCAAGGTGATCCTTGAGTCGCCTGGCTAGATGTGGTTAGTTCGGAGTGGGATTTGGGTATCATAACGGTAAAAGATAGTTTCCAGTCCGAGGGGAAGTGGGATATGGTAAAGTATTCGTTGCAAGTGTCGGAGAGAAATCGGAGGTCTGGGTGGGTAGGTGACGAAGCACTTTAGGGTTTAGGTCATCATCACCTGGGGCTGAATTTCTTCACTTTTTAAAGTACGCGTTGACCTGGTCGGGAGTGATGGGGGCATAGAAGGTATTCTCGTTATCGAGGTGCCTCTCAAGGAGCGATCAGAATATGGATTGGAGGTGGAGACCAAATAATTCGAGCTTTCCTTGAGCGGAGGAGATTAGGTTGCTCTGTGGATCCGTTAGGTGGGATTTAGAATTTACTTTCCTCCTGGTCAGTCTATCGAACTGTTGGCAGAAGAGTTTCCCGTTCCTATAGTGAATCTGGGAGGTGGCTTTGGTTCAGGAGTCTTCCGCGTGTTTGTTTGCTTCTCGACTGATAGGGTGTTGGAAAGACGTTGGAAATGTGTTCGGAGAACACATTCCAGTATGCTGTCAAAAAATCTTTAATGTGTGAAGCTGGACAAAATGAAGTTTTGACCTGCAGTGGTAGATGATCTGAAGTGATTGTGGTGCCACAAAAGCAATTACGATCGAAGTAGTGTGCTATGGGTTCTGAAACACTGATGTGATCTATTATTGAGACAACTAAATGTTCGAAATATATTGGCTGTGTGTTCGCGATTCGCAAAAACTAATGGGAAGAAATTTTTAATTAGGAGGGACGTTCCGTGGTGGCTGTTGTTTAGGAAGGTGTGATATGTGTTAAAGTTAAGTGTACATCTGTTTGTGATCTACCGTTTTCGTGATGGAAGGAATGTGTATGTTGTGTTCGTGTGAGAGGTTTCTAAGTAGGGAGAGATTCCGACAAACGCACCTGGCATTAATGGTCTCTGCTAGGATAACCATTTTGAAGGGATCTAAGGATGGGTTTCTCGGATTACGGTAACCACCGTCCGCGTGCCGGATACACTGACGCCAGTTCTCTGCTGAAGGTACGTTCGGGATACCAAGTCTAGCACACGAATAGTCCTATTTCGCCGGTCGGGGAAGATATGGAAAAGGGTGCGAGTGAGTTTAGATTTGTGATCGCTTTTAAAGGGACGGAGTTGAATAGAAGGAGAATGTTTTTGCAAATTTTTTTGGGAAGGAATTGGAAATGGCGCTGTTGACGGATCTTGAACACATATGCATACAATTGCGGGGATTGACAGGATTCAATTAAGGACAGTTGTAGTCACTTCCCCCTCAGACCCTAACTACTTTCTTTCCGAACCTATCCTGACTGCACAATCCTTAATCCCACCATGCATACATACCTAATGTATGCATGTTGGAAATCCATTACTGTGAGTGAAGGAGGTTTGAAAAGCTCAAGCAGTCCGCCTTTGCCCTTAAGGAGGGAGTGAAGTACATTGCCATTAACAATTATAAACTGGAAATATTCTCCTTCAATATTGGTCACCCTGTGTATAACAAATAATGCTATTTTAATGAAAAACAACAAAAGATACATTAATATTCACGACTGACTGATATGGTTTATAGCAGAGGTTTCAAAAAGCGATATTTGCATATTTATGAAAAATATACCACAGAAATCTCTTGCACGAGTTACCATCTATGGAAAATATCATAAACACGAAAGAAGAGGTTAAAGTATGTCCTTTACATATGTAAAAATAGAAAATTGAGAATGTTGCCATACAGATTTTAATTTAAACCAGACTTAGTGCTGAAACTATAAAATCTTTTAGTTTATCTTTAACTATGTGTTTACCTTTTCTTTAAATTTATATAAATTAAAGATAACTAAATCCTAAAGAAGTTCACAATTTAAATCAAAGTATTCGTGGCTGACATTACCAAATGTTACTTTTACGTCTTATAAAAAAAAATTATGCCGTTTATAAATCGTAAAAGGCTGATTCAGTCGTTTTCAATAACTCCGGCATCATTTTATAGAAGCTATTTCCGGAGGCCAACTTCGATTCAAAAGCTCTAGTACCTTAAATATATGCTGTAAGGACAAGCTTGAAAGAAAAATATATAATGCGGTTGTCATCTTTTCAGCAAGTGTTATTACCAGTCACTCAGAATCTCTTGTTTATAATATATAAGTAGAAATCCCAAATGGATTAAATTTTATTAACGCCTGTACACCTTTATATACGTATATCATAGCTTTTGTGATCTATAATGCAGCACACTTGCTGTGCTCTACATTCCCGTTTACCCTTGGGATGTTCAAACGCCATCGTCGGGATAGCATCCCTTGGCTAACGTGGTTGTCCACAGCCTCAATACAGCAATCAAGTCGTGGTTTGCAGTATCCTACATGCCCAATCTCTATACCATAAGAAATAAAATTACATTTATTAGAAGGATAAGCAAGCTTGTCATTATTTATTTGTACCCGATACATCTTATAATTTCATTTTAACAGAAGGGTTGTGACCAATGGAAACTAATCTTTAATTTCCTCTTTTGTTATCTAATATGATAAACTAACTTACAATTGAATATGAGTATTTTTTTATATGATATAACGTATTACAATGATAATTTATTCATTGAAACTTGCAAACACAAACTTGGAAAACATTAATTCAATTGCATTTAATGTTTTTGCGAAGTACGTTTCTACACCTGGTTTTTAATTAGAACATGTTTCGCGTTACATCCAAGAATCCGTTTCCAACTGTGATTTTATTCAAATTATTTGATGTTTACATAGTTTATTGTTAAATGTGTCGGAAGAGAACCTGGAAAAATTGTTTTCAGATTCTGTCACTGTACCTGTAAGTAGAATTCACTATTCAATATTCAACCATTAAAATTTGAAGTTTTCACTGAATTGTTAACTTTTAACGCATTCACCCAACAAAACCCCATAAATGTATATGAAAAGCAGGTAGAGTAGTATAGTAATTCCCTTAACCTAATTGCAATTTTTGTAGCCTAATTGGCAAGAAACGAAGGCTGAGCTGTAACTTTGCTTATGTTGTATGGATCCTCTAGAACAGATTCTTAAGGGATAATTTAATTAATATGCACACACAAGACTCAATTCAAACGTCTCTCTTATGATATAACTAACTTTTTTGTCTGCTCACGTATACGAGGATGGTTTACATTATTTACGTACCCTAACTTATTTATGTTCACCACTCCACTCCCACTTCTTTGATAATAAAAAATAAAACTTAATTCCTGCTTTTATTCTCTATTTAAATTTTTACATTATTTTAATACAACGCTTTTCATTAAATTGTCACTTCTGACTTCCCTTATTTTTCACGTGTATGAAATTTAGAAGAATGCGTGTAATATAGTTACCTCGAAATTTGTATTTTATTTGTTCAGATAAATTTTATTGAAATTAATTAGATCGTGGATGTTTTGAGGACATTCTTGAGCAAATTGTTGATCAGTGGAGCCATTATAATACGCTGAGTAGAGTGGTGGATTTAATTATTAAAGTTCTTGTGCCGTAATTTGTGGCGCAAATTTTATTTAACTTATTTTACCTCAAACTTATACACTGTTAATTTTACCTATAAAGTATTTTGTTAATATCCGAGGTCGAAGAACATTTCTTTTGAAAAGAAATTTTATTTTTCTGACAAATCTATCAAAACCTCTATATAGACAAGAACACGCTCTAATAAAAAATATGAAGACAATAGTACCTTAACCAAGTATATGAACTAAAAATATTTCCTACCCTTACAAGCTTACAAGCTAAATACATTGAAATAAATATAACATTTTCTCCCACCAAGCTCTTCCATTACTTTATAACTTCTGGTACTATCAATTTGGAAACATGGTGTCGAAATGTTCCACATGTTGTCTTCACGTCGACAATTCTGATGTTTCCATCTGAAGCAGGATATAACTTTGTGACTAGTCCCTTCGGCCACAAGTTTCTTGGTACATTAGGATTAATGATAAGTACAACGTCCCCGAGTTCAATTTTTCTACCATCACAATACCATTTTGTGCGCCTTAACAATGTGGGTAAATATTCTTGGCTCCATCTTGTCCAAAACATATCAGCTAGTCTTTGAGTAGACCTCCAGCAGGCATACGATTAAGATCTTTGTCTGTAGTTTTAACAATGGGACGCGCAGCGTATTGTAGCTCTATTAGGAAGTGATTGGGTGCCAAAGCTTCTGATGAATTTGGGTCTAACGGTACATGAGTCAATGATCATAAATTGATTATGTTTTCTGCTTCGATTAGAAATGCTCTTAACACGTCCTCGGGTGGGTGCATTGATTTAAGTAGTTCTTTTAAAACATTTTTTTATACTTTGAATCAGTCTGTCCCAGGAACCTCCCATATGTGGTGCCAGAAGAGTATTATAAAAATACTTAGTGTGAAAAACTGCATAATATCTTCTTGGTTCAGGTTTTCCAGGTTCTCAGAAATTTCTCTCTCTGTACCTTTAAAATTTGGCCATTGTCTCAGTACAGCTCTTCTAGAAATCCTCTACGGCATCCCATCTTTTAACACCTAATTCATAAGGCCCAAAGTAATCGGCTCTTGTACAAATAAAGCGTCTAATAGCAGGTTCTACTCTGCACATAGGAAGTTATCTTATTATAGGAATGGATTTTCTATTTTTACATTTTTGGCAATTCTTCAGTGCACTTAACAAGTTGTCTAATACGTAAAATTCAAAATTTTTGTCGCAAATGATTTATCACTATTTCTACACCGTGGTGAAACAGTTTGGTGATAATTCTGAGTCGAAAGTCTTGTAATCCAGTGGTTAGGATCCAAAACTATAGGCCTCTTCAAATTTTCAGTAATACTGACATTGTTCAGCCTTCCTGAAAGTCTTAAAAGTTTATCTTCTTCTGAATACAAACAAGTTAATCTATAAAGTAGGCTTTGAGGCTTCATTAGCTTCATTTCTTTAAGGAGAATCATTTTCAAAAAAGTAGATTCTCTGCGTGCTTAACTTCTACTATCAACTCTTTGTTTCCTTTAGAACATTTGTTCATTTCTTGTTTTGTTTGTGTCCGTCATTTCTTTCTTAAATTATCTATAAAACGAAGAAAATAACCTGTTGCTTGTACCAGTTTTTCCCAAAAGAATAATTTCTTCTTTCTTATAATCACGAAGTTCTTTATCTATGTCACTATCTTCTTTAACCTCAGTTGACCAGCAATCTGTTTTTTTCTGTAAAAATTCAGAACCTTTAAACCATATAGTGTTACTGTTAAATTGTGTTGCAGTTTTCCTGCGAGTGGCTTCCTCTGAAACATTTTCAGAACTGTTAATGCAATTCCATTCACAAACATTACTCAATTCTTGGATTTCTCCGATTTTCTGTGATACATAAACTTTAAACCATCTGGCTTCAGAATTTATTCAATGTGGTACAGTTCAAGAGTCTGTCCAATAAAATATATTTGATATATTTAGATTTAAACTTTTTTTCAAGGTTTGTCCGAGTCGAGCTACCATAAAGGCTGCTTGAAGTTCTAACCTACAAATCGAAGGAGGTTTAATAGAGCCTACTCTAGTTTCCGCACTCACAAAACATGTCTGAATCTCTCCATTATGTTCGATTCTTAAGTAGGCAACACAAGCACAACAATTTTCTCAAGCGTCCCTAAAAATGTGAAATTGTATGTCATTTTCATTTCGATCAAAGCAAACATATTGTCTAGGAATTTGAAATCTGTGAATATTTGTTAACTCTTTTAACCAAATTTGTCAACTTGCATATGCTATGTCCGAAATTTCATTATCCCACATAATTTGACTACGCCAAATATCCTGTAAAACAAATTTCCTTTGAACAACAAAACTTGCTAAAAATCTAATCGCCTCAAACATTGACATTATAAGTTTCAAAACTTCACATTTGGTTGGTTTCCGTTGATCATCAAGAACTTCATTGGGAATTTTGTGGAACTTTGTTTTAAAGCCAAACATGTCTTCTTGCGGATTCCAATGTATACCTAGAATTCTTTCTGTATCATTTTCGGAATTTAGTTTCAACTGTTTCATTCCTTCAGCTAAGAGAGGAGGCTCTAAATCTTCCAGCAGTCTGATATTTGAAATGCAGTTACAGATTGTGAATCCACCTTGGCCATGAACATACATTACATCATCAATTAACTGTTTTGCTTCATCTATAGAATCAACGCCCGCTGTGTAATCGTCCATGAAGTGTTCTGTTATTGTAGCCTTAGAAACTTTAGCGAACTCTTCTTTAAACTCTTCGGCATTTTTATTGTTTGCTTCTTGTCCACAAACTGATCCAAAAAGACCACTCCAATTTCATATGTATCAGGCTCTCTGTATCGATCCATACTTCTCTTTGGGTACAGCAGTCTTCTTTTCTCACTCGAACTTGCAAAACCATTTCCTTTATATCAGCTGCAAATGCGTACCTTTTTATTCGAAAATTAAGCAAAATCATATACAGGGAATTATATAAATCAGGCCCAGGTAATAGACAATCATGTAGGCTTACTCCCTTACTTCTGCTACTGGCATCAAATACTACCCTAAGCTTTCCCGTATTGGCATTAGTTACACAAAAATGAGGTAAGTACCATATTTTGTTTGACGGCTTACTTATTTCTTCAGGCGACAACTTTCTAAGATAACCTTCTACCATGTATAGAATCTTTTCACTATAAAGTTTGGCATATTCTGAATCCTTATCCATTTTTCTTTCTGTATATTTCAGCCTGTAAAATGCATTAATTTTGCTTACTAGAAAAACAACATTTCGATTTTTCCAAAGAAGTCCTGTTTCAAACCTTTGTCCTATTCTATGCATAGTTTTATCAAAAATATTTTGTGTTTTTTATCGTCTGAGCAAGATTCTGTATTTGATGTTATATAATAATTCCAATGTTCTTTCACCATGTTATGAAGTACATCCAAATCACCTTTTTCCTCTTCGTTACAGGTACCCATACGACAAACAAGTTCATTTTTCGTTTCTTGGCAGTTTAAATTCCCATGTAAAGCCCATCTCAGCAGGGTCTTACTCATTTCCTGTCCATTCCGAGTTCTTGAATTAATCTTCTGTTAACCAAAAGAGGTCACTTGTCCGATGATTATCTTTATTTGAGCATTGTTCATAGAGGTGATTGTAGAATCTATATAAGAATACTGAACTTTAATTTTATCAATATATCAATTGTTTGAGCAGGTAACGACAATCATGTTGTCCTAACATGCCTTAGTTAAAAAGCGCTTCTATTTGTTCTTGACAACAGAGTAAAACTTACCACCATTGAATCATTTGTTGATTTTCATTCGCCCACTGCAAGCATAAAGTTTGCTGAGGTCAAGAAAGCTGTAAATAATCCGCGCATTCCTGATCTATTAAAGTTATAGTAAAGGCGCCACCTAAAAGACAATAAGTGTCCATTGTATGGCCACCATGACTAGCAGTAACTGGTAAATCTTTTAAAAGAGTACATTTATTTGATCCCACTTGGCATAAAGTTGCGTTACTACTTTCTGCCTCAGTTTGATTTCTATCTTTATCATTGAGAGTCTCATTAGAATCTAAATTATATAGTATACTGTTGTGATATTTCTGGCAATAATTTACTTCACAACGTTGCCTTTTTCTACATAATTTAATGCTATGAGATGGCTTAAGAAACGAAAAGCAAACTCTCTGAGATTTTATAAAAGCCCACTTCTCATTGGTAGAGAGATTTAAATTTCTGTAATAAAATGGGTTTCTATGGAACAGTAAATGCATTTTCATTTAGCTTTATTTCTAGAGTTACTATTGGTCGTTACCAAAGAAACATTTTTTTTTGCACTTTTTATTTTTGACGTATTTTCACATGCAATGTCATCAAGCTTTAAAGTTAACACTTGCGATGCTTTATTTGCTTTAGCGTCGAGCCAGCTAGTAAACTCCACAATTTTATACTCTGATGAATCCATGACAAGGTAGGCAGTTTGTTTAGAAGTTAGCTAAATAAAATAGGATTGTTTAAATGTTCCTGCTGGTTTAATGATCCATACAAAATTCTTCACTTCGTCTGAAAATTCTATAAGACTACATAAATTATCTTCCCTAATTCGAGGTAATTTCATTATTCTATTGAAAAGCAACATAATTATCTGATCAGGTCTACCAAAACGATTTTGCAGAAGTTCTTTAGCTTTGTTTACGTTTGCGGCATGATAAGAAGCGAATCAATTACTTCTCTAGCATTACCCTTTAAACATTTTTGAAGCCTTGTCTCGTTTTCCTCCTTTGTAAAGCTACAAATTTTGTTAGAGTATTGATACTGACAAATGAAATTAGGCCAATCTAAAGGATTACCATCAAAGGCTGATAAATCTCTAGGCATGGATTGTCTAGCTAAAATTTTTGCAACATGAGGAAGATCTACTTGGTCATTATTGCAACGCTGATTATGAAAGTTACTGTCAAAGGTTGGTAACTCCCTATATACAGCTTGTCGATTAAAATTCTTTGGAGAGTGAGGAATTTGATCACGATTATGTGGATTACGACCAAAGTGGTCATGACAGTGGATAGAATATATTTCTTTGACACTATTTAAATTAAGGTTTCTTACCATTTTACCTTCTTTTACCAAATTACTCATATTATCCGTCTTGCTGCACTTAAGCCCGCCTGTAATCCCACGAAACTTGTTATTTTATCCATTTTTCCAAGTTAGGCCCACAAGACTCATGTATTCACTCAATTTATTTGTTTTTATCACTATCATTCTCGCTGTCTTCCATTTCTACTATTCTAAGGGCGTATTATAAGTCAAGCTTCTCCTGTTCAAGCTGCTTTTTCTTAATTGCTAAAATAATTTCTGCCTTTCTGATCTATGATGCTTTACCACTTGTACTTTTGAGTGACTCCTTTTCTGATGGGTTCAATTCTGTGTTCACACTTTTCGATGGTTTCATTATATTAGCTTGCACCGACAGCGTGGAGACCTCACGTATATCTATTTTCTTACTGGTGCAGGGAAGAGCATCGGACTTGGAATCTCGTTGAAGACCACCTTTTATGTTTCGCTTGCTGCATCTTGGCAGTTCCCGTGTACTTTCCTCTGCGTACATTGTATGACTATTTTCCAAGTGCTGATTTTTTGACGAGAAGGATCGTTTATTAATTTTACCTATAAAGTATTTAGTTAGTATCCGTGATCGAAGAACATTTTTTTTTGAAAAGGACTTTCAATTTTCTGACA
Organism: Vesta saturnalis; assembly: GCA_036346205.1. Classification (NCBI taxonomy): domain Eukaryota; kingdom Metazoa; phylum Arthropoda; class Insecta; order Coleoptera; family Lampyridae; genus Vesta; species Vesta saturnalis. Next base: position 7,040,021 of record JARFJB010000317.1, on the reverse strand, counting down.
AGCCTATCAAAAACCCCTATGTTGACAACCAAAATCTATGATAAAAAATATAAAGGCAAAAGTATCTTAACGAAATATATGCGCTATAAATATTTCCTACCCTTATAGGGCTTACAAGCTAAATACATTTAAATAAATATAGCATACACTATTTCTAATATTTTCCCAATTTTTATTCACGTATACTTATTTTAATATTAAGTGTTTCTATCTGATTTTCTTAAAATTGAAGTTTTTAGTTGTTATCCTCGAAGGTTTTTTCTATCTATGATTTTCTCAATATTTAAGAATACACTATAATTACTAAAAGTCCTGTTGAAAATTTATTTTATAAGGTTACCTTATTTTTACACTTTATTGGCACGCACGTAATTGATTATACCATCCTCTGTCTACTGCACTACAAAAAGTGGTTAATGAGGAGATAGACAAAATGTTATCTGTAGGTGTGAACGAACCATATAGTTCACCATGATCATGACCTATTGTAGTAGTGAAGAAGAAAGCTCACAGCTGTCGATTTTATTATCAACTTCCAAAAACTGAATTCTGCCACACAAAAAGTCTATCCGGTATCTTACATAATTTCTACTTTAGATGGCTTGCACAATGGTCGAGTCAGACCCTATTGGGAATACGCTTAGTTTTATTATGCTTTACCGCGTTTCATTAGATAGGTCTGCTTGATTGTTACATGCGGTTTCACACTGACGAACAAACAGAAAATGTTTTATATATATATATATATATATATATATATATATATATATATATATATATATATATTGAGTTTACACTTATTTTACTCTCAGATAATAACACAAAGGCAAATTCTAATTACTTTATTAAATCAAAAAAGTAACGGACGCTCCTTAGCACGGGCGCTCCGAGCAGCTGCCAACCCTGCGCTTTAACAGCTGTATATCTAACTAATTTAATAAAATTAGGGATGATGATGTTCTAATTAGTTTTTCGGAATTAACTGAACTTAAAATGGGAGAGTTACTTTTCTTTCGTATAACTTTGTATCCGCAATTAAGATAGACGAGCGGCCTGTCACCGGGGTGATGATGGAAATATGTCCTATTGAATTGACAAGTTTTTTTCTCAAAAGGGTAATTTGAGGGTGGAAATCAAGCTTTGTGGGTGTTCTCGTATTGAATGCTTTCATACGGGAGCGATTTATTATTTCATACGATTAGTTTAATGAAATATTTGTATTTTTATATTGGACGGCTGTATAAACTGTGATACAGAAAGGGCTCGAATTCAAGGCTTCAGAAAAGAAGTAGATTATAGAACGACAATTACTCTAAGTAAAAGAATTTAATTGTCACTTCGAGTTACGTAATTGCTACAGACTGGAACATGATGACAGGAAATAATTATGTACATGCTGGCCTAGTTGATCGCATGCCTTCCGACAACACTCTGCAGTTAGTAATATGACAAGGCTGCGTGTAATCATATTTTATGTGTAGATTTGTAAGTAGCATCCGCCTAGGCAATCATCTCCGTGGTGTTTCCTGGTGAACACTGTAGGGTCAGCAGAATTTAGGCAAATACATTTCTGTCCGACGGTGCAAGTAGACAACGACACTGAAAAATAATATTCAGCCGTTACGTTCTCTACAGATATTTGTTTAGGTGATGTAAGAAAACCTACGTGCAGGTGAAGACGATTTTGAGCTATAACCGGCCATGGTTTACAGGAAATTTCGAGAAATGATTCGAATAAAGACACTTACTCAGTACAACAATTGAATTTCAATTAAGTTTATTGGAAGTTATAGATACATTAACAATTTGTATTGATACAACACATCTTACAATATTTCAAATTAATATAATAAAGTGTTAAAAAATTGCCTATTTTTGGTGGTGCGCTGCTCAGGAGTCTCGCCCGTGGAGTGCATGGTTCATTTGGTAGCGTGGTGGTGTGGTGTGCTTGTGGACACTAATGACGTTGAGTGTTGTGGGTATTAAAAAAAAGTTCTTGTAACTGTCTAATGGTGTTGTGTATACTATCCTGTTCTCGCTCATTTGGTTTATGGACGCTGCTGATGCCACGAGTATTTGAAAAGCAGCGAAAGTACTAATTGTTTGAGTAAATGGTCGGAATTAACCGATCACAAAAATTAAATGAAGAGATACTAAATACTTAATCTGGGGCAGCAGTCTTCGCGCCGGACCTTTGTATCATTACTCGAAAAGGAAAACCACCTCTGAACTGTTCGTGAGGATCACTCCCAACAGGTCCATCGCAGTTTTCGCCTGAGCGAGCGCTGTTGGCACCTTGCGGAAGACAGGCATGGCGTTATCCATATTGTGGCGTTATCCATATTGAAACCTCCGAGAAGGGTCAATATGGAATCGAACTCTCAGGTGAGTTGGGAGGAGGCGTACCGACAGCGGCACTTTCAGTACTTCCGCTTCTTTAATTTTGCCTGCCGTAACTGACGCCGGTTTGAGTTGAAGAAGGAACCGCACTCGGTGGTGTGTTCGTTTGTCGTTATGAAGCTTACGTATTCTTCCGCTGTAAAGGTCGTGAGAATTGACTGGAGTAGTAATCTCCAGCGCACTTGAGACAGCGTGCCGCCACCCGGAAGCAACGGTGTGCGTCGCGGAAAGCCTGACACCTGTGACTCTGCGCGATGCCAGTTTTCCGCCGCAAGTCTTCTACAGTCACTTGGAGGCGAACGACGTGCTTATCCTCGCCGATCTTGTTTTTCGCTTGGTAGCTCTACCATCACAAGGGGATTGGACGTCCTAGCTGCTTCATCCTAAAAACAGAACGTACTTTAATATTCTTTAGTTTTAGCTCTGTGCTAACGTCGACCTCGGAAAGTTCTACAGGTACGCCACGTATCATTACCTTAGCCAAACGCTCGCTCCTTGCCTAATAGGCGCAGCTCGGAGTACCACACCAATCTTATACGACATGCAGTCGTTGCAGTCCGTTGTCGGTCTAATTGGCGAAAGAACGCGACCAAGTGCTCCTTCTGACGAAGGATGACCGGAGGCACTTTCTCCCTGATGTCCTCTCGGGTCCTTGTCTCTCCATGGCTGACCGGTGAACTCTTCTAGGCCCGGAACACGTTGACGGTGGGCAACTGCGTAGACCCATGAACTTTCCGTATCTTCGGATTCTTGTTATGGTTCTTGAAGTTCTCGTCGGTGGATCCCTGGATCGGTGCCAGTATGGTGTTGTAGGTCGACGGAGCCGTTAATGGGAAATCCACTAACGGGGCGACGTTTGTGGGCAGTGTATTCTTCGCTGTTCTCCTCTTGTGCTATTGCTATCGCGCTGTCACCGGAGCCGGCCTCGTCGTGAGCTTTTGTTCGAATATCGATTTCAATTTTGTCTTTTTTATTTTGTCCTTCACCAGACGTTAGTTTTGCTAGGGGGAATTTGTAACATGCAATGTAGTTTCAAAAATGCTGCCAATATTATTTAACTTGTTTAACCTCAAAGGTCTACGCTATTGTCTAATACTTTTACAATCTTAATTCACATACGCTTATTTTAATATTAAATGTATCTCTCCAAATTCCTTTAAAATTAATATCTTCTGTTTTGATTTTCGCATGGTACTCTCGTATATGGTTTACTACGGCTGTTGCTTGGAAAATAAGGAATAAGTGGGTTAGTGGTTTTGGGTTGATTCAAATGTAACAAGTTTTTGGTAAACTGATTTATTTCAAAATGAATTTATTTCAAGCATCCATTTAATTACTAGAAATTATGCCGATAATTTATTTTCTACATTTCAGTTTTAACCTTATACTTTTCTGGTAAACGAGAAATCTCAGGTACACTCATAACTGATTTAGGTTTGTACTTCATTATTAATACTTTAATCCAGTTATTTTGCCGCTCTCTTTTTGATGGTAGATATGCATTACAATTCTGTAGTATGTTTGTGTCAACCGTAAAAAACTAACCGATGAACTACCTAGATGTTAGATTTTTCGTTTTCTGGTTGCTTTACGATTACATATAGCTTGGTATTCAATAAACAGTCGTATATGTTTAGTTTCCAATATTTGCGTCGACATTAATGCCTTAAAACGTAAGCCCATGACGAAAGTACATTATATTCATTCCTTCATGCACTATTGTATCACTTACCAATACGTTCCATTTATATTTAAAGTTATTTAAATAATATTTGATTTTACAGTGAAAGTTTACGTATGTATTTTTAAGGTTATCGAACTTTTGTATTTTTTCTTACTCTATTAAGATACAAAAAGATTTTTGCATTTGTAATATTCCCAAGGCGCATACAAATTAATTAAGTTTGCAGGGAGCCCTGCAAGGGTAGTATTCCATTTTCGTTTTTTTATTCGCAATTGATTATTTTTGGCTTTTATTTAACAAAAAATATTATTTTGAGGTTCTATATCTACGATATATGGGGTCTTATATATGGAGAACTATTTTATTATTATTGTTTGATTGGAATTGGAATTGCACATAGATTTTAGTACATCCTGTATGTGGAAAATAGATGTGAATCGTTTAATTAAGGGTGAACTTTAGTATAAGCTGATGTCTCTTGGGTTTAAGGCTGGTGTTAGTGTAGAACAATTACATAAATCTGTTCGTAGTGTGCTTTAGCTAGATTCTACTAAATCCGTATCTAGAGTGGCTCATGTCCTCTCTTTTGCAGAAGTTTCTACAGCGCTAAATAATATTTTGGATGAAATTTGAACTTGTTCTGTAGACCCATTTAATGCGAATAGCGAAAGTACTGCTCAAAGAAGAGGGGAATAGACGATTGTAACATTTGGTAAGAAATCATGAAATAGCTAGTCAAATAAAGAGATTCAGAAATGTCACTTTTTATAAATTTGTCTACGATACCTTCTTCTAGTCCTAATATGTCTAGGCATGGTAGTCTCGTGATTGTTACAATTGAACCGCTTCCTAGTGTACATGATCTGATTTCTTAGGATGACCATCTGAAACCTGCTTCACTACTCCTAACTATTGTGTCTATAAAAAAGTTAAATCATTTTCTGTCTCTCAAGTGGGAATAACTTTCTCAAGGGAGTTCTTTGATTTTTTTTCTGACTTTCTGACTCGTATTGAGAAACTGTGTGTCACAAGAGATTTATTTTCGCAAATGCTGCTTGCGGTTGATTCTGAATTGTTTGCAGGTAAACATCCTTAAATTTTCTGGCCTCGTCGGTAGGTTATAAGTTTCTGAAAAGACGTTGTTAGACTGCTAAGAAACAAATTGAATACCACAATCACTTACTAGATGAAATTAAAAGCGCACTTGTTGCCGTTATGGAAAATTTATTTCAACGCCTATTCGTTGATGTTCGTGAATTGAATCCACTCCATATCATCCATCGTACCTAAAAGTTTTTTATTGTACTAAATTATCTTTGGTTGAAACTAATTTTGCTTATGACTGAAAGCTGGAGCATATCATGTTCTGTATAGAGTCTTCCAAACACAATATTAGGCTTCTGGAACTGACCCCTACAACTTCAATCAAATTATCTTCTTCACAAATTTATATTCATGATTCTGTTAATACCGTCCCTTGTAAATCCGGCGGTACCCATCATACCTGTCCTTAATGCTATCCTGCCACAAATCAGGAACATAATGTTTGTTCATGATCTACCCAAGGGGGTAATTCTAATGTGGTATTCTCCATATTCTGATCTAGGCGATCAACAGGGATTCTTGTTCGATTTGGTAGTGTACGTAAGGAGGAGCGTCCTTACCTTAACGCTTCAGTTTTGGGTTACTATTGAAACGGTCTACTTGAGTCAGGTACATCAAGCACAATTATTAGTGATCCTGGTTAAAATTCTTACAATATTTTGGCTCCCCTTTTTCGGTGAACCTGGTATCTGATTCTCATCATGCCGAACAAATATTAAGTCCTGCGGCCAATGAACGTTTAAGTTCATTTTCCGACGTCACTCACGCTCATCAATGTTCTCTTAAGGTTTTATTAGATAGTCATTCTTCTCAATCATCCGATATGGTGTACCGCTACCTTACTATCTTAGATCTCGTTATCTATGGAGTCTCACTTATTGGCAGATCCCTTTGTCCGAAAAGTCTATAAGCATAACTTTGTTTACTGGCCCTACGAAAGGTTTGTAACAGTGTACTATGTCTTTTAGGTTGGATAACTCTCCGGCTACTCTGAAAAATGTATATCTTGAGCACTATTGCTTCGTGTATCTATACGAAAAGAAATTGGGCACAAGGGCCGTTATCCTGGTATACCTCCTATTGGACCTCTAGGATGGAACCTCATAATTCCAAACCTTTGTCGAGTACAACGATAATGAAGCACAAATAAAATGAATAAATACCAAAGCAAATATAATAATTAATTATCCCGTGGTACAATAATGAATGGTCAATCAGCTACTTCGGTGTAAATAATTACATATGTAACTCAATGTGTTAACAGGGATAACAAAATAATATGTAATGGAAGTTCAGATGCAGAGATTCACTATACTTCAGTGCACCTTAATAGGCACTAAACAACATTAATTATATAAGCAAACAATGGCCTCAGAATTATTAGTAACCGTATTACTCTGCAAGTATATAAAATAACAAGAATTAGTAGTACACAGAACACAAATAGATCTTATCTTAAATTATAGAAAGCGCTTACAAGTACCAAGATGTCGGTTACTGTTGGTAGGGCAATTAACCTACATTATTACTAACCTCATAGACTGTAATTCTTTATAGATCTACCTCTCAACACTAGACCTATAAGATCTTGTTTTCTGAAAATACTGGAATGAAACTTTACAAACGAATAGAAGCAAGTATTCTAAAGAAATGTTAAAAATGACTTAGCAGTTTGGAAACATGAAGGAAAGGTTATACCTAAAGGAAAAGATATAAAATATCAAGATGACAAGAAATTATCACAGACATGAGAAAGCTGAAGAAGAACTGAAAAATTGAAACCACAATGCTATTTAGACTACAACTGCACTACGTCGGGAGTAAACAGGGCCGATCAGACGCCCGAGAAAAGCGATCTAATGGTAGGTGCCGAAAGTGAATCTTTGATCGGATTGACATTTACATGTGAAATGCTTGTGTCCTTTATCAAAAAAAGCACCACTCCACAAAGTTATTTACAAATTTCGTTGAACAGTTTTGATTGATGTTATGAAACTAAACCCGCCGAAACCACACATTCAAGATTTTCAACAACCCAAATTCTTGTCTGATAATATTAAAGAGAAGGATACTGCAAAACAATGCGGGTGGTTTTTGGAACATGTGCATACCATACAAAGTATCCGTGTCGTCAATGTGAAGATCAACCAGGATTAGGTGTTGTGTTTTGTTTTAACGAAAATATGTAAAAATTAATATTAGTTTCAAAGGAATTGTGCCATTTGTAGCACTTTTTCACAAATTGTATTATTTTTGTTCAAACACTTGCATTTTCATCATGAGATGATGAATTTTGTTTGGTTCCTTTGAAGCCAGTATAACGGTTACTGGTATTACAATACCGGTAACCACTACCGTTAGAACCGAGACTGTGTAATGACCGTAATACAAAATGGAAGAACCTTACTCATAAACTTGTATTGATTCGTTAGAAAATTTTCCCAACCACTCACTTACTATATGCGTGCGTTCATTACTTGTTCTACATGAAGAAATCTCTGGTAGACAAGCGGAGTGGATTCTGATGTGGAAGATGTTTTACCTCTGAACGATATGAAAGGTGCTGTGAAGAGAATTCGGATTACGAAATCACAGATGACGATGATACTGTAAAGAGAGCCGTTTTTTTTTCTCGCGATAAAACTAATCGGCAATTGTACTCCATAATCCGGGAAACCAATAGGGAAGAATTCCGTATGTATCTCGGGATACTGATCTGTACTTGAGTTTATAACTTAGTGGACGAGGAAATGGATGACTTATGGAAATAGAACGCTAATATTTTGTATAACGCCAGCTTCGGTGAGGCTATATTCAAGGAAATCAATCGTTCCTTGAGATGTTTGACAATTTCCAAAACTGCGCTGCTCGACTGGCAAACTGTAAGGGCGGCCCTACTTTGGGCTATTTGGTGGACGCGTTTTACGCAATATATCTCATCGAACTTCGCTAAGCATGGGAGAGTTTTTCTGGTTGTCTTGATGCACGGACCGGAATGCTGCATAGAGTTAAATCTCTGATCACTTCATATCTCGTTGATTCAATTTCCACTTTATTTGGTTGTTTCTTTACAGACCGGGGAAACGGAAGTAATCGCGCTGTTAATATTGGTGAGAAAGTCGTAATGAATCTCTGCTTTCCTTATAAACACACTGGCCGAAACGTAACGACCAATAATTTCTTTGCATCGTTTGCTTTGGTTCAATACTTGAGTAGCAACGTTTTGACTTTTACTAGCACATTACTCAATAATAAGCTGTACAATCTGCGTTAAATTCTTCCATCAAGGTAAAAGAAGTCATTTCGCCGTCTTTGCTTTTCGAAATGCGACCACAACGTGCTCGTACGTACCGAAACGGAACAAGACTGTAATCATCAAGTGAACAGCATGGCCACGGAGGCCAAGATGCCTAACATCATTTTGGACTACAGTAGCTCAAAGCGGATAGTTGACCAGATAGACCAAATACTGATCACACTCGACGAAGCGGAAGACAAATTTGCGAGACTTGATGGGCTGCTCCCTCCCCAGAAAAAATATAACGCAAAATCCGGTGCTCCCTATGTGCCTTCCCTGTATGCGACAAACACACATTCCAACTACTCACCGTTTGTTTGGCTGGCAACCCACAATAATTTTCCTTTTTTTTTAGTTCTTTACATTTGTGAACACCTCATTATATTATTTATGTACCCTTTTCAAAGTTACATAAATGATTAGAAAAATAACAGAAAACTGCTTTTACTTTCTGGTTTGCATGGTTAAGTAAGAATTAGCGTTCACATCTAAAACTAAATTTCTAGACGTGTCATGAGGTCTCAGATTTTGGTAAATCTTAGCTTCAAAATCACAAAATAGACGCTGGTACCACCTCTGGTCGGATTATGGTTAAATTTCGTGGTGAACTGAGATAAATACGTAAAACGTGACGGTTGCTATTTAAGTACATAACTTGTTAATTTAGAATACAAGTAATAATATGCACAATTTGTTTGATCATTTTCAGCTGCAACTCATGGAGAAAATTAAACCAGTTGGCGCTATAGCCGACAGGGCCAAGGCAAATGGTAATACTCCGTAGAATAAAGATTCGAATCTGGAAAAAGGTAAACGCTCTTTTTAATTAAATAAACGTTTATATTACAAAAAAGGTTAGAATTTAAATCTATGAAAATATTTTATGTTTGAGTTTTTATTTACTTTTTTTTTTTAAATCGACCCAAACAATGAAAAGTGGGAAGGTTTCTGGACTCGGGTGCCTCGAATTTTTTAATATATGTGCCTTGTAATCGTTATACAGTCTAGGGTGGAACGAAAATGGGCTTTTAAATTTTTCTTTAGATTTCAGTTTGGTAATAAGTAGTGGAGAAAGGTTGCCTTTTAGGTTCAAAAAGAATAAAGAAAGTGGTTGCAATACTACATATTAAGGTGCCTCAAAGAGCTTAAAGTTTCTAAAGAAATTAATGCAATGTAATGGTTACAAATGTTACAGCTGCAAAACGTTAGTTTCTACTTCATTGCCGCATTGGGCTGTTACTTTGTATTAAATTTTGTCATGCTCACAAATGAGTGAATTTTTGCTCTTATGTATCCTTGTCTTGCGATTGAACCACGTTCTGACCCGATTCGGTCACCAGTTTTACAGCTCTTTCCACTGCCTACATGTGACAAGGAAGTCGGGGAAAGTAGATAACGGGGTCCACTTTACTATTAGGTTCAGCTTCAGATGCCTATCGTATAAATCGTTTGAGAGGGTCACTGGAAATATGTTTTACCAAAGGGGGTTGAGTTACGTCATTTCCAGGCCATGAGGTCAGGTCGATGTAATCCTTTGCGGCGAAGTTTATCTTTGGAACTTTAATCTTCCTGACTACGCTTTTACAATCCGTTCTTGCTTTTAAAACACGTCGTAAACCAAATTCTCTTTGCATTTTACGTTCATCGCATAGCATGGACAAAAGAAGATTTTACGTAGCAGCAAAGTACCCACTTTTTTTAATAATCGGGTCTATAACGTTCTTGAGATTGTCTGAGAGATAGCGTGAATATAAGATGAGGTTTAATAGATGTACTCAGTCATAGTCTTAAGATGAGTTTTCAGTTGCACATACAATCTAAGCACGTTTTTGGCTAACGTCAACCACCAGGAGTGAGCAATTTCCACTTGAAGCAGCGATACACATATCCAATAAATATTTTTGATCTGTACTTAAATCATTTTTGTCCTCCAAAAGAGGAAGGTTATTTTCAATTGGAAAGAAGGTAACCACAGGAAGATTAGCACAGTTTTCTAGGTGTTGATCTATTTCGCCTTTAAACTTATTGGGTCCCTTCGTTTTATCATCTAAATGACAAAAAAGATGTCGTTATGGTAGCACGTTACCGTGGAGCAAACAAATTCACCATTGTAAAGGTGTTCCTATTTACTTTTCCGTCAAAGATATCACACCATTATCATGCCCAGTGTTTGCGATGGTTTCTATCATACCCAAAAGCAGAAAAGTTCAAAAGTTTGTTGTATTCTCTATCTTTAACCCTTATCCAGCCAAGGGGGGCCTCTTAGGCCCGAACAAGAAATAAACCTTAATATTTCTATTAATAAATGTAATTTGAGTTAATACATGTTAGAATCCCTCCAAAATGGTATTTACTAATTACACATCAAGAGATAATGGAATTTATTTTCTGCATATTGATTTTATCAGCATTTTTCGATTAAAGCCTCATTGCCGGGAAAGCGGGCCTAATGACCCCTTCATTCTTTAACAAAATATAATTGCCTTCAAAGGTTATGTTTATCTAATGAGGTATCTAGATAATTACTTCGTCGTTTGTATAAAGGTATTTAGTGAAAGTTTTAGTTTTTACAGTAAAAGAAAACTTTCCCAACTCTTGAAGGGGTAGCAGATATATAAATGCATGTCTATATTAGCTTGAAGTTTTAGTTTGTATGCAATTGTGAGTCTGATTGGGCTGCATGAAAATGAACTGAAAGTTAACTCGCGAAGATAGTAGGAAATCTGTGGAATAACGACAACGACGACATTGATCATGTAGCTGATTCATCAAGTGATTTCGAAGAATAAGATCATATTTCATCTGAGAGATGGAGAGTGGACCAGCCAACCTTCTCCTTCAGGTCGGTCTCGTTCTTGCAACATAATAAAATCAAAATTACATAAAGTCATAATGCAGCCGGGAAAAATTATTGACGAGCCGATTGATACTTTCTGTTTAGTTATGGACGACGATATAGTCTCTGAAATTGTTTTACAGACAAACAATAAAGCTAATAGCGTGTTGAAGAGTGTGATAATATTAAGATTCGTGGTTTTTTCGGTTTGTTACTAACTGCCGGTCATCTGAGTGCAAATGATACTTACTATTTATGACGTGTTGTGGAGCGCTTTATACGGTCCGCTAATTTTTCGAGGAACGATGGGACTAAAAAGGTTAAAAATTTGTTGGGTTTTATACGCCTTGATAACAAAGAAACGCGAAACCAACGGAGAAAAGATGATATACTTGCACTTATACGAAAAATTTGGGAAATGGTTACTAATAATTTTAAAAAGTATTACTTACCCGGAGATAATATAACTGGATGAACAACTTGTACCTTTTCGTGGACAATGCCCATTCCGTCAATACATACCCTCAAAACTTGACAAATATAGAATGAAGATCTGGTGGGCATGCGATTCTCAAACGTATTATCCCCTAAATGGTAATCCCTACATTGGAAAAGAAGGTAATCAAGTTGCGAAGGGCCTCGCAAGTGGAGTGGTTGAGCAACTGGTAGAGCCGTTTTATAATACAAAGGGAAACGTGACTTTTGATAATTATTTCACAGATTATTTTTTATCTAAAAGATTATTGAAGAATGGATTGACGTGCGGAGGAACTGTGAAAAAAAACAAGCGTTTGTTTTGTACCCCAAGAATTTTTGCCTAATGAGAAACGGGATGAAGAGACCTCAATTTTTGGCTTCACATCACATGCATCCTTGATATCCTACGTACCAAAAAAGAACAAAAGTGTGATAATATTGTGAACAAAAGAAAAACACGAAAAGAGACGTTTATTTCTGGTATCCCTATCTGAAAGTTTAGTACTTTCGCATATCAAAAGAAGGCAATCGAGAGGATTACAGCATTGTATCCAGCACTGTATGGAGGAGTTTGTAGGTCAACCAAAATTAAAGCTTGAACCTCAAGTAAGTGTCAGAAGAAGATGTTACTTGTGTCCCAAAGCGAAGGATCGAAAACAAAAGCAATATTGTAGCGAATTTAAACAAAATATGTGTAAAGAACATTCAAAGTTATTGTGCAATAAACGTTGTAAATAGCTTATAATGTAGTGATTTTTCTGTTTATAATAAATAATCTTTTAAAGGAAATTGTTTGCATATATAAAAATTTTACGCACAAACAATATATACATACGACGGACCTCACAGGCCCGAACAGCCCGGTAACGTATGAAAATTACCTTTCCCGGATGAGGGTTAAGAAATTTCAGTATACTGTCTGCTATGTCCTTTCTGGTGCCTGATTTTGACGTTGCATGGCCTAAAAACTTTGGATTTGGTTCTTCTATTAGTGAAGCATTCTCTTCTGAAATAACTTTTTTGTAGAACTTACTTCTTTTCTTTTCTTGAGCAATTGTTTCGTCCTTCCTTCCATCAAAAACAGTCCTCTGTTTTCGGTTACCTCATTATTACGACTGTTATTAATGAAATGGGTTTGTTGATCTTGCTCTTCTAATTTTCATCTTGTCTATTACATTCATTTTGTCTGCTTCTGTGATTACACCAAAGTCCTGTGAAACAGCACTAGGTATAGCTGCAACAGCTCTATCTGATATTTCGAAACGGTTTGCAATAGATCTATCAGGGCTTGATAGATCTACCTCTTCTAGTATATTTGAAGGACCTGGTTGGTTTGCCTCTTCTGGTAAAGAACACTGCTGTTCTTCAGCGCTGTCATTGTCGCCAGCAACCGTTTCTGATACACTAGTATTTTTTGATTAAACTTAAATATTCTCTGTAGTTCTTAACTTTCTCTGGCTTCTTTCATAGCGCTGGTGCATTTTCCTATTAGAGCGTTGATTGTTTAGAAACTGTTGTTCCATGACTTGTAGTTCTCTTTCTCTTATACAAATACAAGTATTACAGTTTACACACTTACAGGCACAAATATTAAATAAACGTTCAGCTTCTTCTCTAAATTTTGCGAGGTTGCAGTCAAACTTATCTGATCCTTTTCTACTTTTAGACCTTAATAAATTTCTGTATTTAGCATGATAAGCTTTTATCATTTGTAAAATTCGTTTGCTGGAAACAACGGGAATAGGAGCCCTTAACCATATTTCTTCTATTTTGGTAACTATAGTGTCACATATTTCACTTACTGTAAGATCCTTATCAGAAGCAGTTTTGAGGTTACGTCTAATATAACAGTAGCACTTCATAACAGATTCGTAAGTAGGCAGTTCAACTTCAAGCAAATCACTATATGTCCCAAAAATAGGACATTCCGACATTTCTCTGGTCTTCACTAATTTAAACTTAGCTATTTTAGTCACAAGAATAATGTAGCACCCAAATTAACAAAATATCGCGTTAATCTGTTACACAGACGAAGCGGAGAGGCCAATTCAACTGAACTCGGCAAAGCTTCTAACCGACCAGATACCGTCTCACCGGACGGAGACAAATCTACGCCTCTAACCCCTCCCCCCCCCCCACAACATCCGCTCTGGAGATGACTCAGGTTCCTGGATTCCAACGCAATAGTAAAATTGGTTTTATCTTTCTATTTATATTATAACGCCTATTTGAAGCCATTTTTTCATAATCAAGACGCAAAAATCTTTGAAAAAGTTTCAAAAAGTGATTTTTGTTAAACTTTAACGTTCTTGTGGCACCACAAGACGTACTATAATAATTTGCATATTTTTAATTTATCTTATCTACACTAAAAGGCAACTTTTCCGCGCTATTACAAATTAAAAATAAAAAGCTGATTTTTTCGTTCCACCCTATTGTACACCCAATTAACTTTATTCGTTATCCATTTAGAAACATTTAAAAATAAATTTCCAATACTGATTAAAACCTGCCACAATGCTTCTAGAAGTCCGCGTTTTCCAATGTGAACAAACTTTTCCTGTTATTAGAATAAACCAATAAATATAAACCGGCAATAATATCCGTTTTGTAATTAATTCAATATTTTTCGTTTCGACTCTGACGGCTGGAGTATAATAAAATCATTTGCATAAAGGTTAAATTGTTTATCATGAAATGCTTTTATAGTAATTCAATTAATTTAATAGTATGTATAATCGAAAACTAATTTATTGAAATTCACATATAAAGAGAACGAAATTAATTTTGAATAATAACATATGGATAGAAATGCTTGAAACGAATATTATGTATTGTGAAATAACTAGATTGGAAAAGCCAAAAAAAAGATGGGATTTCGAAACACAACTATTTATAAGTAACGAGTTCGGTCCTGAGAGGGTTAACAGAATATCCCTCATTGAATATGCGTACTCACTCACCACTCAGAGATGTTGGATATTAATGAAAACCACTTACAGCCTTTTGCCGTTAAAAATATATTCCAAACATGTCGGCCACTTCTAAATAATATTTGAGCTTAATTCCTACCGTACTCTGGAAAATTGGATATTTTAGATACTAAACGTGGTTATGAAATTTTATAATTATCCACATTTGCCTTTACACTATACATATCTCGTATTAATTTTCAGTTTTGCGGACATGCGACAAAATTGGTGGTTATAACTTTTTTTTTCCGTCATTATTTTAAGCTGGGGGTGTAACAGATGGGGAAGTTTTATTTTGTTTTCATTTATCTTAATCAAATTAGAAGAATTTGAATAAAGCAGGATGGTTTATTCAAATTTGTTAGTTAAGGTTGGAATCTGCTAGGGATTGCAAAATGTTAATCAATATCTTATGAAATAATCCATCTTGTTTTAGATTAATTTGGTTTTGATACGGTAATTAAATTCAATGATCGTGTAATTAAAAGCAAAGAGCTTTTGGTAGAGTACTGTGTATGAAGAAGTCATTTGTTATACTTTCTCACAAGATGTTTAATCGCAAACGTTTTCCTTGTACTCGTACTGGCTTTATTGGACTATATTTATCTTGTACTGTTTTTAATTCAATGAGGAAGGTGATATTATGTAAACTTCAATATTTCTTATTGACAGTTAATAGTTCTCTCTAAGTTGACAAATCTTAAACTTATTTTATAAATAAAACTCGAAAACTAAATAATTGAATCGTGCACATAAACTCCCCACATTGAAGGTAGACACCTTCAAGTCGATTTGAGATTTTCACGTTCAAGTATTGTTGTTTTCTTCAATGGGCAACAGGCACAATTTGCAAACAGGTACCCAATGCGGTTTTTAGTGTCACAACTGGAACTGCTTTATCAATTCCTGGACACAGTTCCGTGCACGACGCTGAATGGGCTGTTATCCATCTTGATTAACACCAGAAAGCCCATTTTCAAATATTGCATCGACCTCGACCACATATTGTTTCTCCCAATGTCTCCAGAACTCTTACTGCAAACTCGTACAGATATCTGTCTATACGTGACGTTTTTAATCCTTTTACATTTGGGTCCGCTAGTACTATAATTGTACAATAATTTTATTAATAGGGTAATGAGGTCTTGAGTTTAATATTCCATCTATTTGTACAGTTACAGCATTACTGTAAAAGCACCGGGTGTTCCACTTCGGTTTTCGAACAAAGATAGAATGGTGCGATTTTCGCGACCCTGTTCTACTTTTTCGTGAAACGAAAGATGCCACAAGCAGAGTCGTCATAGCCCTCTTAGTATTTGAGATACAGGATGATTTTCAAAATTTGCACATTTTAAGCATCCCTCGTAACTGCTTTGCCTTGTAATTTATCGTAATGATGAAAAGCGGGTTTTATACAGAATTTTTCGTATAGTTTAGTAGCGTGCATAGCTTTCCCCACAAAGAGTTAGTTTCAGCGCAATAAACCATAGTCTTGTTTTTTTTTAATGAAACACCTTGTGTAATTTATTAAATAATAAGTTTATCGAGATTCATTTATCTTTGAACTTTTCGTTTATAATTGAATCCTACTTACTTTATTTAATAATAATAATATAATTACATATTTATCTTTGAACTTATTCGTTTTAAACTTATAATAACCTTGTTACGTGTTTATCGCGAATAACGTGTATTTTCGATAATTTCCTTTACTTTATCTAATGAATGAACTAATTAGTTAGATCTAAATGAATATTTCCGTATTCGTTGGTGGAATGTTTTAATTTCGTACCTCAAAATTATTTTCGCATCTCTACAGTTAAACTAATTTATTTAACGTACACATCTTTTTATTCCTTTATAGATATAAGTTGCGCCATCTCGAAGATTTAGGGTCATTTAATAAAGTTTTGAAAAGGAATCTTGTTTTAAAAGACAACAATGGGATATCTGTAAAATTTATTTATCATAATTTGGTTTTAACATTCTTATCTAGTTTGAATAGTTTTGACAGGTTTGCAATATTGATTTTGTTAGGGCGTTGTTCCTGATCTTTCTTTTACTTAAGACGCCATTTTTCCGATGGGGAGATTGATCTTCAAGAAAAATTTTTCCTTCCGTTTATAAGATGTTTAAGCATCGTTTCTTTGGAAAATTTTTCATATAAGGTAATGGTTTTTGGTAGAAAACCTTACTGACGCTTTACAAGCGGATTTTATTGAAATTTTCACTCTTCATATCCTCTGGTAAGTTTAACACATGTTCGACAACTTTTAGTAAATCGATTCTTTCATTTAGGCACTTTCGCACGATTACTTAAATTTATAACATAGGTCTGTTGAAACGAAATCATCGCTATCGGCTCTAAACATCTAAAAAGAGGTATGCTTGTATAAGGTAATTAGTAACGTACTTACTTGTATCACTTTCAGCGCCTTGATACCGGCGAAATAAACAGCTATTCTTTATTTATATACATAACTAGCAAATTGGAATTCACTACCGATCACCTCCGTACCTATTCTTACTGGAATGCTGGCTCTTAACTACTGATTAGCTGTCTTGGTTCCACAAAGTAACTACCACCTTCGAAACACGAAGGGCATTTACAGTTTGGTAATTCTTCATCAAAGGTCAGAATTCTTTATTATTCAATATACACAGGATTTGTGTAATGAACAGTGTATTGCTAAAATTAGTACAACAGAGTTAGGTTACATTTGGGGTTTAAACCTATATTAATTAACCGGTAACAAAAATTTATCATTTATAATAACATGCTTTTACTGGAGGCTAAAGTGGTTGAATAATTTAGAGTTTGATTTGTTCAATTTGTAATTTCTTTCTGCATACAAAAAGAAGGAAAAAAAAACCACACCTATTATTCACTGGGACGTTGACCTACTTAGTTCACTACCTTCACACGGTAGTTGCGCGTTGAAGCTCCTGTTTTTAAAATACATTATATACAGGGTGGAACAGATATCGAGGTCGTATAAATTACAGTCATTGCTTGAAACTGTATATATATTTATATTCAAATTTAGAATTTCTGTAACTTTTCTGTACTTTGTCTTTCATTAATATTAATTAATTGTCATTACGGATAATTTTGTTCAGAGCAGGTTTTGCTGTAATAAAAATTTCTGTACTATTGAATGTCTTGCTGCCATTCTATGCCTTGCACTGAACAGACTATCCAGATATTTCTATTTAATACCACTTCTTAAGGGTTTTAATAAAATTCAAGAAACCGAAATTAAAATCATTAGGCAAGCCGTTTCAAAAATTAAGCACTACTATTTTCATTGTGGATCTATTTTAGATCGCACTTTATGGGTTACTTTCGCCCTTTCGGCTGCGATTTGTAAGTACTTACAACCGTCGGGAGCGGCACAATTAACGAAACTTTTCTTTTACATTTAGGGTTCGATTAACGAACTAAATACATTTAGTTTTTTTTATTCTTTGTGAGCATCTGCGACGGCTCACCACTTGCCATCGTCAGGGCTGAATTATAATTATGTTGTAAGTTAAGATTGTTATGAATACTTTGGGGGAAAATTAGCATAGTATCATATTTGTTTACGTTCGATATTTATTCGACAAGTATTAATTTGAGTTTAAATTAAATTAAATAAACGATTACTGTGTGGTTGTTCGGGTAAAAGTTTGTCTCTCTTTTAAATTGTTCCCTTTTTTTTTTGGAGCACTACCTGTTTCAGGTTTTACAGGGCCTGCCCCTACTCTACTCCTCTTTTTCCTTTTCTTTCCTTTTCTCCTCTTTCCTGACTAAAACCTGTGGCGCCTATCCTTTAGTGGCTATCTAACCACGTCAACACCATTGTAGCAACCCTCCAAAACCCCACGCATCCAAGTGCTCTGCGGTCAAACGACCGTACGCAGGAGCTTAGTCGAGCGCACTTTCAAAAAAATGTTCACATGCAGGTTAGACATGTAGCAACCTTGTATATATTTTTATTATATGTACTTATTATATATGCTTACTGTCAGCTTTCAAAAAATATATATTGTGTGGCACTTATTTTGCATTTTTAACCTCAAAAATGAATGTTAAGTTAATTTAACATTTTGATGATATAGTTGGCCATGAAAAAACAAGGTTATTAGTTAGGAAGCTTCATACAGAAACACAAAATTAAAAACTAAACATACCTACAACTTTACAAGCCTAATATAAATTACTAAAAAGATGTTCGAACTGATGACCATTCGGTCTTATACATGCTATTGAACGCTGAATATACTAAAGCAGTGGTAATTAGTATTCGTTTTAAGCAAAACTTTGTAGACTTAGCAATACTATCCCCTAAATCTCCAAAATTTTACCTTCCTGGAAGCAAAAAAGCGTCACTTTGCAGAAATTCATATAGCTCTGACGACTTATCATTCGCGCCTAGAAACCCTTTACCATTGTTCGAGTAAATGTGAGCAGGATGCCCTCATCTTGCAATGAATATTCTCACTGCAGCTATAACCTTTTTAGTAGTCAAATCTGTGGACCTGTGGCGTAGACTGGATGCGCTTTTGTAACACTGTGAGTAGGCAAATTTCCCATTACTGGTATTGTCATCTTTAACTTAATCCTGAATCATTGATGTATGTATGCACTAACTGTTTAGTGGTAGTTCCAACAGAAACAATCCAATATTGATTTCTAAGGTGGCAACGTTAATTTAGGACCAGTACGTGATAACTATATGTGTTTGTGTTAAAAAACTAATTCTAGTAACTTATGTTTTGTGGATGTGGACTAGTGCATGTTTATTCTCAAATATATACGATGAACTTTTCAACCTACCTCACACCTTAATCAAATCATCGCGGTCTATAGTTTGATCAGTGTACACTGTGTGCCATTTTGGTTGAAATTGTAGGGTACCTCGTTTGCGAGCAAAAATAGATGCGGTTTTCGCGACCCTGTTCTACTTTTTCGTGAAACGAAAGATGCCACAAACAAAATTGTCATAGTCCCCTTAGTACTTCAGATATAGGGCGAAATACAAAATTTGCAAATTTTAAGCAGCCCTCTTAGCTTCATTGCCTTGTAAGTTATCGAAATGGTCAAAAGTGGGTCTCATACAGAATATTCCGTCGAATTTAGTGGCGTGCATAGTTTTCCCCACAAAAAAAAGTCAGTTTCTTTGCAATAAACTAAAATTTGTTTTTTTTTAAATGGAACACGCTGTATGTTTTTTATTATATAATATAGCTCCTCTCAGGTTTCCAAAAATATATATTGTGTGGCACTTCTTTGCAGTATTAACCTCAAAAATGAATGTTACGTTAATTAAACATTTTGATGATATAGTTGGCCATGAAACCTATAAACTCAGTATAAACGCGTATTTTATTGAACATCCAAGATATATTAAAAAAGGCTACTCTATTCTTACTGTTTTATTATAATTATGAATATGTAAATACGCGATTATAATAAATCTAAAAACTTTTACGCAGAAATGCAAAAATAGTAACAAAAAATTATACACATTAGGTACAAAGTTTTTCAAACATATTTAAACTGGCAAATGTTTTTTTTAATTGGGTAAAATGCATCTTACAGCTTCAGAAAAAAATATTAATGGCAATAAAACTTATAAATAATACTTTATGTCTAAATTTGTAAGTAGGCTGGGCCCAGTCTGATCTAAACGTAATTGACCTATCGAATCTGATTAAAATTATTTTTGTGCAACAATAATATTGTTTGTTCATTATGCAAAATATGACAGAAAATCAAAATTTTGAAAACTTTGATAGATATGATATGTTGATTTGCTTTGGTCAGAGTAATGAAAACGCCGACGCAGCCATAAATTGGTATTTTTACAAATGTAGTTTCGTTGGTATTAATTCTAATTATTAACTAACTTTACATCTATGTAGATTTCCGAATCGGAGACAACCTAGTTTTATAGATTAAAAAAAAATTTATTAATTATGGATCATTTTCTAAACTTAGGTCAAAAGAATATAATAAAGAAAATCGAGAGAAGGATGAGGTTACGGTTTTAGCCAGTGTGGAGGTTAACCTATAAGTTCTTGCAGAACTATAGAAAGTAGTATTGGAGTTTCGAAAACAAGAATCGAAAGAATATTTCGCCACGATAAATATAAACCACGTAAATTTAGGCTTGTTCAACATCTACATCCTGGCGACTTTGAACGTAGCTTAGTATATTGCAATTGGTGCTTAAACATGTTAAATATAGTACCCAACTCAACGTCATGTGATCAGAAGAGGCACATTTTAGCAATTCAGGTGTTTTAAACAGGCACAATAGCGTATTCTGGTCTCAAGAGAATCAACACCAAATATTTCCCCAAAGACAAAAAGGACGATTTGCACTAAACGTTCCCTCCTTTATATTAGGATCAAAAATAAAATTTTAAATTTTTGAAGGGCACTTATCCGCTCCTAGATATTTGGAATTTTAGAAATGGTTGTGCCTGAATTATTAGATGATATTCCTTTAGCTCGCTTGAACCAAATTCATTTGCAACGGGATGGAGCCCCATCTCACACTGCACAAATTATACGCCCGTTTTTGGAAAACAATTTTGATAATAGATGCCAATCTACAATCGGCGGATAAGATGGCCTTCTAGTTCTCCGGACTTGTCAGTCTTAGATTTCTTTTTTTGGGGTTACTTGCAAAATACAATATCCCAAACTCAATATGATAACATTGAACGTTGGACAAATGCAGTTAGAGCAGCTCTCAGACATTTACAAGATCACCCTATTATTGTGCTTAATGCTATAGAACGAATTGAAGGGGTGTATGAAGCATGTATAAGACAGAATGGTCATCAGTTCGAACATCTCTTTTAGTAATTTATATTAGGCTTGTAAAGTTGTAGGTAGTTTTTAATTTTGTGTTCCTGTATGAAGCTTCCTAACTAATAACCTTGTTTTTTCATGGCCAACTATATCATCAAAATGTTAAATTAACTTATCATTCATTTTTGAAGTTAATAATGCAAAATAAGTGCCACACAATATATATTTTTTGAAAGCTGACAGTAACCATATATAATAAACATATATAATAAAAATATATGCAAGGTGGTTCATTAAAAAAAACAACAAAACTATGGTTTATTGTGCAGAAACTGACTGTGGGGAAAACTATGCACGCTACTAAACTCTACGAGAAATTCTGTATAAAGCCCACTTTTCGTCAAAGTATTTACGAGGGATGCTTAAAATGTGCAAATTTTGAAATTGATCCTGTATCTCAAATACTAAGAGAGCTATGACGATTCTACTTGTGGCATCTTTCGTTTCACGAAAAAGTAGAACAGGGTCGCGAAAATCGCACCTTCCTATCTTCGCTCGCAACAAACCAAAATGGGACACCCGGTGCTTTTACAGTAATGCTGTATTGTATTCATTTGCACAGAGGAGTCCTACAAGTTTATTGTTTATATTTAAACAATTACACTCGTACTTGAAGTGAAAAATATACGCAACAGTTCTAACAAGCTTATATAGCTCCAAAAATCTGTTAGATGGAAATAGTGCATCCCAATCTAAAATTTCTGCTAAAGTTCTTACGGTCGAAAATGGCAGTAGAACGGGGTATCA
This sequence comes from Vesta saturnalis, assembly GCA_036346205.1. Taxonomy (NCBI): domain Eukaryota; kingdom Metazoa; phylum Arthropoda; class Insecta; order Coleoptera; family Lampyridae; genus Vesta; species Vesta saturnalis. The sequence continues at coordinate 7,017,635 of JARFJB010000317.1, read as the reverse complement.
GATGAAGTATAGGAATGCGGGAAGCTCAGTGGTTGGGGTGAGTGCACTGTTAACCTTTTGTGCGTATTTAGAATACGTGAGTCACAATAGGCGTTATCACACATCGAATTGGCGCCAGGGAATTTATAAGTATCAAAATAAGGGGCGATATTCCCAATTACGAAGGTTCGCAGCTAATCTCAACATCCAAAAACTCGCTTACCTTTATCGTGATTACAGTGAATACGTGGATCCCCGCAGGTACGTTAATCCCTGCTTTTTGCATGTGACAGTCAAATAATTTCGTGCTAGAAAATAACAACTGATCGTAAAACGATCTAATTGCCCTGTAATGACGTTAGGTTACACTTTAAAATTTATAACCAATTAAAATTATATCAAGCAACTCAAAAAACTAAAATACTTATTAATGAATTATTTCTCCAATGGTTATGTTAGAATCGTGCTAAAGTATTGAAAACTCATCGAGCCTTGTCATTAAAAAATAAATAAAAATTAAGTTATTCAACAATTTCTGTAAACAACTGAATTACTCATAAACTGAAAGGTAAACAGATTTGCTCATCTATTAAAATGAGAGAAATTGGGTCACAGCTGATTATAAACTCCAAAGGAGATACTAACAGTTCATTGATATTATATTATTAAAATTAAACGTAACAATGGTAAGTACAAACACATCAACAACTTCATAAAATCACTTAATAAATCCGGAATGGTCCTTGCAAGTTCATTATCCCCGACATAATTCGTAGAGTCTGAATTTGAATGACACGCACTTTATTGGAATTGTCAACACACAACGAAATAAATGTACCTTAATTTAAACCGAGAATTCACATCGATCAACCTATTTAAACGTCTCTCTTTCTTTGTACGGCAATAGGTGTCAGTTTTATAAGATGGACCACCAGCAAGCGATACGGTAGCAGGCTATCCCATCTGTATATATTTTCAACGCCAATCGTCGACGTCGCAGCCACGGTCGTAAGCTTTTCAAATAATAGCAAAATCGTATAGTTTTATGAAACTTAATTACATCTGAGCACAATGTTTGATTTCTTTTTCATTTGGTTAATATTTTACGCGGGGATTTTATATTTACACTTCGTTCTTTACAAGTTTCTTAATCGAAAGCTATAGTTACACAAAACTGACTTCAGAAATCTATTTACAGCGGTTCTCGTTATTGAGCCAGCCGTGAACGTAATGGTACCCTGAGTTCGTGAATTTAGCGATTCTTTGCCCACATTTCGGCGACATTATCCCAAAGACCAAGGTAGCACTAGTATTATCAACACGACTCTTCTCCTAAGGATGCTTCAACGGTGTCACACAGGACAGATGATGCTTAACGAAATTATATAATCGCTATGGTCGAATTCACTTCAATATCCCGTAAAGGGTTGACAGGGAAACTTTTTTTAGTGAAAGTTCACTCACCAAAGTATAGTACGAAAATTCAATACATCGAACGCTAAGTACTCCTACAATCGCTGACGGTTCTGACTAGACTGACTTAAGTATCATTCAGTCCTCGGTATTTTCAATTTAACCACCTTTAGATTACACACAGTTAGCTAATTATACAACCTCGTTACTTGAAACTACCATACGCTCTAATAACGGAAGGCATTTCGGAAAATCGTAAGAAAAATTACGTCATGGATTACTTTCCCATGGTACCTCAAGTAATTTAATACGTTTTGGACACTGAAACTCTTTGAAAACTCAACCTTAGGCTAACGTGTAATACCGATCAACTTCTTTGGCTATAGACTACGGTTTTACCAGGCTCTTCGCGACCTAACGTCGCTGAATGTTTTTATTGAAACTGCCAACTTATATTTTCTGCAATAATTTTAATACAAAGTAACGATTTCCGATGACGCAATTTTTAGTTCAACTACCGATAATTACCAATACTTAAACTAACTAGGAATAACCACTATTTACTAAAAAAAACTAATCTAAGACCTCCTCCACTGACAGAAGAATATTAGCGCGCGGAAATTAAACGTAATTTAAAGACAACATGAATGATAGACAAACCAACAAAACTATTCCATGCCCTAAATATGTTATCCATTGAGCAATTTTTAGTACACTTACAATTTACACAAAAAAAGTCAAAGAGTTGTAATTAAATTTATGCTTCCAAAATTTATACTCTAAAATGTTCAATTTTAATGACTCAACACACAGTCTTGTTCTCTTGCCAAAAATTGGCGAACAATCAACGATGTGTGACTCGGTACACTATTGTGTAACAGAAGTTGTCAGAATCATGATACTCTAGTCGAATTCGACTCATTCTGTCCAACAAACGTTGTGAAACTTCCAATTAGAAACCAGTATAAACTTTTAGACCAACTGAAACAAAGTCGTGGTGGATGATGCCTTGCTATCGTAGAAAACAATGAAAATTGTCTTGATTTTTGATGTAACATTTCGTGTTTTTTGGGTTTGAGGTGATGATTTCGACTTCCATTCGCCACATTGACGCTTAGTTTTGGAGTCATGCTGAAAATACAATGTCTCGTTGCCAGTGACAATTGATTTCCGGAAGGTTGAGCTGTTATTCGCTGCTCGCAAGTCTCTCTGAAATGTTGCCTCTCACCCATTTTTGCTCTTCGGTTAGTGTTGTTTTGCTCAAATCTGCCTTCAGAATTTGACAAATTGTTTCTTTGTTGATGTTTAATGCCTCTTCCCTCATTCTCAGTGTCGCATTACGATAGTTGGATACGAATTCTTGTACTTTTCGAATTGACTCTGCTGTTCGAATCGATGTTGGCCTTCCCCCTCGTTCGTCGTCCCCCAGCGTTTGTATCACTCAAAATTCTTTGACCGTGACTCACTCCCATAAGCTTTTTGCATCATTTTGAACGTTTCTGTGGATGTTGTTGCGTTGATCCATGATTGGATTCCGACGTGTAATAAATTGGACTGATGAACGAAATTTCATAAAACTGACATACGTCAACCGATTTCAGTAAAACCTTTAGATTACGTTAACAAGAGCCCAAGCTTTAAAATATCATCCAATTTCAGTAGACATCGCTTCTGGTTGCTGAGATATAACTTCAATCCCGGAATTTAATTGCCACACTGTCACAGAAAACATTACGATCCTCTAAACAGTACAAACGTGTTAGTTGAGTTTCGCAAGTAATTAATTTTGAAATGCCTGTAAGAAGTAAATGTAGTGTCTGTTAATAGCAGCTAGATCCTGGTAAAGAAATGGTGTGTGATGCATGTAGATTACCTTTACACATCACATATTTTGATTTTATTTATTTATCTATTAGCAATATTATACCAACAAGAAGAATTACATATATACAAATTAGACTACGGGAGTAAAGTCCCGAAACAGTCTACATAATTAATTTAAAATTAATTTAAAAAAACAGTTCATGTTGGTAGGTATACATTTGTAATTAAAAAATATATCGTGAATTTAATTACTAACAATTAACGACAACAAATACTCACATGATTGTTAATAGATCAAAACATTTCGTTTAAAAGGTTGTTTGACTATAATTAATAATATATTTGGATTCGTTTTTAAATAAATCATTATATAATTTTGGAACTATATTAATCACAAAACATTGGTATCCTTGAGTATTGCTTGTAACTAAATTAAAAAGAGCATGATTAGAACACTTGTGGCTCTGGAAACAGTCAGATTAAATAATTCTAAAAGTTGCGGGTAGTCTATTATGCAATTAATTATTTTATACAAGAACATTAAACTTACAACCACCCTCCTTACTTTCAAGGTACATACTCCTGAAACTTCTCTGGTAACAGAAGAGGGAGTATCTCTGTCATGTCATTTTTTGTTAAGCTTAAAATAAATATATCTTAATAAATAATTGTGAACCACATCAATTTTCCAGATAATGACACAATATTCTAATTTACACCTGACTAAGGTATAATAGAGACTTAACGTGCTCTTAGTCTTGTTAAAATCCCTGGTGATTTTTTTTATAAACCCTATCACTCTGTAGGTTGAACTTATAATATAATGTAGGTAACCACAAAAGGTAAACTTACTATTAAAGATAACACCTAAGTCTTTAAAAGTGGTCACTACTTCCAGAATTTCACAAACTAGAGAATGCTTGTGTATATCAGCAATTTTTTTACTTTACATTTATTAATATTTAGAAGGAGTTTAATATTGCTGCACTAGCGAGCAAGATTGTCTAGATCCTTTTACAGACACATCACATGATAAAAAGATTGAATAGTTTTAAATATTTTGACATCATCTTCATAAACTAAGCAAACAGGAAATTTAAAAAAATCCAAAATATCATTAAAACTATCCCGAAAAGCAGTGACCCGCAGGGACACCTCACAACGGGCAAAAAGGTAGTGAGTCAAAATTTAGGAAACTAACTTATACATGTGCGATTAGACAAGTAAGAACTCAAAAACATTATTGTGAATGTAGATGCCCCAATTGTGTAAATTTCTCTTAACAAGTCATGATTGACTGAATCAAATGCCTTTGACAAGTCAGAGTACACAACATCTACCCTCCCAGCATTGTCAATTACTTTATTAACATAACTAAAAAAACAAGTAAGATTTGTTTCTATCGACATATCTTTATAGAAGCCATACTGGTTTGGGATTATCAGCTTATCTTTGGAAAACCATACAGGATACCAACATTCCTTCTCAGTGCAATTTCTAGGGACACAAGTATCAAAAGCTTTATACAGCAATTTATAGAAATAATGAACAACTAAATGTACATTATTGATGGAGGACAACGCTGGTCCCAATCTAAATTGGCTACACATTGTTTTAAGTCCTTAAAGTTAGTTTTATTAAATTGATAATAAGAAGTGATGGACTGGTTTGCAGCACAAAAATAATAATTATTAAAACACTGACGTGACATTAACAGGAAAGGATGATGCAAATCCTCTTTTTTAAGTGGGGACACGGATTCCTTACCACGTCTAGATAGTCGATACTAGAAAGGACTAAATCCAAAGTTCTTGAATTATTATTAACTACTTTATCATAACTAGAGGGATCGTAAAAAGACATTAACAATATAATATTCAATAGTTTCCCATTAGTAATCCTTGTTGATCTATCAGCACCACTGTCCCAGTAAAAGAATTCAGTAACATTACCTTACAATAAAATATTTTTACAAACAAAATCTCATTGAGGGATTCATTGAAATCTAAGTAAACTTGTTTATGAGTTAAGTTGAAAATAAATAAACATACCTACTTACGGTCATATGATCAGCATTGATATTAATAGTTCCCACTATAAAGTCTCTTTTATCAGATGAATGACTACACAGTAATTTGGGATTTAGAGATAACTTAATTGCTAAAATAACCCCACCACCACTTGACCCACCGTCGCACAGTGATTCAGAATTGAATTTTAGGATGACAAAGATCCCATTATCATTTTTAATAGGAGACTTTTTATTTTTCTATTTTTTAAACTATTTTTGTGAGATTTTGTTGATAACAAATAAATAAATGGGCTTATACTGGGTGTAGCTAACAAGAGTCGGTGCTGTTAGCGCCGCGGAAGATTTTGGTGGTGTTAGCGCCGCAGATCATAATGCCCTTTGCCCAAAGTGCTGTTAGCGCCGCTAATAAAACAGTTTAAATTATTGATACATTTTAATGGAAAGTAAAAAAACTTTATTAACCTAATTTTTCTATATAAGACAATGCTTTTAAACATGTATTTAAATCTTTATTAACCTCAAATTTTTGAAGTATATTACTATAGGATGGAATTGACACAACCAAATCTAAACCTTGATTTAAACATTTGTCCATTTCTTGTTTGTAAATTTTTGCAACAGGAACAAATCGCGCTTCTCGAACTCTTTTCCTACAGTTTGAAATAGCTTTCGCCACCTCCGTTTCGGCTACTTCTCCTGTGCACGTATGATTTACACAACGTAAGGTTGTTTCATTTTGAACAACCAGTAGTCCTTTACATTGGTTATTTTTTTCTTTTTTGCAAACCTGTTTAAAATATCAAAAAATAGACAATAGGTATAAAAACGAATAGACAATATACTTACCCATGTCTGAACCATTTTTATTTTGCCTTTTCTTCCGGTATTGGTAACCGTTGTGAATAAGTGATGGATTATTATATTTTGTCCAAATAAATTCAAAATGGTGACTATCCATTTTAACAAAACAAATTAGCTAAAATAATAATAACCAAAATAAAACTTTTATATGTGACGTTAACATTGCTTTTGTTCAGAACGTTGTAATCCAGAACTTTTATGTTAAATTGTCATAAGTATACTGATGGGGTAATTAAGTATTGAAAAATGTCATTCTAAATCCCTTGCAATTATTGTCCTCGTCGCTAACAGCACTTTGGGCAAAGGGCATTATGATCTGGCGCGCCCTTATAACTTGGTTGTTATTTAAAACAAATTCCTGAAACTTGGAAATTAGATATATGACCCATTTGTACAATTTACGACATATCCGGAGTATTTTTAGTACTTCCGGTTAGACTGGAAGTGACTATACATTTTATTTATAGTTGGAACACCCTATACGTTTATCGATGTTTTGATCCAGAATGGCTATATATGAATCTAATTAAGTGCCGTTTGTACTTTTTCGACACCTAGCCTAACTTTTATTTAATATTCAAAATTCCGAATTAGTCCCGTTAATTTTGATTGGATATAAACAAATGTGGAATCCAGTTATTCGGAAAAATCCTGCATATTTTCTACATAGGGTACATCACCTTCGGTTGATGTGAAAAAATTCAGTTTTAAGAAAAATTCTATTTTATGCTTGTTTAGCCTCAAATAAAACCACTAATATGCTATTTATATACAATAATACACTTTTGTCAGGCTATCTACTTATGATTTTGATAATTACTCATGATACTAAACCCGATGTTAAAAATAAAATAAAAGTTAAGGTGTAGAAAAGCATAACTATTCAAATTTTTATTCAAAAAGTCTTTTTCAGTCAAAATATCGATAAACATATAGGTTGTTCCATTTAAAAATTAAAAATTAGTGACATTTGCGGTCAAACGGGAATTACTCGAAATGATCCGCACATGTCGAAAAACGAACCTAACTTCCAATTTTCAAAAATTTGCTTTAAATAAAATATTACATCCGGTACAGTGTGATTTTTATTTGCGTTACGCGGAACACGTAACGCAAATAAAAATCAACTTATTTACTGTACTTTATTAGAAAATTTTATTTTTTGTAGGAGCCTAAAAATATTTGCTTTTATTAACTGAAATATTTTTCGATTATGCTGCATCCAGAATAATCATTATTAATTAAAGGGGATAAATAAATAAATAAACAAAATTAACAAAATTTTGTTTAATCAAAAGTTGAGGTGATGGCAATAATTTCACTAATATAAAATATTGTATTATCTATAAATAAAAATCATTTTTTTAACATAGAATTATTAAATGTATAATTTATTTTAAACTATTGAATCAGATTCTTCACAATCACTATGATCTACGCCGATATTTGGGGATTTCAACACGAGAATCACATCTTTGTTTAACCCATTAATTCCCAACGTTTCGTATACGAAACATTTTGCTTCCTATTTTTTTTTGAGGTTATATATTGAGCAATTTAATTGTAACTTCTTCTTAGTGAAAGAAGACATCGCCTTTTACCACGTGTCATGAAAATTGTGAAAAATAAAATAACATTTTAATTGTGCTGTATAGATAGATTGAACCCTAGAGGCCAGTCTAATCTTGCGATACTTTTCTTATAAAAAATAAATATTTATATTCAAATTATGACAAACCGTTTTATGGATTCGTCTTCCCTAGTATTTTATTTAGTGAAACGTTTCTACCTGTTAGCATTTACTTTATTATTTTACGAGATATTCAAGTTTCTCTGAAACGTTTCGTTCACGAAACGTTGGGATTTCTAGGCATCTTTGCACCAGATGTGTTATGACCAACCGGACGGAATGCAGAAAAGTTTTCTTGCATTTTATGATGCTGTAATGCAAATAATACCTTATTGCTTTTCTTATTCTGGTTTTGTAAATTTATATAATTTATTATAATGTTCTGCTTGTCGATTCTTCTTTTCGCATATTTGGTCAGTTTATTTATACAATTACATGAAACTTGTCTTGCTTTGTTTTTTTTTTTTTTATAAAAATCAAGTGAGTATTTGTCATTCATCAAATTATTATGTATTGATGAATTATTTTGAATGACAAAAATATTTTTCTAATTGTGGCATTTATTCGTCAGTTATGCCTTGGGAAAATAGAAGGCCTTTACCTACCGCGGAGTTATTGTCTTACTTGGAAGAAGATGATGATTTGGAAAGAGCTGTAAACATTGATGGAGTGTACATCCCGCCCCCTGTAAATGAACTTACGGATGAAGAAAATTTTGAAGATGATATATCAGAAAATGATACAGAGATGCCAGATATAGCGGGTACATTTGAAGTTCACACAAATCTTGATGAAGACGAAATTCCAGAAGAAGTAATACCATCAACTTCGAAAAAAATGAAACTTTCGAAAAATAAATAAAAGAAGATAATCCCGAAATGGAGAAAAGTTAGTCCAGCATACGCCAGTTTTGCTGAAAATAAAGAACAGATCGCACTAGAAGAAATTGAGCGCAAAGTCAGTGTAAAATCTCCTAACGAAGTATTTTCTTTATATTTTTCGGATGATGTTTTAGAGAAAATTGTCGAATTCTCAAAAAAATATGCTAATGATAATAATAGACATGGTTTAGATCTCAATATTACTACTCTGAAACGTTTTATTAGCATATCAATTTTTTCGGGTTATCACACCTTACCAGCGACAAAAATTTATTGGTCGAAAGACGAAGACAAAGGTGTCCAGTTAGTACGGAATTGCATGAGTCGGATAATGTCCAGTTGGATACAAATGACAAGTTTTCCAAACTGAGACCCATTTTTGATGCAATAAGCGATAATAATATGCAATTTGGGATATTTTCGCATAACTTATCCATAGACGAAGAGATGGTACCATATTTTGGGAGGCACAGTTGTAAGATGTTCATAAAAGGAAAGCCTGTGCGGTTTGGTTTCAAATTATGGTGTCTATGCAGTTAGAATGGATATTTATATAAGTTTATACCATATGGTGTACAGAACATGAATTTACAAAAAAACTGAATTAGGTCTATGAGAATAGGTTGTCTTAGATCTCTTGTCTGGAGTCGAGGATCCGTCTAGACATCACATATATTTTGACAACTTTTTTCGTCTCATAATTTGTTTTGTTTGCTAAAAACTAGAGGATTTTATGCAACATAACAATTCGCGAAAATCGCACATGTAATAACACATTACAAGCAGTGAAGAAATTTCAGAAAGAAGAGCGAGGAACATATGATTTCTGTTTTGATGGGCAAAACGAAATATTATTAGTGCGTTGGAATGATAATTCTGTTGTAACCGTTACTACTAATAATTGCAGCCTTGAGCCTTTAGTGTCCGCTAAAAGATACAACATAAAAGAAAAGAAGATGGTGGGTATTCCTCAGCCGCGGGCCATCGCTAGTTACAATAAGAATATGGGCGGCGTCGACGTGTATCATAACGGCATTGCAAATTATAGAATTCGTGTAAGAGGAAAAAAATGGTGATGGCAACTATTTATAAATCTAGTTGACAGTGTTATAGTGAATGCCTAGAAAATATATAACCTTGCAAACAGGAAAAAAACATCTCAATAGATTTTAAATCTTGTGTAGCCGTTACTTTGATGAAAACGCAAGAAGCGGCTGAACTTTGTTCTGAAGAGAACAACCCAGATAGTAACGGTATGACAAACAAAACAAAACTCGGGCGACCGTCCAAAAATTTTTTACCAGCAGAAATTCGTTTCGATAATATTGGACACATCATAAAACAACAGGAGAGTAAAACAAGAAGGAGATGCGAACAGTGCAAGACTAACACACTTTATATATGTGCAAAATGTCAAGTCCATTTACATCCAGACTGTTTCGAAAACTTTCGCTCCCGGTAAATTCGATGCACGCTAGTCCCAACGTGTCGTATACGAAACATTATGGTGTGCCGTTTGTACTGGGGAAAAATTTTTTTTTCACCTAATTTATCTTAATTGGTGTATTTGTGGTTAGTATATAAAGTTTCATTGAAAAAAAAATGTTTTTTTCTACCCTTGGGAATTAATGGGTTAATGCATCTTTTTGGTCTCGGTGACAAATTTTTTATACTAGCAATTACAGGGTCAGAGGATACTAAAAGAATATTTAACAAATCTAGGTTCGTACATTTTCTGGATATTTTACAGGTGTTGTGCTCCCTATAATGTTTTACTTCTTTATGGCACAATTCTTGTACGTCTTCTGACAATTGACGAATGGGCAGTATAAAACACTTCATAACATCTTGATTATGGATAAGGATTTTGTGCACTGTGGGAGGCATTGGGTACAATTTGTATAAACTGACATAAAGTTCTGCGGTTGTAAATGTATATTAACTAAATTTAATTAAATCTACTTCATAACAGCTATTTAAACAATTTAAAATAATACTAAACTGATAAATTAAAGCTTTGTCTTTATATGTAATGCTGGATACCAAATCTGCATTTAGGAAAAAGCGTCGAACTGTATTACCGTCATTTGTGTTTCCAAATCCAGACTTGGGTACATCTACTAGTAAGCCCATTTTTTTCCAGAACTTCGCGTTAAAAATAATGCCCTGTTATCCCCTCGCACTTGCCAAGTTTTAAAATCTAATCTGTTGGCTGTATATTATAGACACTCAAAAAAGCAAGTACAGACATGTGAAGATGATAAACCAAACTTAAGATCAGCTTCGTTACATGGACGCAACTTTATGGATTTAATAAAATTAAACGCTGTTGGGCCAGCACCACAGATATAACATTTTTGAGTGGACCAATTTGTCATAAGGGAGATACATACTTTTCTGTCAACCATAGTTTTAAATAACAGATGACTGATGGAAAAGTTTCTTTGACCTACACATATTATTGTAGGCAAAAGATTTTTAATTTGAGACTCTATATATGCATATATACATTCTTGATAACAAAATCATCAAAACTGAATAAGACCTACAAAAACGTGTGGACTATGTACGAATATTCTGCCCTTACCGTTTTCAACATTACACTGTTTTGTAGTTTCCTTGACTACCACTACCATCAGCTCCCCACTTGTACACCATTTGTAAATTAATATTATAGTCATAAGAAGAATCAAAAGCAGTTAAAATCACTTCATTCTGAATTTCTGCGGTTAGATTAACTGTATGGTCTAACAATGATTGCAAACTTATTTCTGCTAATATATAACGTTAGCGTTTTTTAACGTTTCTTCTTGGCTTCGATAATCTGGTAGTAACTTGGATATAATTGTTTAAATCTTTTCCTTTTTGCTGACATTCGCAATCCGATATACCGACTACTTGTGAGTTTAAACGCAATCAATAATGCTAGAGCGTCATCAGCTGCATAGGGAACATTTTTAACCATTAATCGCTCCAAATGAGTTGTCTTTTTGGGCAAATACGTTATTCCACGTAAAACAACTGCTGCATCCCTTTTACCATTGGAATGAAGTTTCATTTCATTAGCCAAGGACAATTTATTCCTGGGTGCTCAATTCACATAACTCCTTCACTATTTGTTTCCGCGTACGATCGGTTGCTTCTAAAAATTGTTTTTTTTTGGCGGCCACAACTTTTAAATTTAGATTTTCGAGAAACTTTACCTGTATTACAAAAGGACATTGTGTTATAACCACTCCTTATTTTTCTTTTTAAAATCTGGCAAAAATTGTCGATTTTCTTTCCATTTGCTAAGAGAAACAATAGACAAGTGTTTAATATCACCCTGTATATTATATACTACATGTTGAATCAAATAAGCTTGCGAATCAGTAAGGGTTGGTTGAAATTTACCACGTAGCCTTAATTTTTCAAAGAGACCGTTCCTGACAATATTTATGCTTCTCTCTAAAAAAAATCGAAAAATCGGAAACAGGTAAAAAAAGGCATGGAATCGGTGTATGTCTATAAAGTACGAAATAAATTCAATAAAACCTAAAAGAATCGATAACAATATGTAACTTAAACACGCGAACTTTTCGTGTAAAGACATTTTTAAAATAAAATAAAAAAATTGTACGAAGAAAATCATATAGGTACTAATAAATGAACGAAAAAAGTTATTTAACAATCCAATAAGCATTTTCTATAGTGCATACCTTCAAGATTATTGCCCATTTTTCAAACACGACTTTAGTACGTCTAAACACGTCAATTTAAACTGTCAATAATCTCATCTAGATGTGTTTGTTCCTAACTACATAAGCCTTCCCATGAGTTTGGATCATAAATTATTCTATTTAAACGAAATGTTCTGTGGACATACTTATGTATATTTGGAATGTTTACATATTGTTGACTGTCGTTTATAACATTTTGAACAATATTGTAACTAACAAAAAATTAATTTTTGTCATCCTATAATTGTAAGCGGAATTGTGCGTAGCCCGACCTGTCCGCCATCTACACCAGGTACCTGATATCAATCAGCTCACTACCATAGAGCCATGACTCACTCAAAGAGATAATGTCATAGTCGTCAAACAAACTAGACAAGTATATATCTATAATATTGGTCCTGATACCACCAATATTCTGGTATTAAATTTGAAAAACCGAATTAAAACCCAATTAAAGTATCGCTGAATAGTAGCAATTAGAAGTTTTAACTATTCTCCGTGGAAAGAAGGGCGTACCTCCAGGAAGTTCTCTATGCCAGGATCAAACACCCATGCAGCAGGAGTACTATGAATAGTTGCCCATTACGTTATATGCAAGACTAGCCAAGATAAGACTGATCGTACTACATTAGGGGTGTAACACAAATTTCAAAAAACAACAATAACGTGTCAAGCGTATAATAAACATTCCCAACTTAAACTCATCATTTAATTACTATAATAGTAACACATTGCAATGTTACTTTCAAAACGTTCTGGGTTTAAAATCAAAAATTCAATTTTACGTTTCTGTTAGTGCTTCTGATCACGACATAATTTGCTGAGTCAAATGAGTCCTTGTGAAGATGTATCCAGCACTGAACTTTTATCAAATTTATCGGTATGATCGGTAAGCCTGGAAGTGAGGACGCTTCACTTACTATCAAATCAGATCAATCAGATTTAATTAATGCATTACTAAATATTGGTATTGTCGGATGTAGATGTATGTTTAGTGCACATTCGTTGTGCATCTTGGTAATCTGTGTACCAACTGATATGTTATTGTCAGATTTTCAGAAAATTTTTGGCCTTTGTTGAACAGGTTTGCTATAGTTATAAGGATTTATTATCAATGGGAGAATTTAGCGTTGTAAACCTCAACAATGTTGCTATAAATGATAGTAAGGCGAGTGTATTGTACGGGTTTATAAATATATTGTGTTTAACGCAATATAATAGTATTAACACTACTAACAATCATGTTCCGTATGCTAGAGACCATTTGAACCATCTTGCATTATCTGTATCTGCAGATTGAAAACAAATGGATAGTTCAATATTTCGTATTAATAAGATTAATATTGATTATAATTTTAGAAAAGCCGACCTTGTTTACTTACATAGTTATACTAATGTTGATGATGCATACACAGAATTCCGAAATCCGCCGTTAGAAATAGTTAATGCCTTCGATGGGTATTTTGCTAGTGTTCATATTCAAACTCTCGATTTAACCAGTTGCTCCAATACAGAAACTCCATAGTATGCATTATATTACAACTAATACAATTACAAAAACTGAAGTGTACCAAATAAGGAAACATCAGAGCATGATCGAATATCCAGTTTTTTTTATTAAAGCATTGTGCTGCAGTATTTAGTGATTTATTATGCATATTGTTATTTTCAAGTTATATGGAAAACTGCCCTTATCTGTCCAACTCTAAAATCTGGTGACTACTGAGGATTTATATAAATTTAAATATAAAAATGCACCATTTAAATACAACGGCTAAGAATGTTAATTAGTAATAAATAGTCTGCGTCATTTTTTTACTTCATATTTGACTAGTCCCTACCAATACGTTATGTACCTATAATATTTACAAATCTTCGCAATTTAATGCACGATCAAGTGTACCGCAGGGTTCGAATATGTGTCCCTTATTATTTTTGTTATTTGTTAACGACTTGCCTTATGAACTGCCCTGCAATGTGCTTATGTTTTGCAGATAATGTTAAACTGTACTCATCTACTTTAAATGATAATGACTGTATACATATACAGTTGCAAGCGACAGAATTGATGAAATGGTGTGTTAGAAATAATCTTTATTTGAATGTAAGGTCGCGTCCTTTACTCGTACACTAAATCCCATTATGTACCAATACTCTATAAGATCAGATCAGTTACTGCGTGTAGCGTCGGTAAAGAATTTAAGTATGTTTTGTGATTCCACCAACATTATTCTGTATTTTGATATAGTTGTTCTTTTTACTTGATCGCTCCAAGTTAAAATATTGTGCTTTTTTCTGGCTAATGAATACCAGATATCTAACATTACAAATGTACAAAGAAAGTTCCTAAAATTTCTTACATATAAATTCTCCATAAGGTGATTGTCAAAGTGCATTAATAAGTAGATTTGATACGATGAGCTTAGAAGAAAGAAGAACTAGACTCGGTATTACCTTTTGATACAAACATCTTTAACAGTAACATTGGCTATTCATATCTCCTACAAATAGTAAATTTTCACGTCCGTAGACTGTCTTCAAGAATGTTTGATATATTTGATTCTCTGCGCTAAATACAAACTTGTCGGCTTGGTGACGGATATATTTCATCTTTAAGGATTGCTATATGCCACTACTGCGATATACACCATAGTTCACTAAATCAAATATTAAGTTATGTACTCTGCTTTATTTGCTTTTATCATGGTTTTTAATAGCTTATCTATCGAACAGTAGGAACTTACCTTTAATTCTCCTTTTCCTCTTTCAGTTTCACATTCGTCTGTGGTTTATATAGGAACCTAAATTAACGGTACATATTACTGTCTAAAATAATTAATTTTGAGAGGTTTTTTTCTTTATTGGTAAATTTGGCTTGAGATTTACTGCTATTCATGATATCTGTGATTACTTCCTTTGAACAATATAAAATTCCATTGCAAACTTTATTGATGCGTTATTGTTCAATTTCCATGTACACGGCACATCGTCAACAGATATGGTGCTGTCAACGCCTTTTATGAATTAATTCATTCATTACATATTCTGAAACTCCTGTATATAAGCATTGTTTCGGGTAGTTTCCTTTTACTACGTTACCAGATTTGTTTTTATTTCGACACCTAGTGCGTTTCACGGTATAAATGCGAACTGCTTCATCTCCAGTACCATCTGTAGTATTACAACCATGCGCACTTTCTAGTCCATAAATCTGATACTGATGGGCGGTTAATAGTAAGTTATATTTGGTACTGGTCCCTATCTGTATTCAATATCGTCTTGATTGGATGATTTGGTGTTGATATTATTTTTGACATGTAGCTCGCCATTAACTGGTTTCTTCCGGTATCCGTAGATGACACACCCCTGTGTAAGTTTTCAGTTGGGTAGTAGGGGTAGCACCAATATAATACCTTAAAGCTGTGTTATGCACCACATTCAAATTTGCAAGTGCTAGTTTACGTGACGATGAATATGCAGCTTTGGTGATGTACACCTGGTTTTTCATACGTCAGATAAATCGGTATGTTCTTTGGGGAATGAATTAATCTCTAAGTACGGCTCTTAAGAATGAACCTTTTTTGACGTCAAAAACGTTAGTATAAATTATTTAATTTTCTATGAAGCTGAACACCCCTTTTTTGAATACCTCGAATTAATTTTCATGGTCTTCGGGAGATCAGTTAATTAATAAAATATTAACAAAATTAATAAAATGTGTTGGTATAATCTACTTTGGAAATGTATACCGCGTTTTGTATGTGTTAAACAGATGAATACAGTATGTGGGGAATTGATTAACCCTTAAAAAAGTGTTCACAGAAGAATGAAGTTTTTCGTGATAATAAAATATGAGGACAGTTTGATGTCAGTGAGTTTTTGACTTTACCGCGCAGTAATTTTAAATGCAACACTGCTCTCGTCAGCTGTCATCTATTAATAGACTACTGTTAAATTTTGAACAAGCTGAATCAGTTAGCATTATTTATTGCCTAAAAAACATCACTGAAACCAAGGAAAATCTCGACAAATACTATGGAAACTCTACACCACCAATTTCAATGGTTAAGAAGTGATTTACTAAATTCCGTTGTGGTGGTACCAGTACGCATGACGCCCAACGTTCAGATCGCCCAAAGGAGATTGTCAGATGTAACGTGCCAATTCTTGGCTATTGTTACCTTAGTTTGTTTTCAACTTTTGGCTATCGTTACCTTAATTAAGCTTTAAAATCTGCATTATTATTGATAAATATATTTACATTACATTAGTATCTTTAAGCATTTATTTTTTCTTTCAATAACTAAATTTTGTTAGATCTCTATATTTTCACTTTAGTCTACATAATTACGAATCCCTATGTATACTTTAGCTATCAAATTTTTGTTGTTCTATGCGCAGCGTGAATTGAACACGCTTATGCAATTCCCCTCCTGCCGTACCGTTCCTTCCTTTATCTTTTTTAAGTTTTGTTTCACTTTTATAGGGTATGTAAGGCTTTTAATTAAATTATTGTAAATATTATATTTAATAGGGTAATCCATTGGCAGTGGCAAGGCCCTGGAATTGGGAAGGTCCCCAATATGCTAATAATTTCGTATCGTTGCAAAAGGTATGCTGCATGACGTCACGAAGAATGCTTAAAATGGCGCATGATAATGCATGCAATCTTCACGAGTATAAATGGAGATTCCTTTTTTTGCATAAATCACACATGCTGTTAGATATATTCGGCAATCATCGTCAATATCTGCCGCTTTAGTTGTTCTCATCTGCGTTAGTTGTTTAGTCTATATTACCATTATTGCATGTGGAACATTTTATGAAAATTACCTTATTTTAGTATAATGCTACAGTTCGTTTATTTCTACGTTGAACGCAACTGGAAATTACCTTTACATTCTCGTATCTTTGTCTTGTGAAAGGAAATTGAAATTCTCAAGCTACAGTTCGGTTTAAGACAAGATTAATATATTTATTTTGTACAAGTAAACACTTATCCTTATAGTGCAGTTTAAGTAAATAACAACTCAGTGTAGTTTTATTTTCATACGGCTATAAAAGAACACCTGATTTCTGTTCTAAGATAGAAACGTTTGAGTACATAACCTATCATACAGTAATATGTGTTGACATAGGTCAGTACGTTTTATGATTGAATACTCTGTTGATCATATTACATTTTGAATTTTAAATAAAAGTAGATGATAAGCTTATATTATATAGTCCTATTGATTTAGTAATTATTTAAAATCGTAAATCGTTACGAGAAATATCGTTTGAATTATTTTATGCCGAAATTATTCAGACATTTTGTTTTACTTAAATATACATATAGCTAAAATAGTGTATTGTTATTTAGATAATGTACAACTTTCTCAATTTTTGTTGTATTTTAATTATTAAACGTATGGATTGAGTGGCGTCCAACAAACAAAATGCTTTATACTGGTTACATCTATGGATAGATCTCTCACACCTGAAAATCAATGAGTTTTCAACTACAGTAAGTTTCATGAGCTTGTACCTCAGTCAGCTAGACCTTTTGTAATATAACAATGAAACACCTAATTTTTTATTTGTTATACACGACAGAAGTCGTGATAAAATCCATGGACTGATATTGGACGATCGGGGAATGCAAGAGCGTGAGGTGTCTGAGGCTGTACACATCTCAACTGAGCGGGTACATCACATTTTATGTGAATATTTGGACATGAAAAATCAATCCGCGCGGTGGGTGTAGCTATTGCTCACTCTCGACCATAAGCGCAACCGCATAACCACTTCAAAGGAGTGTTTGGCGATATTCAGACGCAACCCGAACGAGTATTTGGGCCGTTTCGTTACCGTGGACGAAACATGGATCCATCACGACACACCAGAGACCAAGTAACAATCAAGCTAGTGGGTTTCTCCGGGTAAATGTGCACAAACATGGCCACGGTTTTTCGGGATGCACGCGGTGTCATTCATATCGATTACCTTGAAAAGTGTAAAATACTTATCGACGAATGTTATTGAAAGCTTTTGGACAGATTCGATATTGATTTTAAGCCCAAAACCGCATTTGACAAAGAAAAACGTGCTGCTTCATCAAGGCAATGCACGCGCGCAAAAATCCATAAATTGGGATACGAACTGCTATTCCATCCAGCATATTCTCCAGATTTAGCCCTCTATGCCTATTTCCTGTTTCCAAACCTTAAGAAATGGCTGGGCTGCAAGAGATTTGGGTCGAATGACGAGTTCATCACTGAAACAAAGGCTCATTTTGAGGCCCTCGAGATAACCTATCATTTGGAAGGAGCAAAAAAAATTAGAAAAACGCTGGACCAAATGTATAGAGCTAAAAGGAGGTTACGTTGAGAAGTAAAATGATTATCTGCCGAACAAAATATCTTTTATTCAAAAAGTCACTGAATTATCAAACTGCCCTCGTACGTTAGTGTAAATTATTAAATTCACTTTTAAAATAAATACGTCAAATTAGTTTCTAAAATCTTGAGGGGGGAAAGTGAATTAACCCCAACAATGTTTCGAAAATAAATGAACCATTATTTAATAAAGAATATGGAAGCAAGGGTGCTATTAGTCAACATTTTCAGTATTTGAAATTATGGCTTCCTACGATTCATAACATCAAGCCGTAATTTCCCAAAAATCTAAAAGATATAGCTTCTGTAAAACTACCATAGGTGCTGATAGAATATTATCGGTTCAACGCACTCTCCATGTTATTGATAGATAGAGGTGTAAGTCTAGCTTAAACTACTATGGCATGGGTACTTCAGTAACATTGCATAAAGTTGTGCTTCACTAACGTTGTATTTTTCTCTTAAAAAATAATTTGTGTTGATTCAGAAGAAAAAATGCTTTCAAAGGCAGTGTGTGTAATCTACCAAATTTTATAGCTCCGATTCTTCAGCATGTGGTAAATATCTCATTGTTACACAATCATATCTAATATAATCCTAAAATTATCTCGAAAATTGTAATGTGTATGCAACAAGCAATAACCTCTTAAATGACTATCTAGTCTCATTACAGAATAGGTACTTCTGGGTTTTGAAGATTTCCCTACCTATTACTAGGGCTAGGTTTGTATGCACTTAAAACTCTTGGAATGTCCTTGCGTTTATGCTATTATAAATTGCCAAATATGCATTTAAATGGTATAGGGCTATTTTAAAAAAAAATTAATCTTTAGCAAGAAAACTAGCGCTATCTCCGTAACATATTTTAAAAAGTTACATATACGTACATTTGTACAATCTAAACTGTTACGATTGCTAACGTACGTTTTTAAATTTTCAATCGTAAAGTTGGATCGGTTATCGTGTAGAACTGCTTTGTGTCGCAGAAACATAAAATAGATTTTTCAAATTTGGCATTCTTGATAAAAGAATGCCAAATGATCTCAAGACGAATAAAATTTATCTGGAATTTTTAGAAGCCTACATTTAAATTTGCATACGTTTACAAAAACAATGCATTTTAAAATTAGTAGAAAGTTTAATATAAGGCAAAAGGTTCAAAAACCCCTACAATGTGCATTAAAAAGTAAAATCTTAAAAATATGCTAGAATTTATAAAAATTGGCAAATATGCATTTTTTTGCTCTTGTTAAAGCAACCACCGCTTCTGAACTTAAAGCATTTATTAGACTTCTTAGCAGGTATGTGCTGTTCTAACGCTCTGAATTTGAGAGGCTTATCGCAAACAGATGGAACTGGTTTTGATATCTACTGCAATAAATGTTTATGAAACGCTACCAAGTCTTGGTGGTCTGTCTTCAGTTCGATAATATGGAGAGTTCGAAATATAAAGCAGTGATTGACAAATTAAGTCCAGTTCGTGGAATTCTGGAGAAATTAGCACGCCTACTCTCCTTCGCAATATGTAACGGTAGACGAGAAAGTGGAGTCTTTTTCAGGAAGCCTACGAAGTATTGCAATCAATAGTTGATACCTGATACTACCACAATTTAAACTTGGAAGTGTATCAAGAAAACAACCAAAAGGAGCCTACAGAGTTAGCAACTCCCCATTAGATATTGAAGAGAAGTGTTCTTATTCAAATCGAGATGTGATCTTTGATATCTGCACTAGTTATAAATGAATGATCTACAACTGTAACTCCGTAAGCTAATGTTAGTAGGCACGCTTAGAAAGAACAAACGGTGTATTTCAGCACAATTCTTGACAGTTAGGTACAGAAAATCAACATTTTCATGTGGGTTCCAAAAACATATCACTTCTTTATCTTAAGTACCAAAAAGAAATAAACATGAACTTCCTGCTCATGTACACCATGCACATGATGGAGCTCTTGATGAGGCAACTGGAGAGAACAATTTACTCGAAATAGTTACAAAAAATGGAGTGTATGTAATGGATGATCTACCTACATTACATGACGTGTCCGGAAATTCACGTAGATGGCCTCTTACGATCGTGTTTGCTCTATTGAATACAGCAGGGATGAATGCTTTGATGATACATGGAGAAAACAATCAAGATTTCAAACTTACCAGAAAGCTGTTCATTAAAACCTTGGACCTTGAACTCATCTGAGCGCAGATCCCGAAAATTGTAAATAATAAAAGTATATCAAGAAGTATTTGTAAAGAAATTAAACGTTTGGAAGGTGTTCTGTATGTCAAAAAGGTTGAGATCGCAAGACTAAATATTCTTACTCAAACTGTAAATCGTTATTGTGCGTGAAGCACGCCGTGATCAGTTGCCAAAGTTGCATGAATTCAGACATGGAATCATTTTGTTTCCGTGTACTGTAAAACTCACAGAGGTTTTTTTTTTGCGTTCTGTAATTATTATATCACTGTGTATGATTGTATTTTAGATTGTAAAACGTTTATTTTTTTAGGGATTTTTTAGTTACAAGATGTTTTTTCGTCTATGAAATTTACATATTTGTAGTATAATTTCAATTTATTTTGAATAAACTTATTCCCAGTTTTTATTATGTTTAAACGGTTCCTAGATAATCGCGTGAGACCACGAAATAAAAGAGAGGGAGATCTGCCCAATTTTTTTTCTTTTTAGGAATTGCAGTTTATCACACCCCATATACGTATTATATGAATGTATGTGACACAGGGTTATCAAAAATTTTGCATTGCTATTTAGCATTGGTTAACAACGTTTGAGCGTTATACGTATCCATTTATTTCAAAACACTGTTTCTTGACTCAGACCACTCTGGCTTTCCTAGGCTTATATTTTGCAACTTTCTCTTCTTCACTGTTTAATCGTGTTTCTCCGGTGGTTTGGATGCTGAAAAATGGTTGCTAACTTCACACAGGCATTTCAAAATCGTTATGAACTTCAAGTCAATACTCCTTATGTTACACTTATTATAGCAGTTGGAGAAAGACGGTTATGAAAAATACATTTTGCGCAGTACTTCTGAAAAAGTCTTCCTCTGAATAAAATTTATACCGCGCTTTATATATGGAGATAGTGTTTTTTCTTTCATTAGTATGTTAAGTACAAAACTTTGAAAGCACCGAGTTAATTAAATTTATATTTTTTAACCTTACTTCGTGAAATTTAAACAATATAATTCCACAATTTGTTTTGTGTAACTATTTCTTTACGCGTATCAACACAACATGTATCATTATCAAGAGAAAATATATAAATTAAATAATGACAAGTAGTTATGTAAACAAATCATTATGGTAAAAATAGCAAACTTGATGTAAATTATAATTCTATGTTTAAAATATCCATTAATTGTGAATCTATAAAATCAGTCTGTTCGTTCGTTAAAGGTGCTTTCTGTTTATGTTTATAAATTTCGAAAGCTCTCAAAACATCAACTCAATATGTATAATAATCAAGATAGATAATTATCAATAGGTAAACCAATAAAAAGTAGTTATGGTAACAAATCATTATGGTAAAATAGTAAACTTTATGTAAATTATAACTCCTTATTTAAAATATCTGTTAAAGGTAGTTCATAAAATCAACCTGTTCATTCATTAAAGGTACTTTCTGTTAATTTTTATAAATTTTGAATTTTTCCAAAATATCTTTTTCATCACAAAAATCAAAAAATGTAATATTATTTTCATATGATAATTATTTACTATTAAATGTTGGTCACAATTTGATTTATCAGTGTGTTTATTTTAGTAATCTCTATATTCTCTGTATCTAATATCAAACTTCCTGTCCAATATAAACAGAACTACAAAATCAGAAGTCCAGTTTATAAATACACGATTTCAAAATGGCATTAAACAAACATTTAAGCACATTTGTATTAGTTTTTAAAGATACTTTGTTGTTCTTGTTCTGTTGTAATGTGAGCTACTTTTTCTGATATTTTCCAAAACATAAAATTGATATGTGTTTACCTTCTATCGATTCTGTGTTAATGGATAAATGTTTTTGATAGATAACAATTTGTATTCTTGAGCGTAGATTATATTTTGAAATGAAACCAGTTTCTTGTGAAATTTGCTATAACTGTTACTTTTTTATTGAAATTTGTTTGGTTTAATAGAAATGACGATCATCTATATACTAATGACATATATATGCAGCAAACTTAAGTGTCTAATGGTGAAATGAATAGTTTGAAATTTGAATGCCTGTATGTGTAAGACCTCTGAACATAGAGAACCCAAACTTGTTCTCTGTATTAATTTTAATGTTTAAATCTAGAAAATCAATGGCACTATTTTGTTCTCTTATAAATGTTATGTTAAGAAGGTAAGTTGTTAGTATTAATTAAGAACTCATCAGTAACATCTGTTGAACTAACAAAACATGCTAAAATATCATCAACATAACCAAACCAAAATACACTCTTATCAAAGACATTTAATACAAGCATTTAATTTTCTATATTATTCAAAAATATATTGATTAAAATGGAGCAAATTAGACTTCCCATTGGTTAACCACTTTTTTTGCAGATCAATTGCTTTAATTTAGTTAGTGAACAGAGCGAAAGGACAAGACTTAAAACCTGTGTTCAGAAATTGTAATGCCTTGTTATTAAATTGAACATTTGAGAACTTTACGAATCTTGTGTAAAGATTATAGGTATTCTTCTGATTTATGTTATTTTTGGATAAGTTTTAGAATTTTATATCTTTGTGTGATATATTTTTTATGTTTGATATTACATCAGTTAAGCTTTGTGCTCTTCCTGTGTTATTTAACAAAATTAAAGAGATGCAGTAGAATTTATCTACAAAAAATGGTTTACCATTGGGCAATACGGTTTCGCCCATTTTAGCTAATATCTTTATGAATAATTCAGAAAATCTAATTTTTGAATTAAATATTTTTGTAAAAACAATGATAATTTATTTTAGGTTACTTGACATTTTCATAATCAGTTTCTGCTTTGTGTTTCATGTTTTTAATCAAATTTAACCTACTCAGGGTTTTTCATGTTTACAATTACGTTTTCTTCGTGCTAGTGTGTGTCGCTATTGTCAAGTGGGGAACACCACACTGAACAACGGCTAATGTTTTTCATTTTTAATTTCTGTTATGTTGCTACAATTACGGATTTAATAAATAACCACTATGTTAAAAAAATGAGATTTGAGATAGGGCTGGTAGTGCAAGCAGAATATTGCCAGACCTTCAGAATTAAAACAAGAAAATGAGTGAAGGATTGTGAGTCATATGAAGCAAATTGACTCTATTGGGTGTACTTTGTACTTCAATCTGTGGCTTATGACTTTATTATTAGTACATCGGTTCGACATAGAAAAGAAGGAAGCAGCCTGGGACTGGTTTGAAGAATTTATGAAGCGTCATCTAGAAATCATTACAAAAAAAGCAGATGGCATGTCTCTTGCAAGTGAGAATGGTACGAATGGACAAGAGGTAAACACCTACTTTGACATGTTATAGGTGATGACATAATAATCTCTTCGATCACTATTCATCTTAGATAAGATCAGAACTGTTCCTTAATTGTATGAAAGAGCATTTTACTCCTAGGAAGCCAGACGGCAAGGTTATTTTAATTTTAGATGCGCACTCCATTCATTCAAGCTTATATGATACATTACAGTTACCTAAATAAATGACGTCATTTTTTTTTTGTCTGCTATGTCACACTACACAGACTCTTCAACCATTAAAGGTTACTTGGCTAAAACAGTCACAACTTTATAAACAATAAAGGAAGAAGTTTGAGCAGATTTCACATTTCACAAAGGATTGGTACCGCCTGGTATAAATCGACAATTTCATTAATCGTTGTGACAGATTTAAAGGTAACCGAAATTTACCCCTATAACACAACTAATATTCATAATTAGTGTTCAGTATATCTAATGCATCAACAAAAGACACATTGAATGTTGTGTTGTTTCGCAGCCAATTATTAATCCAAAGCAAATACAAATACTTTTTTTGCCTAAATCTTCAATTGAAAAGGAAAATGATGCAGTCGTTCTGACATCCACATCGCACACATTATCGATAAGGAAAATAGTGCAACTTAAAGTGAAACATCAACCAAAAGTTTGCAATTACTCAGTCCTCTACCTACCTTTCGCCAAAAAGTAAGCAAGACAAAACAAAATGTTAAAGTTTTAACGAAAGTTTAGCAAACAACAATTCATAGATTATTTACAGAAAAAAAGAAATTGAATAAAACATAAAATGGTTACACCACCATCAAACTACAAAAATAATTCACCTGAAGTCCTTTCTTCTTCTTCAGAAAGTGAAGAAGAGTCACAACTCGGGTTAACCAGTAAAGAATGTTCATATGAAAACAAAAATATAGGTGTGGAGTGTCAGGAGTCATGCGACCGCACAAAAAAGAAATGTGCCTAGATTAAGTGTGTCCAATGACAGTTGCACACAGTATCAGCAGTAGTGTAACAGGAGTAGCCAGGAGAAAAGGAGAAAGGGAAAAAAGGCTGTAAATTAGGAGTGTACTGTGTACTCACAACGTAACAGAGTAAAAATTTCAATAATTTAAGGACCAAATTTATTACCAAAAAAAAATTATACTATGGTCGAAATAAAATGTATTTTATGAAAATGAATCCAATGGTATGTAGCAATTAAATATATAGCGTTAGTATTATCCCACCCAAATAACACGAAAGTGATCCAGTAAATCAAACATAAGATTAATGTAACTGTGCGTGTCGGTTCGATAACTGCCGTTTTCTTCTTTATCGACTTAAAAAATAAACAGTAAACAAAAATGTGAACACGTTTATTCATTAATAAAGAATACATTAGTACCTACATTTTACAGACAACAACCATTATTTTGAAATGATTTTAATGTTAAATTAATGAAAATTTAAGTGATTATGATAAGTATTGTAGTTATATATATATATATATATATATATATATATATATATATATATATATATATATATATATATATATATATATATATATATATATCATATATATATATAAATGCAGTTGTGCGCATGGTGTGTGTGTATGTTGTGTGTGTGTGTGTGTGGTGTGTGTGTGTGTGTGTGTGTATGTGTGTGTGTATGTGTGTGTGTCGTGTGTGCGTCTCTGTGTGCGTGCCGCGCGTGTGTGTGCCGAGCGTGTGAGTGCCGCGCGTGTGGGTGCCGCGTGTGTGTGCGTGTGTGTATGTGGGTGTGTGTGTGGGTGTGTGCGCCGCGCGTGTGTGTGCGGCGCGGGTGTGGCAGCCTCGCGCGTGTGTGCGCCGCACGCGTGTATGTGCCTCGTGCGGGCTTGCGTGCTTGCGTGCTTGGGTGCTTGAGTGCTTGCGTGTTTGCGTGCTTGCGTGCTTGCGTGCTTGCGTGCTTGAGTGCTTGCGTGCTTGCGTACTTGCATGCTGGCGTGCTTGCGTGTGTGTGTGTGTACGTGTGTGTGTGTGTGTGTGTGTGTGGTGTGTGTGTGTGGTGTGTGCTGCGCGTGTCGTGTGTGCGTTGTCGTGTCGTGTGTGTGTGTGTGTGGTGGTGTCGTGTGTGTGCTGTGGTGTGCGTGTGTGCGTGTGGTGGCTGTGCGTGTGCGTGTGCGTGTGCGTGCTGCGTGTGCGTGCGTGTGCTGTGCGTGTGCGTGTGCGTGTGCGTCGTGCGTTGCGTTGGTGCGTCGTGCTGTGTGCGTGTGCGTGTGCGTGTTGCGTGTGCGGTGCGTGTGCTGCGTGTCGCTGGCGTGCGTGTGCGTGTGCGTGTGCGTGTGCGTGGCGTGTGCGGTGCGTGCTGGCGTGCGTGCGCGTGCGCGTGTGCGTGTGCGTCGTGCGTGTGCGTGTGCGTGTGCGTGTGCGTGTGCGTGTGCGTGTGCGTGTGTGCGTGTGCGTTGCAGTGTGTGCGTGTCGCGATGCGTGTGCGTGTGCGTTGCGTGTGCGTGTGCGTGTGCGTGTGCGTTTGCGTGTGCGTGTGCGTGCTGTGCGTGTGTGGACGTGCGTGTGCGTGTGGAGTGTGTGCGTGTGTACGTGGTGCGTGTGTCGTGTGCGTGTGTGCGTGTGCGTGTCGTGTGTGTGCTGTGTGCGTGTGCTGTGCATGTGTGCTGTGCGTGTGCGTGTGGTGTGTGCGTGTGTGCGTGTGTGTGCGTGTGTGCGTGTGTGCGTTTGTGCGTGTGTGCGTGTGTGCGTGTGTGCGTGTTTGTGTGTGTGCGTGTGTGCCTGTCTACGTGCGTGCGTGTGTACGTGTGTGCGTGTGTGAGCCGATTTAACAACACATTTAGATAGATGAAAATTATCAACTTGTTGAGGATATTCCAGAAAATTTTTACACATTTTTGAATACCACCATCTGGTAATGAATTATTCTCAACTGTAATCACTTCTATAGCTACTAAACGACTAAGAGCATCTGCTAATAAGTTCTACTTTACTTTATGGAGAACCACATCGAAGGAAAACTGTTCTAATCTAACTACCCACCTTGCTATACGCCCTATGGGGACTGTAATGTTATTTAGCCATTTCAAACTATTGTGATCTGTCACAACAATAGATTTAGGTTTGTTGGAACGAAACGTTCCTGTGATAAATATTGCTGCCAAGCATTGTTTTTTGGTGGTACAGTATTTTTGCTCCTGTTTAGATAACGAACAGCATAAGCAATGACTCGCTTACCATCAGGGTACATTTGAGAAAGTTCTCCTCTAAGGCCGAAATTGCTAGCGTCATTAGCAATATCGTATTTGGGGCAGGATAGAGTTGGAACTGAAATTAAGTGAAATTTTATGGATTGAAATACTTTCTCAGTATTTTCATTCCAAACAAATTTAAAATTTTTCTTTAGTGAATGTGTCAAAGGAGACGTTATCGTAGAAAAATTATGAATGAATCTACGATACCAAGAGGCAGTACCAATAATACGTCTAATTTCGCTAGTATTTGTAGGAATAGGAACTTTTTAAATTGATTTTACCTTGTCAGTATCTACATGCAACCCAAATATTTTAACTCAAGACAACAAAAAAAGCACTTATCCTTCAAACGCTCTTCTAAAATCTCTAAATATCTCTCAAATGTTTGAGTGATGATAACATCATCGTCTAAATAAAGAAAAATATGGTTCTAATTGCAGACCAAGTTACGATCCACTAATTTCTGCCATGTCTCTGGACCTGTACACAACCCCATTGGAAAGCGTTTAAATTGAAATAACCTGCGGTTTGGTACAGAAAATCCAGTTTTGCGTCTTGATGCTTCAGCTAGAGGAAGTTGGTGGTATGCCGATGTTATGTCTAATGTGGTAAGGAATTTGGCATCTCTTGGCATATTGAGAATGGAATCAATAAGTCTAAAAGGGTATGTATCCTTTTGCATAACCTTATTCAACGAATGGAAAATTTACTCCATCTTTCTTAACTAGAAGAATCTGTGCAAACCAAGGACTTGATGAACATTAAATTCCAGCAATTGATTTAGTTCTTGTCAATATATTGTTCCATTGAACTGTAACTCTACACTGGGGCACATTAGATGGACATATACGTGTAATGTGCCTCGCCATTGGTTACGACAATTGTTTTTTTTTCGACATTTTGAAGCACATTTAAGAAACTTTTTTAATTTTTTGTTGTGCAAAATGACCCAAAGCTTAATACTTAACAAACAGTACTTAAATACGTAATCAAAAATTATTATTAATTTTATTAAATACATAAATATAAAGTTTACCTCGAGTAGGATTTGAACCTACGACCTGTACTTTGCTAGAGTACGGCGCTAACCAACTGCGCCATCAAGGTTCAAGCCCCAATCGATGTAAATGTTGTCTTTATGTATGTAGAACTGATGCAAATTCTAAATATAATGGGATTACAATCAAATTATTTATATTAATGGAATGTGAGCCTGCAATATCACAAGGATTCACACATACCAAAGCAACTTGACTAATATTAAATTATTATAAGTTTAACTTATAGTACTTAAATACGTTTGATTTTTTATTTCAACCCTTTGAACACTGAGGCATGTCTATCCTATCAAAAATATTAACACAGTTAACACAGAATGAATAAAATATAAATGCATATTTTGGAAAAATATCAGAAAAAGTAACTCACGTATTACAAAAGAACAGTAGTTTTCAAAATTAATGCAAATCTTCTTAAATGTACATTTAGTGCCGACTATCGACATTTTGAAGTCAGGTATTTATAAATCGAACTGCTCACTCTGTAATTCTATTTATATTGAACCAACACTTAGGAACTTTGATATTATAGACAAGGAACATAGATGCAGATGCAAATTATGCCAAACATCTAATAGTAAGGATCACTTTACGACTTCACAAAACAATAATAAATTTTTACATTTTTGTAATAAAAATACATGTTGGATGTTTTCGAGCATTCGAAATTTACGACCAAGTGCCTTTAATGAACGAACATTTTAATCATATAGGCAGGCTCACCTTTAAGAAATATAAATATAGAATTATAATTTACATCAATACCTCAACGATTTATTACCATAACTCCTTGCTATTATTTTACTTATAGACTTTCCGTTGATTCGATAATGATACATGTATTGAAACGCGGTGAGAAAGAGTAATTATGTAAAATAAATTGTGAAATTACATTGTATTTAAAAGATTAGTGCTATTATTAAATTAATATTACTACTTTACTTTAATTTGATACTTTGTATACCTTCATTGTTTATAGTTAGCATTAAAATATCTCGAATACAAGCTTGTCGCAGTTATTCCTTTGGCTATATTTATGTAAATTTAAAGGTTCGTCAGAGGATTACGTTCTACGTAACAGATACAAGTCTGTTCTGCTTAAATTTAAAATATTAAATGATTGAAGTCCATGTAGTTGGATGCTTTACTATTTAGAAAACAAAAATGTACAATCTCAATTCAGCCTAGCACGTTTATGCCTTTGTAAAAATGATAAAAATCAATTACTGCTTCTGTTTAACTAAAATAATTTTATAGTTTTGTTGTTGGTTGTCTTGTACTCAAGGATAGATAATTTAAAATTCTTTTTAATACTGTTATTTATGCAGAAATCGACTGGCTTTTATTATTCACATTAACTCCGCAAACAATCCCTGTTTAATATTTATATTGATTCTTCTTTCATGACTTCAGTACTTTAACCGTGAGATGTTTGACAAGCAACAGATATTAATTCTCACTTCACTGATTTAAAAGTCTTTTATTTAATTTACGTACAAAATAAAACGTACCAATCAGTATTTTTTTTGTCCCCATTTAATTATACTAAATCGTTTCACTACTCCAACACATAAAATAACAAAATAAAGTTAATTCAAAAATCGATTTTCAATCAACCTGAATCAGCTAAATATTGCAAAATAAATAAAGTTAAAAAAAAAGTAATTTACATTTAAAAATAATCAAAAATACGCTTTGATCCATGCTAATAATAGTAATGGGAGACCATACAAGTGGCAGGGACCAAAAGCGGCGAACCGAGAAGTACTGAGAATTCAAGCTATACACAAACACAGCAAAAGCTCTGGTAATTGCGTTTGGCTATTCACACAACCCCGGGCGAGCCAATGTAATCGAGGGCTGGAGCTGTCTTAATTGATCCTACAATGCGGTCGTACGGTGCTATCCCAACAAACATTTCTCTACTCTGAGTATACAAATATATTTACAGGACCGGGTTTATCAAGTTGTTCTGAAACTTGTTTTAAATTAATTTTGTGTACACCGTTTTTCTACTTCTATCAATTTAATAACTAAACCGTGTATATTACCTAACATTTAAGTGTAAATATTTTATGAGGTTACTTAAGCAGCAGTGAAAATTGTACTATGAATCGAAATATTTGTATAGTTGGAACATTATAGAAAAGCTTCAATCATAAATTGAAAACTATATGAACTTATTTATTTTGTCACTTTCTCGTTTTACAAGTGTGCAGACAAAACGCAGCTTTTCGAAAGTAGTATGTCCATGATCACGGTATCGAATGTGATGGTTTTTTCAGTTTACCTCATTTTCTCATATGAATTCCATAAAACGCGTACAGGGAGATTTATGAACGTTATATTTAAATAACTTCATTTAGAATGTCGACGGTGAAGTTCTAATATCTCGTAGCCTTGTAAAACTTAAATTTACAGAAGGAACA
This sequence comes from Vesta saturnalis, assembly GCA_036346205.1. Taxonomy (NCBI): domain Eukaryota; kingdom Metazoa; phylum Arthropoda; class Insecta; order Coleoptera; family Lampyridae; genus Vesta; species Vesta saturnalis. The sequence continues at coordinate 6,986,705 of JARFJB010000317.1, read as the reverse complement.
AAAAACAGTATTAATGATAATTTCAAAGTGCGGCTTTCATTTCGTTTTCATTTATAATTAAAAAGAGACGTTTCAAACACTTTTTATCGTTAAGATTTTTAAATAATAGTAAAATTAAATAAATTATTGCTGGATACGAGGTAATACTCTTGTATATTTAATAACTGAGGTGAGTTGAGAGACATTGTTCATAATATTTTATTTATTTATTTAGCAAACTTGCGTCAAATACAAACCTAATAATACTTCACAAAATAAAATTTTATTCTCAGAAATTAAAGAAAAAAGTTAGTAACTTATTATGTAACTTAAAGGCAATTACAAAAGATTGACTACTATTCACATTGGTGAGGGATAGAATAATAAAATGGGTGGCAGTCTGCCGGTAACAGATTTTAATTCTTGTAGGTGTTTCCATTTTACATTGTTAATCTTCCTTGGTTCTTTATGTAGCTGAGGACTGTCAGGTTGCGTTGACGCACCCTGTATGTAGGATGTTGTAATGACGTGTATTACGTGTTTTGAGTGCGAGTGTATTGAGCTCGAACGAAAAAAAAAATTTTGTTGTGTATATGCATAACGTATGTGGTTGGGTGATACGCCACTGGAAATTTAGGAGAAATATTATTTTGTTTGCAGATACGTGTATTTGAATGTTATAGAGACTTTGGTGTTGGAATAAATAGATTCTGATGAATGTAAATGTGAAAAGAAATTTGTCGATGGGACGATAATGGCTGCTACTGTTGAGCTACTTGATAAGAAATGGAATGTTGGAAGATAGAGGAGTAATCTTTGCCAGAAGATGTGAATGTATAAGTGTAGAATGTTTTAGAAAATATGTAGAGAAAGATTGGGTATGTTTAATTGTTAATTTCAGAAAGTTCTCGTAATGTTGTGCAATAAGTTTTGAGAATACGTGTATGTATATGGGATTTAAGACCTTAGGCTATACTTATTTTTGCAAATGTTGCGGAAGGAGATCGAGCGCATGTGGGAAATAAACGTTGAGAGTTGTGTAATGGTCCAGAGTGGCTACTGAATGAATGTGATGACGAGAAATGGTTTCTTCAGAAAGTGATTGTAAAATTTGTAAGTAAGAACAAACATGGCGATGTATTGTAGTTATGAGCGTGGTTGTACAGATGATAGCATCTGTCGGCACTAAGAAAGTTTGAATGAATACCATTGGAGAATATAGCAAGGAAGTCGGACATGTTTAAAGATGGATGGCTTAAGGTATAAATAGGAAAGTCAAAGATTGATGTGGGGAGTTAGCTTTTAGCTTTTGGCTTTTGGTGAGAGTTCGGTGAGAGACGCGCGCGAGGTGATGTGTGAAATTAGAATGGGTTGAGTTGGAGTTATATTTGTGAATAATATTGAAGGCAGTCATTGTTTAAACAACTGCGTAACCCGAAAGGGGATGAATCGTATAAGACATTCATAAATAAAACAATTAATTAAAATTGAGATTGAAGATAAAATCAGTTTTTGTTCTTCAAAAGAAAAAGTGCGTAAGCAGATTTATAAAAGATAACAGTTATTACGTTAGAGTGTTGAGTGCGGCGCGTGTTCTTGTAACTATATTTAGTTAAAATTATTTATGGGACCACCTTTAAGTAAACGAAATTTTCGTAATAAATTGAGCCAATGTTAAGGTAACTTTATATGACATTAAAAGTTTATTTGCGTTAAGCAAGGACTACACTGTCCTAAAGGTTGCGAGAAACTTTTAAGAGGCAACCAAATGTGTACAGAATATTACGGTTTATTGGAGTAATAACCTCGCATAGTTGAACTAATCGCGAGTGCAGAAAGGAATAAGTGGTTGTGAAATTGTGAAGTATTTGTTATGTGCCTTCAGGCAATCTAAGGAATACAAATGGACTACAAATAATTGATTTACGGGAAGAAAGAAGAAAGAAAAGCGTAGGATTAATGGACAATTTTAAGTAAGAATTAATTACATTTAAGAATTTTAAAAAACCCAGATAAGCACGATTATCTTTTTGTTTAGTTGTAATTTGCGTAATGTTTAGCTAATTCTTGTTGAAGGAAAGAGATAATCGGTCTTGAGTTATGTTGTATTGGTTGTTTTAGTAGTAAGAATTTTTGCCAAAAACGCAAATTTGTATTGACAGTGGTTTTTCAACCACGCTGTTTTGTGTATGTAAACATTTGTTTATTATTTTATACAGGGCAATATATATTTATCGTTAACTTTTTATTCTGTTGTTTATTTAGCCAGTTATGAGATACATTTGTGACGTTTACTTAATTGGTGACCTAGTTTTCGACAACTTGAATGTAAACTTTGCATATTTTGGATTTTTAAGATTAATGAACAACCTGAAAGGTTATATTTGCCAGGTTGATTACAATAATTTTCATGTTAGTTTCATTAACGCAGTACACTAATGACGGATCAGCTGTTAATTAAAATTTCATTAAGTACAACTAAGAGATGGAGTTTTGAGAACTTACATATTTACGAATGTCAAATACGATTCAGAAGTATTATAAAAATTAAATTAAATTTAAAAGATATCGTTCATGTTAGGAATATTAAACCTTCAAGGATTATTCTCGTTTGACTGTTTTGCAGCACTTTATCACTATTATATTGGAGTAACAACTATTAAGCCGATGACATTGCCTTTCTTTTGGTTAGGAATTTTAAAAATTAATTATCGATCATTGAATGAAGAAATAGTTTATTCATTGATAAGTAGAAATTTAACTGTATATGTATACGAGGGATACGTAGAAAATATAACTGTTGGTTACGTGAATGCAGTTGAATTTGAGTGATAAATTTTATTTTGTAAGTTTTGGTATACGAGGTGTATTCAAAAAGTTTCTAATAACCTGGGTAGTACTAAATATATTTGAGTTTGAGTTGAATTGTTTTGGGCGAGTGTTTGTTGTAGGACCCTCGTGTGAGAGTTTACTGAGTAAGCACAATCCTACTTTCCACAATCAAGTAGGGTTAATTAACACCCAGCTTAAGACAATTATTTTAGCAAAGTTTCGATTGTGATGGCGCCTAGAGACATATTTTCCCGGACTGAGCTGTTTGAATATCGGTGTAAGGTGTTTGAGCGTATTAATCATTCATTTTACCTATTATTTCGACCACGCCCAACTCCCTGTTAGCTGGCTTGACAACCCGCTTACATTAGTAAGTATACACGACGCCTAGTGCGATTTGGACGTGTAACAGGACACACTGTTCTAGTTGCAATTATTTTGCTTCTTTGTGGTAATTCCTGCCAATCATCGTCAAAACTAAAACGTTTTACAAATATTTTGCCACCAGGTGTGTATTTTAGAGCCTTAAAATCTGTTACAACGGGATCCCCTGCTACCTTTCCTGACCTGATAATCGTATATCTCTGAAATTTCTTAATTGTATAATCTTTAAAATCGTGATACTCCATTTGAGTGTGACCCGGTTGCAAGTATTTTTGAATTACAACAGTGTTGTAGTCTACTGCAAAACTTAAAATGGCGTTCACAAGTATTGCATTGCGGTTCTGGTAGGTACACCCATCGCTAAATATAATTATTGGAACAGATCTGCCTACGCAGTGCATTTCCAGATATTCTCTAATGCAAGTTGCAAAAGTTGATGCTGTTAAGTCAGTTGCAAGCTCTGTAAACCAGAAACATTTAGCATGGCGACTAAGTACATTGTACACTGTAAAATTATGGCATGTTAACTTGGTTTTAAAGAAGATTGAATTTGCTTGGGTAAAAGGCGCTACTTTAACTGCTTAAAGATACATTGTTAATAATCTACACTGATCGGCATTTGCAGCTGCCTTATCATTAGTTTTTTCAAGTCTGGCTCGATCTTTCTTTAGAACATGGATCTTCCATCCATCGCCACAGTTACCAACCTCGTGAGCTGTACAAACTGCGCACTTTTCTTTTTTAATAGAATACAGTGAAAGGTTTATAGAAGAAAACATTTCATTGAATAGTGTTCTTGACAGGTGATTTTTGTTATTCTGAGCACTTTCCAGTGTACACCGTATAAAGATGAGCCATAGAATGTACTGTCTGTTCAAGATAAAGTTTAGTTGAATCGTGCCTAATGCGAAGGTAGCTTTGGTAGGGATTACAAAAACTTAATCAAGTACTGTTTAGCTTCTTCTTTATTCTGACGCACAGATTTTCTTTTGGAATTGTTGAAAACTTCTAGACTGTTGGTTATACTAAACTTGCTATTTTTAATCCAACTATGAACAGTAAATTCTCCTAGAGCTAAGGTCGATAAAAACATTTTCTTGCAGATTTGAAGTTTCTCTTCGGCGACTGTCAGTGAGTATTCCAGTGTGTACTTTCTTTTAGAGTTATTTTCGGTATACTTTCTTTTAGAAACATGATTAATGGCAAAAACCTTTCGTTGTTTCCAGTTCATCGTTGACCAAAACTTTTGAAAAATATTTTTTCGAGTTTCTTCTGTTATCAATGAGCAATTTCTGTTACTACCCCTTAAACACTGCTTCGAAGAGCAAATTCCCGTTTTTGTTCGCGTGTAGCCAAGGTATGGTTGTCCTTGCATTCTTAACTTTTTGGATTTATTTTTTTCCCATTTTTAAGGGTCAGCTATTTTTCTTCGTTTCCGTCCCTCGGCCATATCACCATACTCGGGTAGGTTCATTTCAGAATCAACTTCAGTGTTAGTAGCAGTTTCAGGTACCCCATTGCTTGAACTTTCAATATCGTCTTTATCAGAAGCTTGTGCAACTGATGCAGAACCATCACTATTATAGTTACTCTCTGGTACATAGTCAGGATCTTGACGTATTTCTTTAGAAATTTCTGAAGCTGAAGTTGGTTAACAGTAGCTTCAGAAACTGAAGTTTCATATTCACAAGATGAGTTATTAATTAATACAAATATCATCGTATTGCACAGGTGTTTCCAAGAAAGAGTTTTCTAGTTCGGCCACTATAAATGAAAAACAAAGCTTAAAAAATTTATTCCTATAAAATTTTACACCGTTTTAAATAGCATAATAATGAGAGCTCGGGCTTACAAGCACAAACGATTTGGAAATAAACACTTAAATTAGCTTTAAAAATAACAAGGAAAACCACTAAGAAGGCACAAAATAAATATGCAAAAAACGCTTAAAAATTAACAAATAGTTGAATAATCTCAGGTGATTTTTTCGTAAAATATTTGACGAAATCTTCGGAGCAACACACACAAAGTTAAAAGTTCCTAAAAACCACAAAATAAGCACAAAAATAAATGACAAACAGTTTAATTAAACAAACTAAATAAATTTTGGAGCAAAAAGACACATAATATCGTTAAAATGCTTAAAATAGTACTAAATAAGCATTACCCACACTAAACAGTGCGCGTTAGAAAAAAGCAAAAAAAAAAGACAAACATTTTTTATTGTCTCAATTTGTATAGAAATTTAACTAAATTTGTCAACTATAAATTTTAATGTATAACTTAATTGCTATAAATCCGAGAAAGGGTGGTCATCGAATCTTGAAAAATGTGAAAACAAAAATTTTACAATACGTGCAGATGCTAATCTAATATTGTGCAAGTATTTTAAATTTTTTGTTTTCGCGCTTGTTCAGGACTTAGTGAACACGATATAGATAGTGCAGACTGTCGAAAGTGAAAAATTAACGGTTAGTAATCTAATGCTGACCTGTAACATTCGAAAAATTACTTGTTGGATTCACTACTGGAACCTCTAACGGTTGTAAAATGAACAGTTCACCACCGACCGCATTTTCAGGAATTGGAGATTGAACAACATTAGCACGTGGTACATTACTTGTTTGGGTTAGCAATCCTAAACCAAATAGAAATTATTGTAAAAAAGTATTTACACCTTTTTAATTTGACAACTTACCTTGGTCCCCTTCAAGTAATTGAAAAATTTTAGCAGTTTTCGACTACATTGTAATAAATACGAAGTTAATAATATGTAATAATCACTGCAACACTTTAAAACACAGACAAGCACTGTAAAATGTGAAACGTATCAATGTGGATACGAGATATTGCTTGCAATATATAAAAATCTACAGCCGCCGAGATATTAGTTTTTGGGGATACGAGATATTAGTTTGATTCATAAGTAACTCTTGGATACGAGATATTAGAAAAGTATAAAAAATACTAAATTTAAATTTTTGTGGCCTACTAGCTATTGTTACAATGATGCAGAATGGGTTACGGAGTACAATGATATAAAAATCTGTTTTTACAAAAAAAAATGTTGCTCGCGAGTTATTAGAACTTCACCGTCGATATGTGGAATTGTACAGGGTGTCCCAACGATAGAGTAAAGTAAGTTTATGCTTAACTAGAATTATTTGTGTAAATATTGTATTGTACGGACCATGGGGTAGAGGTAAGAAGTGTGCATTTTTTTTAAATATTGGAAGTTATACAGGGTGTGCCAGAAAAGCAGGACGTGAAAAAGTATGATTTTTTTAAATAGAACACCCCGTATTTGATTTTAGTTTTTAATTCTACGTGTCCATACAAACATATTTTGTCATACAAAAGATTGGCTGAAAGTTTTTAGTTCTTGAGATATTCGCGTTTAAAGATTATTATGGTCATTTTCGTGGGGTTGATGAATGGGCAATTGTTCCATTATTTCACAATAAAAAAAATTGATATTTCGTGTGAAAAATGAGTGATATTATACTAACGTTTAGACCGAGTAGTATTTCTAATTTTCTCAACAGGGTGTTTGTTATAACCATTCAAATTTGAAAATTCTCAAATTAAAAAAATCAGTTTTTTAATTGCACACCCTATATATTTTTATTTCATTTTATTCAGGATTAAAAAATCTATCATTTTTGTCAAATATATCCTATATCTATCTTTGATAGTTTTCGAGTAATTTCGATTTTTTCACACTAGCTACTTTATTTTCGATAACATTGCATTGCATGGATCTTGGTAGCCATGGAAAATAATAATTGCGTTACTAAGATACAAAGGTTTCCTACTTGTCAAAATAAACACATATTAAATTTGTCGTTTTCGCATTTAACTTGTTATCAATTCTTGTATCAATTATGGATTATTCGACAAATGAATTAATTGATATGATATACGTGTTGGGCGAGGTTGAAAAAACCCTTTATTGGCATAACGAATCTACAAAATGAAATATCCTGAACGTCGAATACCTGCTACTGTTGGCTTGAAAAATTTGATGGATAGATTTGATTCCAGCGGTAGTGTTAAATACTTCAAACGTAAAGTTGTTAATAAAAGGGCAGCTAATGAAGAAAAAGAACTTGAAATATTATTAAATATTCAAGAAAATCCCCAAGTGAGTTCTAGAACATTAGCGACGATATGTGATACCTCCAAATCAAACGTGAATCGAACAACGCTGAAGTATAAGTACCATCCCTATCACATTGAGCTTCATCAAGAATTGCGAGAAGAGGATTTTGCAAGTCGAATTGAATTCTGCAATATCATTAATCAACGGCTGCAATTAAATAACAACTTTTTGTGCTCCATAATGTTTTCCGATGAGGCGCCGTTTAAAAGTAATGGGGCTGTAAATCGGTATAATATGCACTATTACGCCATTGATAATCCATTTTGGCTACGAGAAGTTCAAAACCAAAATCATTGGTCACTAAATGTGTGGTGTGGTATACTTAATGACCAAATTATCGGTCCCTATTTTTTTGATGATCCATTAACGGGCCGCAGCTATTTGCATTTCTTACGTGAAGAATTGCCTGTGTTACTTGAGGATATCAATTTAGAAGGACGACTAAATATGTGGTTGCAACAGGATGGTGCACCTCCACATTTTATCGGGACGTAAGGAATTCTTGAACCAGCAATACCCGGAGAAATGGATAGGACGTAATGGCTTTATATTATGGCCACCCAGGTCATGCGATTTAACTCCACTGGATTTTTTCCTATGGGGATACATAAAAGATCGGGTGTATATTATTAAACCTACAACAAGGGAGGACATGAAAAATAGTATTCGCGAAGCTTGTCGCACAGTGACCCCTCTTATGTTATCCGAAGTGAGACAGAACATGAGAAAAAGGCTCAATATGTGTATTCAGCAAGAAGGCCGTCTATTTAAGCATTTACTAAGACGCAATGTTGAATAATTATTGAATTACTGTTTCTCATTAATAAAAACTTAATATTCTCGCTTAGGTGGTTTGTTTTATTTCGTCGAAATTGTTTTCCATGGCTACCATGATCCACAATAATGTTATAGTATCGTATGTAACGTAGCTAGTGAGAAAAATCGAAATTCCTCGAAAACTATCAAAGATAGATATAGGATATATTTGACAAAAATGATAGATTTTTTAATCCCGAATAAAATGAAATAAAAATATATAGGGTGTGCAATTAAAAAAAACTGATTTTTTTTAATTTGAGAATTTTCAAATTTAAATGGTTATAACAAACATCCTGTTGAGAAAATTATAAATACTACTCGGTCTAAACGTTAGTATAATCTCACTCATTTTTCACACGAAATATCAATTTTTTTTATTGTGAAATAACGGAACAATTGCCCATTCATCAACCCCACGAAAATGACCATAATAATCTTTAAACGCGAATATCTCAAGAACTAAAAACTTTCAGCCAATCTTTTGTATGACAAAATATGTTTGTATGGACACGTAGAATTAAAAACTAAAATCAAATACGGGGTGTTCTATTTAAAAAAATCATACTTTTTCACGTCCTGCTTTTCTGGCACACCCTGTATAACTTCCAATATTTTAAAAAAATGCACACTTCTTACCTCTACCCCATGGTCCATACAATATTTACACAAATAATTCTAGTTAAGCATAAACTTACTTTACTCTATCGTTGGGACACCCTGTATATTCATTTGTAAATATCAAAAGTACTCCATATTAGCAGAAATTCGCCTATATCAGTGTACGTAATAGTTATTTACGATTTAAGTTCGTAATGTTTCACATTACAATACGCGGTTGGATAATTATCAAACGAGGCCGAAGGCCTAGTTTGATAACCATCAAGTATCGTAATATGAAATTACGATACGAACATCGTACAACATTTTATCTACTATTAACACTGCCGTCCTAAGAAAAAAGAGGGAAAGTGACAAAACCACTGTTTTCAGAAAACCCGAAAAACTTTTTTTATTTAAAACATTTTATTTAAAACATTAGGATAATTGTTTTTGTTTTTTTGTTATTAGTCATTGGGATAAATTTTATTACAACCTTTTTGCTTAGGGCGCTGTTACGAAACCCATCGTTTTTGTAAACAAAAAAGCGGCAAGTGACAAAATTCACGTCAGTTACCGCCTTTTTACTTAGTCCCCTGTGAGATGCCGCTATTGTCTCTTAAGGCAAGGAAAGTATCTTTTAATGCTTTACTGAATATGTATGCAAAACAAAAAAATATTTTTATTTTTATTAACTTGTTGTGCACTATAAATTTTAAGCTAAGCACTTAATTGACAAACAATAATCAGAAAATGTTATTTAAGACAGGATACAATTTTAATTTTATACTTATTGTAAAATATATAAGACAATTAAAATTTTTGGTTTTATTTTAAAAGAAAAAAAGTATCTTACTAGTTTACACAAAGAGTTTAAATTATGCCAAAGCTGCTAACCATAAACACAGTGAAAAAGAAGTGCTAAGAAACAAAATGTTGGATGTTCCAATAAAAGTTACCATGAAAAAAAAAGAAAAATGTCACTTGTCATAATTATTATTGAAACTCCTGTACTGACGCGTTTATTTTTCTTTTAATAAAAATAATTAAAACCAACTTCCTGATGTTCAAAAAACTTCATTAAACCATTGGTTATGGGCCCAGACACCCTACAATAACAGGAAGCTTGGAACGTACAGTAGAAGTTACAATCAGTTTCGGGTGTTGTTTAAAAAAAAACCGATTCTGAGAACACAAGAGAAACTATAAAATGGCGTCGGCTAATCCAGTGTCGAAATTTAATGGTGATAACTGGCAAGCATGGAAATTCGAAACTCAATTCATCTTGAAAGGACGTGGACTGTTTGAAATTGTGTCTGGAGTTTCAGTGAAACCAGAGGATGAAGCAGGCAAGTCAAATTGGATTAAACAAGATGCTAGAGCTCAAGAAATTAGCGTCACAAGAATTGAGCATGGGCCGCTCACACATATTCTATCTTGTGAGACCTCATATAAGATGTGGAACAAATTAAAAATAGTCTCTGACAAGGAGTCGGTGGTTAGTGCTCATCTTCTTCAACAAAAGTTTTTCATGACGGATTTTGGTCAAGGACCTGTGTCATCTTTTTTATCTAAAATTGAAAAGATCATGTCAAAGTTGAAGCAAGCTGGAGAGGAAATCTCTGATAATATAACTATTACAAAGATACTGATGTCTCTACCAGAACAGTGCAAGCACTTTAGGTCAGCTTGGGAGTCAGCTTCTGCAGAAAAACAAACTCTCAACGAGTAGACGTCACGTTTATTGCTTGCAGAAGAAAGGTCTAGTACTGATGAAGTGGCAGCAGATTTGGTATCCAGAGTCAACGTAGGGCAGTGCGTAACTTGTGGGAAATCTGGACATGCAAGTAACGACTGCTACAAGAAGAAGCAATGTGATATTTGCAAAAAGAAAGGGCACATTGCCAAATACTGTTTCTTCAAAAAGAAAAATAAACAAAAGAAACAGAGGGAGACTGAGAAGTCAGGAGGTTTTACCGCATTAGTTGCTAGTGCTTATCAGCAGTTGACTGATTCTTGGTTTATGGACAGTGGATGTACTCATCATATGTGTAAGGTTTTATCTTATTTTGAAAATTACAAAGTGTTGGACCACAACCGTATGGCGCAGTTAGTTGATGGTGCCAAAGTAAAAGTTATGGAGAGGCTTGGAGAGACATGGAACATGGTGCAGCTACAAAATGTTCTTCATGTTCCAGATTTAAAAGTGAACCTATTCTCTGTTATTAGTGCCTTGGACAAAAACTTACGCATGGTGTCAAACAATAACATTTGCAAGTTTGTAAAAAACGAATCAACAGTTGCAATTGCAAAGCGTGAAGACAGAATGATCAAAATGTGTTTTTCTGAGGCGAAGGAGAAAATGGATTTAGCCTTAACCAGCGTCAGCTCAACGACCCCAACAGGTAATTACTGCAAAAATGATTGTGAATTGTATGAGTTTCACAAGAACTTTGCTCATCAGCATTTTGCACATGTGAAAAATATTCTTTCACAGAATAATATAAATGTATGCATGCATTGAAGGAAAACAATGTAAAAAACCACACACAACAAGCATTACAAAAACGAAAGCTCCAGGTGAATTGATTCACACAGATTTATGTGGATCAATTGAGGAAACATCTCTTGGAGGCACAAAGTATTTTTTACTACTTAAAGATGATTTGTCACATTATAGAACTGTCTATCTTCTGAAAGAAAAAAACCAGGTATTTTCAAAATTAAAAATATCTCTTGCATTATTGAAAAACCAAGGAATAAATGTCAAAGTGATTAGGATAGACAATGGGACTGAATGTATTTTTGTACTACAAAGGGACAATTCACTTCCTAGTCAAGAATGTAAAATCATGGAAAACTTGACAGACTTTGAGCCAGATTTCATAGAAGATACTCAAGTACATATGGAAGAGCTACAAAATGAAGTACAGCAGGAAAGTGTCCAGGATGAGATAGAGGAACGCGTAACAGATAACAGTATTACTACTGAGGGGACCACAGAAAGTAACCAGATCAACAGGAGACCCCAACTCGTCAAACCAAGCCACCAGCAAAATTAACAGAGGATTATTACTGTTACCTGGCATTTGCTGAGGTTGAACCAACCACACTTCAGGAAGCACTATCATCACAAGAAGCTCCAAGATGGATTCAAGCCATGGAAATGGAGATGGCAGCTCTTGCAGAAAACAACACTTGGGAAATCGTTGGTGAACTTGTGAGTGATGTGCTAGTGGTGGACACTAAATGGGTGTCCAAAGTGAACCAAGATAAGAATGGTACGATTAATTTGTACAAGGCTAGGTTGGTTGCGAGGAGTTTTGTTCAGCAAGGTTCAGATTTTAGTGAAATTTACTCTCTTGTTGTTAAGATGGCAACTATTAAAACACTTATTGCATTAAGTAATAAAAACAGATGGCCATTTTTGCATTTGGATGTTTGCAGTGCTTTTTTAAATAGCTAAATTAAAGAAGATATTTATATAACTTTGCCAAATAACTTTGATATCTCTAAAAATAAGTGCTGCAAACTTCAAAAAGCTTTGTATGGTTTAAAGAATCCACCTAAGTGTTGGTATGAAAGCCTAAATGAATTTATGTTGAGTCAAAAATTTGTAAAAAAAATGTCAGATCAATGTTTGTATTTTTTTGTAGATGAAAATTCTAAGGTTTATTTACTAGTTTTTGTGGATGACCTTTTATGTACCGGATATAGTCCTATGTTAACTCGCATTATTGATATGTTAAAAAGTAAATTTAAAATGAAAGATTTAGGGCTATCAAGCTACTATTTAGGTATGAGTATAAAACAGGATTTGCAGAATGGTATTACAACTTTGGGCCAGACTAAATATCTAAAGAATGTTTTGGATAAATTTAATATGTCTGAATGCCATCCTGTAAGCACTCCAATGGATCCGAATTTAAATTTGTCACTTTTACTAAGGGATAAGTCTGAAAGTGAAATTTTACAACAACATTGTAGGAAACTGATTGGCTGTATTATGTATGCCATGCTAGGTACAAGGCCTGATTTTTGTTCTAGTATAACTTTCTTGTCCCGTTTTCAGACTTGTTCTAGTAACGATTTGTGGGTGTGTTTGAAGAGTTTACTCAGATATATCAAGGGTACTGTGAATCTGAGACTAATATATAAGTCAAACATAAGTGATAGCATACTGACAGGTTACACTGATGCTGACTGGGGCAGCAATACAATTGACAGAAGATCCACAAGTGGTTACTGTCTTCAAGTTTGTGGAAATTTGGTTCTATGGATGTCAAAAAAACAACCAACTGTAGCTTTGTCATCTTGTGAGGCTGAGTATGTTGCACTCAGTAAATGTGTCAGTTGGTTGTGTTGGTTGAGAAACCTAATTCTCGAGTTAAATCTGTATTATGTTTTTTCAATTACGATATTTGAGGATAACCAGTCAACTATTCGATTATGTAATTCACATGAACAACTTAAGCAGATGAAGCACTTAGATATAAAATATCATTTTGTAAAAGAGAAAGTTGCTCAAGGTGTCATGGATATAAAGTATGTGAACACCAGTGATCAAATAGCTGATATATTAACTAAACCATTACCTAGTTTCTTTTGAGAAATTTAGGGGTCTTATGGGATTACTTTAAACTAAAATCAGAATACCAGTTTTGTTTGTAAAATACTTTTATTGCGGGAGGGTGTTGGATGTTCCAATAAAAATTGCCATGAAAAAAAAAACAAAAATGTCACTTGTCATAATTATTATTGTAATTAGTGATTATTCCTGTACTGACGTGTTTATTTTTCTTTTAATAAAAATAATTAAAACCAACTTCCTGGTGGTTGAAAAGCTTCATTAAACAATTCAAAAACTATACATCATACAGTAACAAGTAAACAAAAACATAAAAGAAAACTAACAAGCAATTAAAGTTTTTGGTAAAAAAAATATTTTTTCTGTGACGGGAAAAAAATTTGACATTTTGTCCCTTTTGGTAGGTACTAAAATGTCACTTTTAATGGAATTACCTTTTTCCCGGGGAAAAAATAGCTACTTTTTTCCCGAATACGTATACATAATACAAATAAATATAAACACAACATTTATTTTAAAAACGAAAGTTACATTTTCTGAACATTGAAAGTACACTTGTTAAAACTGCATTGCATGAAAGTCTTTTTCCAAGCGCGATTTGAAACTTCGCTACATTAGAAAATTCTTCAACAGAAATAAAATTTTCTGCCACGGATACCACTAATCAGGATGTACTTAGCCGGAAATTTGCTGTTCCTTTAGCTGATCCATTGTAAGACGTTTGTAATAGTTTGTTTGCAATTTCTGTTCTTTGAACTATTGAGTCATGAACATACCCTTCTGCGACCATTGAAGACTTCCAACCGCCGTTTTTTTTTTAATGTTCTCCTCCAGATTCCACAAGAAGGGTATCTGACCATCTACGAAATGCATGACCTGTGTATAAGTCTCTAATCCAAGAAAATTGGCCACTTTCAGGTATTTTGTAAAACTTATTTTTACCCACAACCTGATTAATACATTTTCCACTGCGATATGCATAAAAAAGACGGCAAATCTCTTGCATCATTTTTCGTTGCCTAATTTTCACTACTAGTAAATTTCCGGATTCTTCTATGCCATCTAATGTTATCTGGCCTATTTCACAAATTCGACAAGCTCCCGAAATTCCCAATACTACAGTAACCTTAGTCATTAAATAAACTTAATCGGGAGCATTATATAAAAAATCTTCAGTTTAGGTACTCGTGAACATCTTAGATTTCTTGGGCTTGTAACCTTTTCCATTTTGCTTTACAAATGTGATTAACTTGACATATTTGGAAATATTCACATTATTATTAGTTTGTAATGTACTTCTAATGATTGAATAAGTCTACTACACGCCAATACAGCAAAACACGCCAATAACTCTCCGAAAAAGAACTGCATTTATTTTTCAATTTCCATTCCATAAATTTTGCATATGCGTTTTCGTAAATTTTTCGTGATTTACTTGGCAATAGTTTCAATGATGCCGCTTCTACTAATTCCGGTGGAGTAAAACAAGACTCAGAATCGGAATCGCTATCCATTATTTTACCCATTGAAACTAGAATAACTTTCTGAAAAACTAAGTTAACAAATCTATTTTTATTAGAAAACTAACGTGACCGTTATTTACTTAAGTCAGAAATTTATTGATGTGAAATTTGAAGTTTTAAACTGGTAGGCTGTTGTACTTATAGCGACAATTAGACCTGCGTTGCTAAAGAAACCTTTAAAATAATTAAATACCTGTCAATTTCATTCTGTGATTTGATTTAAAAATTGCGAACTTAGTGGTTGTTTAGTAGTTAATTTGAATAATGTAAAGTTAAAAAGTGTCCAATTCCGAGTTTTCTTTGACTCCACCGGAGTTAGTAGCAGCAACAAAAGTAGCGTCACAAAGATTATTTCCAGCTAAATCACGGAAAATTTACGAAACCGCGTATTCTAGATTTATGGAACGGAAAATGAAAAACACATGCAGTTCTTTCTCAGAGACGGTGTTATTGGCTTATTTTTCGGAACTTGCACAAAAGCCATCAACAGTGTGGTCGAATTACTCAATGGTTAAAAGTATGTTACAATCCAATAATAATGTAGACATTTTAAAATATTTCAAACTAATTACATTTCTGAAACAAAATGGGAAAGGTTATACGCCCAAGAAAACTGCGATTTTTACGAGTACACAAATTAGTGATTTTTTAAAACATGCTCCCTATGAGGTATATATAATCAAGGCTGTTGTTGTATTTGGGATTGCAGGAGCTTGTCGAATTTGTGAAATCAGCCAAATTGCACTAGATGATATTGAAGATTCGGAAACGTTAATAATTGTGAAACTTAAGCAAACAAAGAATGATGTAAACAGGAGATTTGTAGTTACTGAAGAATTTGTTAAATATTACTGAATGTACACAGCCGTTCGTCCAGTAGCAGCAAGGGATCGCCGTCTGTTTTATACATATCGCAATGGAAAATTTTTATAAGGTATCTGAAACAGTAGCTAATTTTCTTCAACTTGAAAATGCTAACTCATATACAGGTCATTCATTTCGAAGATCGTCTGCTACACTTTTAGTTGAATCTGGGGGAGACTTGATGACACTAAAGAAACATGGCGGTTGGAAATCAATTTTTTTTCGATTTTTATTGATTCTTTATGGTACTGTGGGACCTGTTTCTATATACTTTCGTCTCTTTTTAGTGCATTAGATGGTTGTTCTATTTTTCATCCGGTGAGGTGATTAATTCAGGATTTCGGCACTTGGCGCCTTTACGATTCGCGTTATTAGTGCGATGTCTTCGTCTTCGGTTTTCTTATTTGTTTGTTTTGCGTTTGATGCCCTTTGTGCGTAGGTAATTTGTTGGTTGACGAATCTTTCCCGTGGTCTAATGTGATTTGTTTGGTTATTGTTAGTTTCGTTTTCTGCTTTGCCGTAGATGGGCTGTGCCGGGCATCCTCGGTAGTTTGCCGTGTGCGGCCCGGAGCAGTTACAGCACTTGGTGGGTTCTCCCGATTCCCGGGTTAACTTGCACTCCTTTGTGTGATGCGGCCCCGCGCACTTCACACCTCGCGGAGACGTGGCATCCGCTGGTCGTGTGGCCATATCGTTGGCAGTTGTAACACTGCCCGATGCCATACCTACCGTGGGGAGATTTGACCCGAATCCTCAGGTATCCGATTGATCTAAGTTCGAATATTTCTTTAATTTTCTTGTTGCGGTCCAGGTGCACCAGGACCATGCTTGTTTTCCTCCGGTCACTCCCGGCGAACATCCTGTGGATATTCTGGACAGCGCAACCCATTTGCTTGAGGTCATATTCTATGTACTGCAGGATGTGGTCGTCCTGCGCAATTCCTTTTAAGACGGCCTATAATGGGTTAGCCGCGTCGAGTAGGTAAGTGTTAAATTGGATACCTTCGTTGTCGAAGGCCGTTGTGGTTGTCCTGTAGTCGTCTGCGGTGTTTAATAAGATTTTGATCCCGTCTTTAGTGTTGCCTGCGGGTGGATATTGATCGTCGAAGGTTTTTCTATAGCCCTAGTGTAGTCCCCCTGATGGTGGAGAAATATTGGTGGGATGCGTTCCGCCTTTGTTTCATCAGGTGTAGCGTGTCGTTGTGCGTCCGCTTCGATTTGCGGCCGTTTGGTTCCGCCTCTCTTTGTGACGGTAGTGAAATATTCATCGGAGATGGCATCTTCGGTGTCAGGTTCGGGTAGCTGTGGACCAGTAACCTCCATTTCGTCTTCGAAAATTTGTTTCCTCTGTATCTGATGTCGGTTTGCTTGTTGTCGTCTTAGGGTTTCCAGGTCGTGTTTTCTTTTTCATTTTTGGTCGTTTTTGGGTGTTTTCGTCTTCTACGATGACTTAAGCTTGTGCTGCGGAACCCGATTTTAACATCTTCAGTTCGCGGGTGAGGTTTTCTACAGTCATCTTGAGGTCTTTGATTTCCCTTTCGTTGGTCTTTATTTGCAGCACTTGCAGGGGGCAGCTGCTTCGCAGGTTTTCAACTTGCAGCTTTAGGGCGTCATTCTAGATCAGTAGCATCTCTTCCATTGCGTCGTCATCCATCGTGTTAAGACGTCGCTCTTGGACCGGATTTGAGTACTGAAAGCTACACAAATCTTTAACATCGGTCTAAAGTTCTTTTTTGCTTCATTGCTCCGAAGTGCGTACACGAAAATATTCTATGTGTTCTCGCACTTCACGTCTGTTCCGATTGAGAGCCAGGCATTGAAAAAAAATCGGTGGACTGGTATGGAACAAATTTGTTCAGGAATTCTAGCTGATACCGACCCTATAGATTATTTCGGTTTATTCCTGACACCGAATATTATGCAAGAGATTATTGAACAAACCAATCTGTTTGCCACGCAACAGCTTTTGACCGCAGACATTTCTGCTAAATCACGTTTACATGGATGGCAAACTGTTACCGTGGCTGAAATGTATAAATTTTTAGCTCTGATTGGTTGAATGGGCATAGTAAAATTACCGGCGATACGGGACTACTGGAGAACTGGTACATTTTCTAGCATACCTTTTTTACGCAATGTCAATGTCAATGATAGATTATGCAAAGTCAGAAATTATATATATATATATATATATATATATATATATACATTCAAAACTCCAGGAGAGAAAATATGTGTTGCTGAGTCCCTAATTCCTTGGAGAGGCCGGCTAATATTCCGATATATTCCCAACAAGGCCTCTAAATATGATATAAAAGTTTTTAAGCTATGTACAGAGAAAAGTTACTCGTGGAATCTTCAGATTTATTGCGGCAAGTCCAAAAGCGAAGAAGCCGCCGTCTCTGAGAAAACTGTTATGGATTTGGCAAAGGATCTCTTGGGTGCAGGTCGGACTGTGTATACAGATAATTATTACTCCAGTATTCCTCTGGCCTATCGTTTGAGACGAAACAAAACGCATTTGGAGGGGATCCTTCGGTCAAATAGGAATCATTTACCAAAGGATGTTATGTCTGCCAAACTAAAAAGAGGAGAATTTTCTGCAAAGCAATACTCTTATGAATATTGACGATTTTCTTTCATTATATTATTATATGAGTTTATCCAGTACGACATACATATGTAAATTTTTTGAATAAATGTTTTAATTTTTATACAGTCGTTTTTTTTTCTCATCAGCTATTGTCGAGGGCCAAACCCAAATACACCAAAGTAATTGACCAGGTCAAGGTTTGGTTTTCTGCATATAAAACACATCAAAACCGTGTGTATTTGAGATACACAAACGTTTGAACATAAAGTGACGTGTGTATCTTTTTCGATACACAATGGTTGTGACAGTGTGTATCTAAAATGGTAAACTGGCGCTTAGAGTGTTAATTAACGGAGAATTGACTATGTGGATAGAAAAGAAAATAGGTACCAGTTTTTATTTTGAGCTGAGCAGTTGTCCAGCCAAAGAGTAATCTTTTTGCATCTCTATTTGCTAATAAGAAAGAGTAGAAAGCACTTATAATATCTTCTTTCTTTCGTCCAGAAATTCCCTCATGCCCAATGGTGGAAATGGGGTTAAGATTTTGGTTTTTACCCACTGGAACAAAACTCTCGTTAAAGACTACAATTCTGGAAGTAAACAGGACTACTTTAAATACTTCCATTCTTGGCAGCATTATCACCTTCTGAAGATCTACAGAGTAGCAAGCGTCATCCTGGCACATTTTTGCCTCAGCATCTTTTTGATAATGCTCTCTTGCTGTGATTACTAGTTTCTTATGTTTAATGTAGTTACTATACGTATTACAATCTTTTTCAAGTGTGTCCATGGTGTGTCCGTGTTTAAAAAAAATGTTCATTGCTCACATTCTTCATTCCCTAGTTTTGTAAATGATATATCTAATTCTTTTATCGTTCTCCTGTATAATTCAGATGAACACTGAAACTCTGGATACTTTTCCTTGAAGTCGCGAAACATAAAAGTTGCCGATAAATCTCTGGGTAGATATCTCTTGTTCGGTGCATGTTCACGTCGGTAGTGAGATATTGATGGTTTAAAGCTTTCAATATGTTCACGGATAATATCTTTATTAACTTTACTGGATGATGCATGGCGACCTAAAATAATCAAAATATAAAAGTAAATAAATAATAACTACACGTGTATTAAGAAGAATTAATACGGAACGCAAATGAGAAAAATAAACATTAGAAACGTAAATATTACATGTTATAGGTGGATTAAAGTATTACCGTAGTATCAATTAATCACAGTATTTTAATTGCAACGGTATGGTGTCGCTAAATCGAGATAAAGTTCAAAATATCTTTACCAAATAACATAGGTACATCTTAGCCACAACCGAGGGGTAGACACAATTCTGTACATAGTAAGGCCAAACTGAACAGCAATGCCAATACCACTACTAACTCCAAAAGTAATGTCACAGTTAAATTTAAAAAAAATGATAATGGCAAAAAAATTCAAAAGCCAGAACTCTTCAGTGGTTTACTACCTGGGTTACCCCACCAAACTTAGAGTTAAAACGACAAAACTGTCAACAAAATCACGTGCAAGTACTCTAAACAAACCTAAAGAAATCACAGTACAAAAAGACGCAAAGTAGAAAAAATATTGTAAAAAACTTATTTTATAAGACTTTCGAACACTCGTTCTCGCTACGCTCGTCGTTTTCTAAACCTGAAGTTGTGTTTTAAAACATGTCTTATAAAACGGGTTTCTTAAAAACTTCTATTTTATGACTCAACTCAAATAAAGCAAAGTAGAAAAACAATATTTAAATAGTACTTACTTGTCTATTATGTTGCATTGATTACACTTACTACTTTACTCACTATTTATTTCACAAAATAAAACAATACAATGCCGCAATCTAAATAAAGCTGGTAACAAACGAAAAGACCATTAAAATTGAGTGCGAAAAGCAGCATGGGGCACTTACCGCTTTTTAACTGAACGATCACTGACGTAATTCATTGCGCAGTGCGCCTTTAAAGAACGCATATGAGCGTGTAGCCTTTTTACTTACAGTTTAATGACGATCTGGAAGGTCAAATAAACACAAACGACAGGAAACTATCTTTTGCCGCCTTTTGACTTAGGATGGCGCACTTACCGCCTTTTTACTTTGAGTTTAAGAATGAAATTTTAATGTACTTTCGACAAGAAGGCAGTAACAGAATTATTGCCGTCTTTTTGCTTAGGTTGTGTCAAATGCCGCTTTTTAACTTACAAAAGTGATTACGTAGCACACTGCTAACTTTGTTTCCATTTTTTTGGTATAAAACAATTTTTTTTTTAAGAAAAAAAATTTTGTTTCCAGTAGAGGACATTGAGGAAAAGCTAAAAATACCAAAAACTAAAAATGCAAAAAAAAATCACTTGCCGCCTTTTTTCTTAGGACGGCAGAACAGTTTTAATAATGTGGAGAAATAAGTAATACAATCAGCGAAATGTATTAAGAACGGTATTATCCAAGCAGGCGTATTATATAATGGTCATTGTAAAGTTTAATCAATCAGATTGTCAATTCTGTGTTAGTGTTGCCTCTACATCTGGTTTAAAGATTTCTAATTGCAAGAATTTTATTATTAATGTTTGTAATAAATAGTTTATTAAATTTTGATTTTCTTTTAGTAATTATTTTATTCTCACTTTTCCTTCACAATAGTGCGGTAGAGTGTAACTTTACCGCACTAGTGCGGTAAAATCAGACATTACGATATGTTATTAAATATCGTAAAACTTGACATTACATGATGATAGTAGACAAATTAAATAACATTACCAAACCTGAACAAACCAGAAGAAAAGGAGAAACAAGCATTATTACACTAACTCGAAGAAAAAACTTGTTTTCAAATCAAAATTCTTTATTTACTTAGAATTTTCCCACATAATACCACTACTGCGTCCAAAATTATCGATAATCCGGGAAAAAGCGGTGTTGACTGGAAACTGCGTGGGTTGGCTTTCTCTGTTAGTTAAAAGTTAAAAGACCCCAACAATGACGGAGGAGGGCTCTTCTCTTAACCAACAAAGCAAACCAACGAATACGGTTTCCTTAAGGAAACAACGCTTTTTCCAGGATTATCTGAATAATTTTGATGCAAGCGTAGTATTCGGTAGAATAGTTCCAGAATAGAAAAAAATAACATCAAACTAACAAAACTTTATTTAATTATGTAAAACGGTTACAAAATTTAATAAATGAACCAAACCGTTATTTAATTAATTAAAAATTTAAATCTAAAAAACGATAAAACTGTTTAATAACCTAAACATGTTACAAAATTTAGAAAACGAACAAAACTTGCCTACAAATAAATGCCTGATTTTTCACTATATTCTCCGAAATACTCTTTTCAGTATTGCTACCAATGGTTTCTGACGAAATTTTACCAAGTCGTTTCATTTTTAGCTTCCAACCTACATAGACATATGTAGGTATAGAAAGTTAGGCAATCGACTTTTTTTCACTATCGCTAAATAGACTTATCAGCTCGTTTCACAACTATTGGCCAAGTTTCGTCAAGATCGGCCATGATGTCTGGAAATCTGTTTGTCCGTGGGTCTGCTTGGAGAAATTTTGGAAGAAATCCAGCGACGAAGGTGGGGGTTGTTAGCAGCAGTTTTTTTTTTTTGTTTTTATCAAAAATTTCTAAAACAGCTGTATATTTTAAAGACTTAAAAATACCTAGATATAGACCTTAAACATATAGATTAGCTATGTTCTATACAATTTTTTGATACGAGCCGTAATTCAACGGAAAAAGATTCCTAAGGTAGAATTTAAGTGTTAGTTCAAATTTTGTCATTATCTGAATAACGAATTAGAGACGTTTGTTTTGTTAGGTACGCCAACTCCAGCAGTTGAAAACAAGTAATTGCTTGTGTTCCAGGTTTTAAAAATGCGACCAATAACAAAGTTGCATTTAAATATTGCGTGAATTTTTGGAAAGGAGCTTAACTATTTCTGTTCGGTAAACGGAGTATAGATGTGTATTAACGTTTGTCTGACATGAAGTTTTAAACGTCTGTTTGAGATTGATTATTGTTTTTGCTTTTACAATGTTGCCTATTTTCGTAATGAACTTATTATAAAATAGGTTGCATAATTATCCTAAAAAAAATTTTATTAAAATTATTACATTTATTTTAATTTCCATTTTGTAGGTTAATAAACTTATCTATAAATTTTTTAACGTGGCTGTCAGTGGTTGACAAATGCGCCTTGTTGATGACAAGAATAGTGCTGTTACTATGGTAGTTGAGCATGACGTCACTGCAGTTGAATTGCCGCTACAATTCTCAACGTTCAATAGGATGATCGCTGTAACGTGGTTGCATTGCTGTATAGGAGTAAATTACACATGTTCATGTATAATACCACTAGTGCGTCCAAAATTATTAACAATCCCGGGAAAGCGGTGCCGTCTGGATACTGCAGAGTTTTCTCTGTTGGTTAAAAGTTAAAAGAGTCCGACTCCGAAAGAGAAGGGCTTTTCTTTTAAACCAACTGAGAGAACCAAAGAATGAAGTTTCCTTGAGGAAACGCGTGGTGTTTGGTAGAATATTTTCAGAATAGAAAAGAAATATACATTAATATATATATATATATATATATATATATATATATATATATATATATATATATATATATATATATATATATATATATATACCTGCACACTTTTGGTTTTGAGATAAAAAGGTTTCTAGGGGCTCAACATTTTCGTTGAACTGTCTACGTCCACGTATAGTAGCCCGACGTAGTTTGGGTCAATAAAACCAATTCTAAGTTAAAAGTAGTCTAGTTAATAAAAATTAAATTAGAACCTCAAAAAACTGCTCTAAAATGTAGAAAAAGGCATTTTTGTGCAATAACTGAAAAAGAGAAGAAAAAACCACTTACAAGATTCGGGTTAGTAACGACTGCGACATATTCTACTGGGTTCCCCATAATAGACTACCCATTTTATTTTATTAATAAATTCCCTACGAGATAACTAAATAAGTTGTTCTCTGTGTGATTATCTTCTGTAGTCTTTGGGATTTAAGTTAATTATTAAACAGGTAGGCGCCTGTCACAAATAAGTTATAAATTAATAATTTCGTGTAACGTCATTTTACTAGGAGAAGTTTGTTAGTTTTCATCAATATGTAATACGAAACTTAACTTAAAGTCAAAGTATAACAACAATTATTAAAAGGCATCAAATTGTAACATTAATAAAAAACGATGATGTAATATACCATTCGTAATTGATCAAGTAATTTAATTAATATAAAAAATTACCGTTTAATAATCGCTAAGTGCCGTCGGCTCATCGGTAGATGAATATAAGGGTGGATTCTAATAAATAGTCTAATTAACCTACCTGAAATGCTAGTTGCTTCTTTTCTGCTTGATTATTTTCACTTATTTCCAAAAATGTTATCAAAAAATTATCAATAAAATAATAAATTCTCGAGCGCCATGTTGTCTTTCTTTTTTTTATATATCTATCTAGGAACAACAAAACCTAGTTATTGAATACTATAAACAATTAACACAAATGAAAATAAAATAACAAGTTATATAAGTTTATTTAATATATGTTTGAAAACGAGAAAAAATTCAAAAGTCATGAACTATACTAAATTATAAAAAAACTTTACCTTTTAACTGTTCTGTATATATACTGTTACAGGTACTATGAAGCAGAATGGTTCATATGGTGAGGTCAATGTCTTGCTTAGTTATCCTTAAAATATGGAATTTCCTTGAAGTTTAATTCGCCAAATTTATTTGTAAAAGTATGTAGAACTTGCGTTGTAAAGGTAACTCATGTAAAACTTGCCATATAAAATAAGAGTATAATAAACTATTGACTTATACGTGCCATTAAAGATTATTAAGTATACAAACTAAATGATTAAAAAGGTGCGTACTTAAAAAGTAAGTACTTAAAAAATAAAAGTACGGAAAAAAAGTACTTAATAAAAAAATAAAAGTGCATACTTGAAAAATAAGTACTTAAAAAGTAAGTAAAAGGTGTCTAAAAAAATCAAAGGCTTTAGTTTTAAAATATAATGAGAAAAAAAATAACTTACCACCAAAATTCTGATGGCACCAAAATATAAAAAATTAAGTAAAAATCATACTTATTGCTGTTAACATTCAGCATTAAGTGAATTAAGAAAAGCTTTCAGAATAACTAAAGTGTATTTCCCCTAAAAGTCTTATCGCTTGCGCGGATACATTAATATAAATCCAATTTTTTTTAAGAAAGGGAACTAAAACTATTTATGTAATATTACACCCAAAAGATTTGTTCTAGGAAATGCCAATTAAATTGCCATTCTCAATTCTACATATTAATAATTAAAAATTATGCCAAATAGATGAACGATTCTTAAATTAATGTACTTTTTAATACAACCACAAAAAAAAGGTTGTTACAAATAATTATTTAATTTTTTTGCTTTGAGGCATTATTTCAACATCCGTTTGAACTTTCATGGATTAATCAGTACAAGAACGTGTGTTTTGTGTAGAAACTTACATAAGAAGCAATTCGATAGAAGAAGTTAGGCGTGCATTCCGGCGTCAGTTTAATAACAACAATAGGGGTCGCGCGCCAAATCGTAAAACTGTTAAGTTATGGGTTCGTCATTGGCGTGAAAATGGTTCTGTACAAAATTTGAAGAAGCCTGGACGTCGAAGAACAGTTCGTACACCAGAAAATATTGAAAGAGTTAGAATTGAGTTTACGAGAAGTCCTAAAAGGTCTGCTAATCGACAAACCCTTATCCTAGGAATATCAAAGGGAAGCTTAGATCGAATTCTTCAAAGGGATTTAAAATTTCATCCCTATAAATACCAAATGGCACAGCACCTTAGCAATCAACATAAAGAAGCAAGGTTAGCATTTTGTCAAGAATTTTTGGATTTACATTTACAGTCTCCTAATGAGCGACGAAGCAAATTTTTATTTGAACGGCATGGTTAATAAACAAAATTTTAGATACTGGTCAAATGAAAATCCTCGTGAAACCTTTACACAGAACCTCCATAATCCAAAAGTTGTTGTGTGGTGTGGAGTAGGATCGTTTGGTATTATTGGTCCATATTTTTTTGAGGATGAAAATAACCGCGCTGTAACAGTAACATCCGAGCGCTACGTAAACATGCTAGAGACATTCCTCATTCCAGAATTAAATAGACGAGGATTACTAAACAATGCCTTACTATTCCAACAAGATGGGGCAACAGCTCATACCGCCAGAAACTCAATGAGTGTTCTGCGAGAAATGTTTAATGGCCGACTCATTTCTCGATTCGGAGATTTGCCTTGGCCTTCGAGGTCCCCCGACTTAACGACACCCGATTTTTTCCTGTGGGGATATTTAAAAGCCAAAGTGTTTGCGAGTCATCCAGGTACAATCGAGAAACTCAAAGTCAAAATTCGTGAAGAAGTTGAAGGAATAGACGGAGGTTTGCTACACCGTGTAATGAACCACTTTTTATCTAATATTGAAAAATGTGTTGAAGTTGGTGGAGGTCATTTAGAAGACGTGATTCTTAAAAGTCAGGATTAAATTAGCCAAATATTTATAAGTTATCATAAATCCCAAAGAGTTA
Source organism: Vesta saturnalis (assembly GCA_036346205.1). Taxonomy (NCBI): domain Eukaryota; kingdom Metazoa; phylum Arthropoda; class Insecta; order Coleoptera; family Lampyridae; genus Vesta; species Vesta saturnalis. The sequence continues at coordinate 6,960,755 of JARFJB010000317.1, read as the reverse complement.
GCTGTAATTTAGTATAATAAATAGTTTGTTTTGTTAACTAAAAAAATTTTAATGCAAATATTAAAATGGGTAGCCTATTATGGGGAACCCTGTACAAATTAAGGGATCAAAAAATCCTACTGGAAATATACCTTATACCAAAAATTTGTTTTTTATTACGAACACTAGAAAAAAGTTGTTCGTCAATCAAGTATAATATTTCGCGAACGTGACGTGATGGTCAAAAATGGTCAACGTCATCGTGTTCAATATCAAAAAATCCATAGTAAGGTCACTAGGTCAAAATGGGTGTATTACTGAACATTTTTTTGTATCCTGCACCTCTCTTAGTTGTTTTAATATAATCTATGAGTAATAATACTTAAATTATATTGAAGCAAAAATATTTCGATGTTTAATTTAAATAGAGAATCAAAATTTAGGAAACTCTAAAACAAATTTGAAACAAAACTAAGTTAAACAATATACATACAGAATATTTCAAACAAAGTTTACTTTTCATGTAATGTTTAATTTCACCTTTGTGTAATTGTTTATGATAAGGAAGGTAAGGTTAATGTCATTTAATGTCTAGCAGTGCAGTTATGATAATTTTAATCATTTGGCTATTTCTTAACTACATATATTTATTTTTATTAAAAGACAAATTCTCACAAGATTCCTTGTTAAAGTTAAAAAATTTTATAAACGAATTTTCTTGAAAAATATATTGCTGAAAATTCCTAGATTTGTCCAAGGTTTTTGTTTTTCCCCACAGAAAAGTATACCTAAAGAGCAACACAAATAAAAATCGAATATCGTAAACTTTCTTCTCTCCGTTCCAAAGGTTTTTAACATAAGAAACCTGATAGTAAGTAACGTAGGTATACTTTAAAAAGTTACAAGTGACGTTTTACATATTTTGTGTTTTCTACAGAAAAATGTGTAAATTTTAAGAATTCGGTAAATTTACTCTATTTTGTGTATTTTTACAAAATCCTGTGTAATTTTAAACATTAATAGTGTAAATATGCACAGAAAAATGTCAAATAAAAAAATTCCAGGTGGAAAAAGACTTATTATAATGCAAATCATTCATTTAGGTAAAAAGTTTCATGATCTTTTTTATGTTTGTAATTCACAATTTATTAATATTCTTAATTTGTATAGCCAGAAATAAGTAAAGACATCTATTTATTTATATTTTGCTGTATGCTAGCGTCAATATATACTTATAAATGCCTTTTGTTTGAAAACGTAAGAAACAGAATCAAATTGAATGAAACCTTTATATCTAAAATTTGAAATAAATCTAATAAAAAGCGGAGACAAATGCCTCGAAATTTCTAAAAATTCGGTAAAGAATTCGTGGTTCTTGTGCCCATATTTTTATATCATGTATTTTTAAATCAACAATGTTGGAGAAAAATAACCATTTTAGATATTTTTATTTTTCTCACGGACACAACGTATTTTATAGCTAATCGAGATACATGTAAGAGAAATAAATCGAAACTCTTTTATTGTATAAGGGCGTGTAATAAAAAATAATAATTGGGTGTAGATGGTTGTTGTTAATAATTTCACCCCTTATATTACTTATACTTCTAACCATAAATAGAAGATTTTATGACAGTGTTATAAACATCTCTAAACGACAGTTGAAACAGCTAAGAAATTAGATCCTGAAGAAGCCGAAGAATACAGAAGTAAGGTTAGATCAGTCCTAGATTCATCTGGGCGAACTAAACCTAACCTCTCTAACCTAGAAAGGAGAGCGGCCATTTCCCTTAATAATGACCCAACGATCAAAATTCTCCCGGCAGACAAAGGAAACGCGGCTGTGGTAAAGGGTATGGACACTTACAACAGTAAGATCCAACAACTACTAGACGGGGGCGAGTACAAACAAATACCAAAAGACCCCCACCATCAATCGAAAGACGGATATACCTGACGCTGGCAAAACATAAGGGGGAGTTCTCGGACTACCAGAGAACTATACCTACCCCACACTAGAGCAAACCTCCGCATCTGTACGGCCTACCAAAGATTCATAAACGAGGAATTCCTCTGAGACCAATTGTGAGCTCGAGAAATTCACCTTGTCATCCATTACCACACTATCTGCTTGGTATCATCACACCCTTATCGAGAAAAACCTAGTCTATGGTCAAGAATACGCAGCACTTCGTGGAAACCATCAGAAGCTTCCAACCAAACCACAAAGAAATGCTGGTAAGCTTAGACATTGTGAGTCTATTCAAAAATGTGCACTAACTATCATAAGAGACAAGCTAGAAAAGGATGAAACGTTATACGCACGCACGCAACTCTCGGTAAACACAATAATGGAACTTCTGGCAATATGCATTAGAACTACATATTTCCAGGTAGAAGACAAATTCTACCAACAAGAGTTTGGGATGGCGATGGGTTCCCCACTATCACCCATAGTGAGCGATATATATATATATATATATATATATATATATATATATATATATATATATATATATATGGAAGAGTTTGAAGACCCAGCGATATCCGAATTCACAGAGAAACCAGAGATGTGGCTTAGATACGTGGACGATGCTTTCATAGTTTGGCAACACGGCAAGCATAAGCGAGATGAATTCCTAGATCATCTAAATAGCCGAGCACCCTCTATAAAATTCACAATTGAATATTAGTCGGAACAAAAACTGCCATTCTTGGATGTATTTGTACACAGGAATGACAACACTTTCACGACAAGTGTATACAGGAAACCTACCCACACGGGGATGTGCCTACACTACAACTCCAATCAACACAAAAACGTGAAGTTAGGTGTGGTAAAATGCTTGTACGATAGAGCAAAAATAATATGCTCAAAACAAGAAGACCTGAACAAATAAAAAGCAAATATCGATAGAACACTCAAATAAAATGGCTACCCCAATCTAACACCTAACCTAAACAGTGAAAGGGTAACCGAAAAAGAAGAACCTAAATATACAGCGATAATACCATATATACATGGTACCTCAGACAAAATACGAAGGATAGGCAGCAAGTACAAGATACGCATTGCCTTCAAATCGACCAGAATGGTCAGGGGAATACTAACCAAAACCAAACCATACAATGAAGATCATAATTCAAAGAATTGTGTATATAACCTACCACGGAAATACGGCAGAGCATACATAGGAGAGAGCAATAGACCACTCAAGGTGAGAACGCATGAACATAAGAACAACGTCCGCAAGGGCGAAACAGAAAGATGAAGAATCGCCGAACATGTCTGGAATGAAGACCACCGCATCCAATGGGATAACATACAGATAGTGGCAAAAGACGAAAACACAACTCGTCGAAAACTCAAAGAAGCCACATACACCGCACTAGCAGAAAATCTAATAAGCCAAGCTAATGTAGAAATGAAACCCATATGGGTTCCACTAATGCGCGAAGATCTTAATTCCAATACACCTGCGCAAGAAGTTACTGCGCAACATGCTCAACAAGCTTCTGCGCAACCACGAAAATGTGTAATGTGTATATATATATATATATATTGGATTACTCAGGGGCTCAGCGGTAAATGTGTCAGACTAGTAAGTGAAATGTACCAAGTTCGAATCTGAGAGTAGTCAAGTGCTTGGGAAAAAATTATATGTAACATATGAATTCGACTCAAGTGTGAAAACAGTCCTTCTCAGAACTAAGCCTGATGACGGAAGCAGAGTCGCTTCCGAAACGTCGCGCTCAAGAAACATAAACTGTGGAAATATGCCGATCAACTCCACTAATAGGAAACCACAGTTACAAAACACTTATAATACAAAACAACTTAAAAGGTTTGTTACACCCCCCCCCCTAAAATTTAGCTCGGAGATCACCAAAGCGGAGACTCCAAACACTAAGCTAATAAAATATTTTATCAAAATCTGACGAAATATAAAACAATGTTAAGCTAATTAAACTTCAAGCAGAAATGTAAATGGTAATACGTAAAATCTAAATAAACTGCAAGCAAATATAAAAAGGGTAATATCAAAATGCTAAATAAAAGATTAAATAGAGCAAAATCCTATTCTAAGTGTACGAAGAAGTACGGAAAGTGTGGTGATATTGGTTAGAAAAGACCTCTCGCAACACCATAAAGAGCTAATGACGCGCTACCACTCGCACACGCCACTAGTCGAGACTAAAGGACCCGAAACCTTAAATAAAGTTATGCAAAACTTTAAACTGGTGGGGTTTGTGAAGCAAACCACCGACAGAGGAGCAAAATAAAAAAAAACCGTTAACAAAAATTGAAGTTAACGTAAAGAGAACAGAAACCAACCATGATCTGAAGGGTCAAAGGGCAGGGTACCCTGGAACAGTTTTCCTGTGCAACGATAAAAATCACGGTAAAATGCCACTCCACCCAAGAGTCAAACTTCTTCCACACAAACCATAAAATCGCGAGAATTGAGGCCGAGAGAGAGCGGTTCCATTACTCTTCCCCGGTGGTCTCAAACCAAGCCCCCTAGGTACATTAAAACAAAACACCCATAGTCACATTCAGTTGAATAAATCAAAATCGGTAAAATTAAAGTCTTCGCCAGGTCACGGTGTACAAATAGACTGTATTGTGCACTCTTCCGAACACATTCATACTACCCCCCAAATCCTCCGGTGTCATAATCATGAAGTTATAGTTAGTATGTAAACTAATAACGAGGTTGACACGATTTGAACCGAAGAACACAAAGCACCGTCTAGGTCTAGAACAACAGACAAATCAGGAATCATCAAAAGTTAGAATTTCGAAACAATTTTAATTAACAAAAATAAAATAATTCGAATCAAAACAGATTTAAGCATTTCTAGTATTCTTACCAACGGTTAAGAGTTTGGACGTTTCACGTCAAATAACGATCTGAGGTAAACTCAAAGAGGTTATTTCAATTTTTACTATTGTAACAATAGTAAATTGTAAAGCCAATAAATGAAAATAATTTACCTGAGAAGTGATGTCCCTAAAAATCGGCAAAATAAGTTGCACAATGTGATCTAAATATGGATGTTCGATTAATTTTATACAAATTAGACGTTTCGTTAACAACTACAATTATTTTCTTGAATCAATGATTGCAATAGGTTGATGTATAAGTCCCTTCGCTTTTTTTGGGGCGGGGGCACAGTTTTTATGATGAAATAAAATTTTTCTATATACCTATCATATACCATTTTTTTCTGTACTTAAAACATATTTAAGTTGTTTTTTACTTTTAGGAATTTGTCTTTTTTAGCTAATTAAATAAGGAGCCCCAAATTGAAAAAAATGCTCATTTCCGACACTTTCTTTTATTGGAATATAATCGAGGTGTTAAAGTAGCAGAAGCTGCGCGAACCACCCGAAATAATTTCGACGAAGAATGTTTAAACGCTTTGCTTCATAAAACCCCCGACAAACAACACAGGAATTGGCGGATAAGATGGATTGTGACCATTCAACTGTGGTTCGTCACCTGAAAGCTACGGGAAAGGTTCAAAGGTTGGGTGTGTGGATCGCACATGCTTTGTCGCAAAACAACAAAAATCATCGAGCCATCACTTGCGCTTCACTTCTTTCTTGCGCGTCATCGTCTAGCTCGTCAACAACATCATCACAGGAGACGAAAAATGGTGCCTTTGCATAAATTTCAAGGAAAGGAAAGAATGGCTAGGTCCGGATTGGCAATCAATTCCACGCGCAAAACAAGATCTTCACTCTGGGAAGACTATGCTTTGCGATTGGTGGAATCAAAAAGGTGCTGTATGTTATGAATTGCTTCCCAGAAACCAAAAAATTACGGGCGAGCTTTATTGTGAACAACTTAAGCGGATGGAAAGTTTTGACGCATCCGGTGTACTCACTTGATCTTGCGCCATCCCATTTGCATCTGTTCGGATCGCTGTCAAGCAATCTACGCGCTATTTCTTTCAACAACGTTGAGCTCGCAGATTGGCCCCATTCTTCGCTTCAAAAGCATCTAATTTTTATAAACAAGGAATGCAGAAACTTCCAGAACTTTGGGAGTCTGTCGTAAATAATGCCGGAGAATATCTTGTTGATTGATTTTTGGTTTTTATTATTGATTTTTGTTAAATAAAAAATAAAAAAAAAACGAACGAACTTATGCACCAACCCTAAAAAATAGTTTCTGAGAATTCACTAATATGTCAACTAAATTTATAAAATCTGAAGACGTAAGTGTAAACCTGTTATAATGGTTAGGGAATGAATATGAAAAAGCTAACTATAGGATCTAACATTATTTTAGTAAAGATTAGCTAGATGTTTAATAAATTAAATATTATTAAGCTTCATGTGAAAAGTAAAGCATCCGGGTACCTTTTGTATCTTCATGCTCGTTTTTTAATTACTTTACTTTAAGCTTCATTGTTGGAACGCCTATTTAACCTAAATCAATCCATCTCAAGTTGATTACATAATGATAGAACCGTATAAGTCAATAAAAAAATCAACTTTAGCCTAAAATAGGAATTTATACCTTAAATGGACAGTCAAGGTACCGTGGTACTCATAAATATGTTCCATAGGGATATTCACGGATATCTGTAAATAAGGTAACAAGAAATGTAAAACAAGAAAAAAAATAATGTAAAAGATATGTGTAAAGACAACATTTTGCTATTGTTACGGAATGCTCGTTACAGATCGGTAGCGTACAAATTTCACAACGTGTTTGTGTCTTGCTTTGAACTGAGGATATTGATTTCCAAATAAATCGGCTACCGACATATTCCTTGCATCCAAAAGCGTCCTTTCGTGGTCGCTGCAGCGAGGAATGCGGAGGAAAAGTCACTCGATGCCTTAGTATTGCCCCATTTCCAGATTTTGTACAAACACGTTTCAAAAACTTACTCGTTCTTGATCACATTTTAATTTCAGGTATGGATAATTATTTTCGCAGATCTCCAAGGAAATTTCGCTGGCTGTGTTATAACTTTCGTGTTGTAAGATTGTTGAGCTAGGGCAGCTACATCTGACATATTGAAAATCGTTGCTTGTGTCCAACGAAGTGTTTTTTTGTTGACTAATAAGTAATCATTTTATTGTCTGTACCTCGTCTAGTTACATTGTAGTATGCAATAACTACCGGTTTTCCTTTAGGTGCGCTGATGTTCATATCATTACGCATTGTTGAGAGGACAATCGCCATACGTTATTTCTTAGGGACATTAGAGCAAATTGTAAGTTTGCCACTTCACTGAATCCAAATATGGAGAACTGCTCCCCTTCATCTTTGTTTTTCTTCATCTACTTTCGGATGTAAGGTTTTTTTGCTTTAATATTCCAACAGTTGAGTGTTTCCAGCTGTACAATAGAAAATCCAAATTCTTTACATCTCTCTATAGCCAACCCATTTTGGACCGTTCGGTCCTTTACCAGTATATATTTGTCGAGTAATAGAATTCGACATTTGTGCATCGCAACCCACCAAACCTTTATACCGTACTCCAACGATGTGGAGGAAATGTATTAACTTAACTTCATCCTACCTCTGAACGGAAAAATATGATCTTCAACCGTAACACAATCGGTTGGCACATATTTCGATGATAGATTTGCATTAAGCATCATCCAGAGATCCGATATAGCAGTCGTCTTGTCCGAGTTTACTCGCTCATATCTGATATATCTCTGGAAATTGATTAATTTCCATTGTAACTCGATACAAGTGATAGGAATCCGTTCTCCATAACGCTTTGAGGTGTTGAGTATAAAAATGTTTTTCACCCATCGTTATCAGGATACTAAATATGCATACAATTTCTGCGTATTCCATTGTCTCCACTTTTTACTAGGTTTGCTTGTATTTCTTGCGTTTCATTCCTGACAGATACCATCAGATTTTCTGTTGGTTTCCCGCGCCATAGTAGCTACCATATCTTCGGAAAAGATAAATTTCAACGTATCAATTACTGATAAACTTTTAGTTGATCCCGCGATATCAGGTTTTTGATTAACGATGTTGTGCTTCTGATTCCGGTTCCAAATACGACGGAGCGGCATCGTTAGTGACAGTGTTATTTCTTTTAGCTTCCTCTTCCTTTTCCGAAGATATTTCTTCTAATTCTATTTTAACACCTACGTCGGAATTCACATCTTCAATATCCGAAAACTAAATTTAAAAAAACAAGGCAAAGATTAGCACACTATTTATTACACTAATACTACCAAACGTACCTACTGTATTGTGCCGTTTGTAATTCCCTCATTTCAAAATATCAATTTTGGTATTTGACTAAATGAAACGCTGAATATAATAACACGTAACTGTAAATAAAATAATTGATTTCGAACAATTTTTCCTATCCTTATAAAAACGTGCTTATAAGTGCACATCAATTGTGCTTACGAGTTGTGTACTGTCTTACTTTCATCAAAACTCATTATCCTTAATGTAAATAGGAATTTAATTGTCAGAAATCACAGATAGTTACATAACCTTACACAAAATTATTTCCTGGACATATTTATTTGGAATTAGAGACAAAACCATTAACAAGAATTTGATGAATCGACTACTATTTCCCGCATCATCGGTAATTACATGAAGCTTAGTAGGCAATTATCTATTTAGAAATACATTTATAATGTGCCATATACACTACAACTGTAGTATGTATCTGTAATCACAATTCTTTGAAGTAGATTGTGTTAAGAGTATGTTTCCTAAAAAGATTTTTTTTATCATGTACGTTATGTAAGTGTAACAAGAACAGTAGTAATCATTTTCACGTTAGTAAAAGTCACAATGTTTCTTGCGAACGTTAAGGCTTTTTATTAAAACTTGAGAAAAGGCGAAAGTAATCTACAATTCATAGGTCCTTCGAGCCGGATTGAGTAATTGGAGAAAGTAGCATCTTCAAAAATTGGAAAAAAATATAAAACAGTATCGAAAATTTTCCTAACTGGTTGAAACCATAATTGCAACCAGAATTGACCAGCAGCAAACAAAGTAGTTCAGAAGTCAAGCAAGAATCGAAAGTAACTGGTTGAAAGCAAAAGGTCAAGAGGAAAAATAGACAAAAAGGGAATTTATATCTTAATTTTATTACAGTGAGTCCGTTACATTTCAAATTTTTCCTTACTTTATATTTTGGTTTAATTTTACTACTGTTTTAAAAAAAAAAGACAAATACTTTTAAGAAGCTTTTGAAAATGCCTGATAATACTATTGAAACCGAGCTTAAAACTTTAAAAAAGAAACGTGGTAGTATTACACGACGGCTAACTCAATTTCAATCATTTGTAGGAATTTTTTTTGAAAATACAGTCGGGATTTTGTCTTTAAATGAGGTTGATAAAACACAAATTATAGATTTTGAAGCGCGGATAGAAGGATTTCAAGGGATTTTAGAGGATTTTGATGAAATACAAGTAGAAATTGATGTACTAAATGAAGATGTGAATTTTTTAAATGAACAAGGTCAAGAGCGTGTATGTATGTTTATTTCCAGGTTTTAAGTTTTTGGCAGATTATTCTATCAATACAAAACAAAATTGTGAAATTTCTAATAAAGTTAGTACTAGTTCTAGTTCAAGTGTGGCATGCGTACCTGCCGTAAATGTGAAACTCCAGAGATAAAATTACGGAAATGTTCCGGTCAGTATGAAAACTGGTTGGAATTTATGGATACTTTTGATTTATTAATTAACCATAATGCGCATTTAGCAAATATCCAGTAGTTTTACTATTTACGCTCAGCCTTAGAAGGTGGCGCTGCACAAGCCATATATACTATAGAATTTTCTGCGTGTAATTATACAGTAGCCTGCTCTACGCTTTTGTCGAGATGTAGATGTTGTATTTTATAACCACGTTAAATCTATTTTTGATATCCAACAAATAAGTCACGCTGCTTCATTTCGAAAGTAAGTCAAATGATGGTAGTTCAAACTCCAATACCGAAAGTTCAGAAGAAACTGTAGATAAGGCTAGTACATCAGGTCAAAACCAGCTTTTTATTTGCACAACCAATAACCAATTGTTAAATAATATTCAAGATGGTACGGTTCTTTTGTCTACACCAATAGTTCAAGTTAAAACCAAATCAGGAACATTACAAACTTGTCGGCTATTGTTAGATTCTGCTTCACAGTCCAATTTTGTAACTTATGAATGTTGTAAACGTCTTGGATTACAACCAACAGAATCTGATACTACTGTTTCAGTTATAGGTATCAATCAACCGCTACAAATGTAAATCGTGCAATTTATCCCTACAGTCAATGTACGATAATTTCAAAGCAAACTTTTCGTGTTTAGTTATACCTACAATAAACAATTGTTTACCAGAACAGTTTATAGATATTGCAACCTTGGAAATACCTGCTCATCTTCAGTTAGCTGATCCTAGTTTTGCAAAGCCAGACAAAATTGATATTCTTTTAGGAGCAAGTATTTTTTATAACTTAATGTGTATAGGTCAAGTTCGTTTAGGTATCAACACTCCGGTGATTCAAAAACAGTTTTTGGTTGGGTTTTTTCAGGTGCGACTTTTTGTTTTTCTAATATTTCCTGAAAAGGCAGACTATGTAATTTAACTACCAATTGTGATTTGGAAAACGAACTAAAAGCCTTCTGGGACTTAGAAGAAATTAACCACAACAGAAATATTCTCCGACAAAGAAAATCAGTGTGAACGTATCTATCAATAAACCACATATCGAGAACCCCCAGGTAGATTTGTTGGTCAAATACCATTTTGTCAGTCAGTGTCACTTTTAGGTAATTCAAGATATATAGCATTAAAACGTCTTAGGTCGCTTCAATCAAAACTTAAGATAGATGACACTATGAAAAACCTTTATTCAGGTTTTATACAAGAATATTTAACCTTAGGTCATATGGAACCTTCTAGAACCCAAAAATCAAATATTTCTTATTATTTACCTCACCACGGTGTATTTAATGCAAATAATCTAACCACAAAATTGCGAGTAGTGTTAGATACTTTGGCTCGTACTAATACAGGGTTGTTGTTAAACGATTTGCAACTTATAGGTCCTAAAATTCAAGACGATTTATTCTCAATTTTGTTACGTTTCAGGCATCATCTGTCGGTTGTCTGTGCTGACATTGTTAAAATGTACCGACAAATTCTTATCGATCAGTCGCACCGATCCTTACAAAAATCCATTGGTCTGAAAATTGGGATGACGCTGTACTGGAATTTTATTTAAAAACAGTCACGTATGATATGGCTTCTTCGCCTTCGTTAAGTGTTAGGTGTTTAAAACAATTGCCCATAGAATTCAACAGTAAGTATCCTAGAGCTGCGAACGCTATACGTAATGACTTCTACATGGATGATTTGTTGACTGGTGCAAGTACCGAATCTGAAGTTATACAGATCTGCGATGAAGTAACTGCTATTTTAAAATTTGATTATTTTGATCTTCAAAAATCGGCATCAAATAGTAGAGCTGTTTTACATCATGTGCAAGAAGAAAATCCGTTGACAAGATTAAAGTTAAGAGACGGTGAGAAAACAAAAACGTTAGGGGTTTACTGGTCTTCTTCTTTTGACATTCTTAAATACAATATATCGTTGATCTCAAATAAAACTATAACTAAAAGAACCATTTTTTCAGAACTCCCACAGGTATTTGACCCATTAGGTCTTGTAGGTCCTTGTGTAATCCTGGGCAAAGCTATTATGCAATAGTTGTGGGTTTTAAAAGTGTCCTGGGATGAATCCTTGCCTGCTGAGTTGAACACGAAATGGGAAAGTTTTCGTAAACAGTTGCTTGAACTTAATCAACTATAAATACCAAGGTCTGTTGTTCCAAAATGTACTGAATTGCAAATTCACGGATTTTCCGATGCTTTCATGGAGGCATACGGTGCTTGTTTTAATGTCAGAAGTGTTGAAGAGTCATGGCAAATTCATGTTAAACTGTTATGTGCTAAGAGTCATATAGCTCCATTAAAATCTTTAACAATACCCAGGCTAGAATTGTGTGGAGCACTTCTTTTGGGCCAACTCTGGAATAAAGTAAAACTTTCTATGAGCGTTGATGTTTCTAAAACTTATTTTTGGAGTGATCCTATTATTGTGTGTCTTGGATTAAATCAGAACCGCTTGAATTGCAAACCTTTGTTCAAAATCGTGTGACACAAATTCAAGGTTTAACTAGTGCAGATGATTGGATACATGTTACTACCAATCACAACCCAGCTGATTTATTGTCTAGAGGGGTAAACCCAAGTGAGCTCCTTATGGTGGTCTGACCCGTCTTGGCTGCAAAGCCTAGAAGAAGAATGGCTAGAGTCAAAGATCTACTTCAAAGGTGAGTTGTCAGAAATCCGTAAAAATAAAGCTGTGCTTCATATTGTTCAATATTGTGATCCATTTTCTGTGACACGGGTTTCTTCTTCTAAGCGATTACAGCGGGTAGTTGCTTGGTGTCTTGGATTTGGTTTTAATTGCAAAAGCAAGATAGTAAATGAAGAGTTTAAACCGTTAAATGCTATAGAATTAAAGCAAGCCACAGAAAGACTTGTCTATGTTTCACAGCGCGAAAGTTTTAGCGAAGAAGTTGATAGATTGATGCAAGGTAAAACGCCTACTAAACGTAACCGTATTTTAAACCTAATCCTTTTCTAGATTCTGTCGGAATACTTCATGTTGGGGGACGTCTTCAACTATCACCTTTTCCATTTAATAAAAAATACCCTGCAATTCTTTCAGATAAACATCATTTAACCAAATTACTGTTTAAATATGAAAAATTGTTTCACGCAGGGCAACAGCATCTTCTTTATTCTGTGCGAGAGCAATTTAGGTCTCTTCGTGGTAGAAATTTAGCTCGTCAAACAGTGCATAAGTGTGTGCGATGCTTTAGAGTCAAACATTTAACTTCTATACCAATCATAGGCGTACTTCCGAGACAACGTGTTAGTGCTTTTTCGCCATTTTTTACAAGTGGTATTGACTACGCAAGCCCGGTTTTAATTAAATCTAAAAATGGTCGTAGAAGAAACCTTACAAAAGCATACATCCGTCTTTTTATTTGCTTCTATACAAGATGCGTGCATATTGAATTAGTGACAGATTTAACCAAAGAACGTTTTATAGCAGACGGTATGTGACAAGGAGGGGGAAACCTAATGAGGTTTTTTCAGCCAACGGTAGGAACTCTGTAGGTGCGCATGCCGAACTAACGGAATTAGGTCAATTTTTAAAACAAAATCAAAATAATCTCCAAGAAGCCTTTTGTAATACAGGGATAAATTGAAAGTTTATACCTGCATTATCTCCACACATGGGTGGGATATGGGAAGCCAGGATTAAGTCAACAAAATCTCAGCGAGTCCTGGTTAATGCTCGGTGTACCTTTGAAGAATTATATATTATTTTAGCTCAAATAGAGGCTATTTTAAATTCAAGACCCCCGTCCCCTTTGTCTATTTCTCCTGACACGCTCTCACCCCAGACCATTTCTTGATTGGTCATGCATTAACCTCGTTACCCGATCCTGACGTTACCGATATTCCTGAAAATGGGATTTCAAGATATCAGTACGTTCAGGCCCTACAACAGCGATTCTGGAAACGTTGGTCGAAGGAATTCCTGTCCGAACCAAGTGACAATTTACACAACATTTCTTAAAGACTGATTACATCGTTTTGATAAAGGAAGAAAACTTACCGCCGTTAAAGTGGTGCTTAGGACGTATTCATAAACTGTATCCTGGTCCTAACAATATAGCCGAATATCAGATGTTAGAATCAGTGGAGGAAAAATAATCCGTCGTTCCTTTGCGAGATTGTGCAAACTACCTATTGCCGATTATATATAAAACCTCGTTTCTTTTTTATTTTATCATATTGCTAAAATTATGTAAAAATACACTATTTTTTTGTATTAACTTTTGAAAGTCAATTCTTTCAAGGCCGGGGGTATGTTAAGTATGTTCCCTAAGAAGATTTTTTTTGATCATGTACGTTATGTAAGTGTGACAAGAACAGTAGTAATCATTTTCACATTAATAAGTCATAATTTTTCTTGCGAAAGTTAAGGCTTTTTATTAAAACCTGAGAAAAGGCGAAATTAATATACAGATTGCCTTATCAGCGGTATCCACAACGCTGTAGATGGCTACCTCGCAGGTTTTTCCTAGTTCATAAGCATATTGGTGTCCACTGATTGGGTCCAGGCCCAGTACTAAGTACCTCATATGGTTCAGTTCCTCTAAGATCTTTAGGAGGGACGTCAGACTTGCGGGTCTTAACAAATTTACTGGGTCGTAAGAATTCCGCCTAGGTTACGGTATAAAGACGACTTTGGCGCCCCTCCATGCTCTAACCACGAACCCCAGGGCAAGGCTTACCTTTGTGTCGCGCACAGTGTGAGGGTTATCAAGTCGAGTCCTTGTAGTAGAGCGGGAAATATTCCACCCAGTCCCGGGAATTTGTATGGAAGGAAACCTCCTACCGCCCACGTATCTTTGTTAGGTTAATAACTTGACGGGAAAGTTCACAATCACTTCTTTTCCCCCTGAAAATGGGGTCCATTACCATTGGTTCACTTCTGCCCCGTCCAAATGAGGGTTTTTTCTCCGGGGAAGTGCGCTCCAAGGTTACCTTCTCCGTTTCTGCATTCTCTCGTCGTCTTTTAGTGACGAACCGATTCTGTACTATGTTCCCTTCTATAGAGCTCTTTGAAGTCTGGCATCTTCAGCGATTTGTTTAATACCGTCACAGTACCACCTCCAAGAGTCCCATTTGGCCTCTCTTATGACCTTATTATACTCGGTAGTGAGGCTTTACATAGCCCCAGTTCCCGATACTTTTAGCTCGGTTGCAAGGCTTTCTCGTCTGTGCCCTTGTTCGTACCACCAAGACGCAGTTGAGGTTCTCCTCTCTTTTATCGGGTAGCTTACCTGGTACGAGCCAATGGCTGTGCGGAGACTTGATTCTATGACCTCATGTTCCGCTAAATTGTTTGCGTTAGCGGACAGTCCCCAAGTGTATCAGTTATCCTCTCTCTATAGAGATCCCCGTTGGTTACCCTTGGGTTCTTATAAACAACCACAGCAGGTGCGTTTTCTCCTATGCTAAAGGGTGTGTATCTATGATCGCAAAGAGATGGCTATACGATACGTGCATTCGTGAACTGTGCTACAAGCAGCGGTCGCGAATGTTATGCCAATAACTTCCTTCCGTGTAAGGCCAACGAAGGTCGGTTGATTGCCTCTATTGGATAGCTATAGGTTATTGCTAATTAAGTAATCTAGGAGACACTTACCTCTGTCGTTTGTGCCCGTGCTGCCCCAAATCGTTTTTTACAGGTTGGCATCACAAAAGAGCAAGAAGTTTCATCCCTTGAGCGGGCAATGTTCCACGAATGGTGTGACTTCAGGGGTTGGTAGTTATGCACATCCGAGCACCAGTTCTTGTCTATTTCCTATCCCCTCCAATGTCAGATCTGCTGCCACCATGTCTCTGTAACAAAAGTCCCATATAGGTAATAAGTTGACGCCACTTCTGGCTATAATGCAAGATTTTGGACGGGCTTCAGACGAGTTAGCCATAAGCCATCCTGAAGTTTAATCATTTTGAGGGTTCAGTACATACTTTACCTGCATAATTACTAAATAAGTTGTCTAAATTAGTCGTAACACTGCCGCATGGAGTTAGTATGTTGAACTTTCTTTTCCATTTTCTTTTATGACGTCACCCAAAACCAAAAATTCAAAGATTATCGGAAAGAGAATTCAAATCAGATTATGAAACATAAAAAATATATAGGGTGTTCTTTTAAAAAAACCTCGAAAGTGACCTGCTTCAATAGTTCACCCTGTATAAGTCAAATTATTTTCAAAAAGTACATTTTTTGTTACAAAACCATTTTTTTTTAATAAATTTCTCTACCTTTAGTTAATGAAACCTATTTTTTCTATAAAAATTGCAAAATTGTGTGTCCTTTATGTCAATGATACTCTTTTGTGCCAATTTGCAATTGTTTTTTGCCAATTTGAAATCTTGTAGTGTAATTTTAGATTTAATGTCAATTTGATGTTAAAAAGGTATAAATATCGTATAAAACTCATAACAGTATTGGGAACCACCTCATTAACCGATCATCTCATGTGTGTAGTAACTTTAGGAATTTCAAAACTAGGCAATTGGAATATGTCGGGCACTTCAAGAGAAATTCCGATACATCGTTGTTTGTTAAACACGTTTTATGTACACAACACAGCTTTGATTTGTTTAAAAACTTTTAAAATTTTACATCTATGTGGTAAAAATTAATCTATAATACACTGAAGATTTTGGAGATATTGCGAAATAATAAAAATAATACCATAAACTCTCAACTCAATTTTGATAACTACAATTTGCTAAAATTATTTTTTAATTAATTTATTCTGTTTCCTAACATTGTGACCTATTCTGGTCTTTAAATAGTGATATTGCAACTGGTTCTATTACAGTCAGAGGAGGATTTCCCGTAAGGAACGTTGGGCACATGTCTAGGGACACGCAAACTAACGGCGTAATCGCAATAATTGCCATAAGTTTAAACTTAAGAGAAAAAGGTGGGGAACATCTGGGAGTATTAAAAAATCCTAATATGTACTCGTAAAAGTAGCGCACCGCGTGCGTCGGCGAAACATGAAAAATAAAAGTACGAAAATGCGAATGTTGCATGCATATAGGTATACAATATTTATTTTGTAAACTACTTCAGCTCTACAAATTAGATTTTAATCCCTTGCTATTTGTGGCTCTCAGGGGAGTTCAAAATCCCCACTACATTGGTGTACCGTGTGTGGCCTAGTATACAAATTGAGAAAAATTTTATTTGTAACAATTTATTGGAGTTAAGATTGGTATAAAGTAAACAAACAATCCTGGAGAAAAAAATGAAACAGTAAATGTAATAAAATTTAACTTAATAATTAAAAATTATATGAATAACTTAAATTAATATTCTTTCTGGTTGAGGTGATGTCCACTTAATTTGGCGACACCACTACCGGGATCGCTTTGCTACCGTCGGACATCTTCTGGAATTATTGAAATTAAATACATGTACGAATTAACCCTGAATATTTGTTTCACAAATAAAAAGTGTTAATTTTAGTAAAAATAATAAATAAAGCGCATTGATCTCGGTACGATGTGGGTGAATTTCAAAGAAGTTTTTTACAGTGCCCTTTTGCTTTGATTGAATGTTGAATTAAATCACAACGCTATAGGTAGGTTAGGATTAATAATGAAAATTATAATTACTACCCTAATAATGAGAACAAGGGTTTTTATACGGTGGAATAAATTATAGAAAAGGGGTTATTAATGATGACACTCACAAATTGAATTTTTAAAATGCAACTAGTAACTTATGACTGAATTTCTCCCTTGTATATATATTTATACAAATAGGATTAATTTTAAGCAATTTTGCAAATACGGGAATGTGAATGAATGAAATGTAATTACAGGGCGATTAAATTATGTCAGATAAATGGGCAGTTTTGTGATTGATGTATGATGGTTCGTAATTGATCAGGTTTGTTGAATGAACTGTATGATCCGATGCACTTGATTTTATTGGTGGTGCGAATTAGAACGTGGTGTTGTGTATACAGACATAAGGGAATTCACAGGGCGGCGTAGAAGGTGGAATGTTGTATAGTGAAAGGTTATTGCAATCACGGGAACTGGAGAATTATTTACTAGAATAAGAAAATTTATTGTAAGGATTTTCAGCACTGTTACAATTTCACTTCACGCCCGTTAGAAAATAGTAGGTAAATGAAAATTCTGATAACTCTTAATTGAACATGAATGTAATATCAAGGGTGTTAAGTTTCAGTTTGATGTTAAATACGCTGACTAGCTTGCTGCAATAGTGATTTAAAAATTAAATGTAGCATAAAACTGTTAGTACTCACATTACCATTAAAATTGCAATGCTGCATAATACCTAACTTCTCAATTACATAATTGGTATAATTAATTGGTATTCTGTCTCCTCTCTCCTTTCGGAAGAAGATAATATCAAAAAAAAACATCTAAGTCGTAGCGATTATTGACTGCACCTACAAGACACCGGCGTCCACGTTAAGACAGCCTGCAGCGTGGAACGGGCAACGTTCCCATTCCGCACTCCTAATCCTAATCTCTCCATCGTCCTATAAACATCAATCTGAATATTAACGTGGTACCTAATCCAAATAATATTAATAATTACAATATGCGTATGCAAATAAAGCAAAGAAATGAGCAAGATTTCGAAAACTGGCGCAAGAGACTGCCAGAATATATATTTTTGAAACGCGTAGATAGTATAAGACTGGGAGTTGAGGTTGTGGTTTTTGCGAGCCGTTACTACTGTTTTTAATTTTACTAAGTGTTCCATAACAAATCAATTTTTTTCATCCCAGGTGCTAGTGTTACTGGCATCATGGCATAGTTTTCAGAACAAAACTGTGCAAAGATAATAGTTATTTATTAAACGTGTGTGGAATGTATAATACTACCCACATAAGAAGCTAATTTTTTTAGTGGAGAAAGAGTATTCCGCACGAGTTTAATATTAAATTTTACTAAACATCGGACTTTCCACTGTAAACAAGTAATTTAATTGTAGAGATTGACAAACCATTTCTTGACACAGATACCTTTCTAAACACCCACACAAAGGAACTGAATGGTAGAAAACTTTTTAACTACGACACGGGATTACCGTGTGCATTCTAAAATAACAGGTTCATTTTTCTGGTCTATGTAAATTATCTAGCCATCATCATCGTCATTTACTGCTCCTTTAACCAATAGAGTATCAGGTTGGACAAACATTGGTAATACTTTGTATATACACGAGAATCCACGTTGACATAGAGACTATGAATAGAAATATTTAACGCGTAAGAAAAGCTTGCAAACTGTAAGTATTCACTATGAATCTTACGTTGACGTTGAAATAAAATACTGAAGGAACGTCATCAAAAGACTACTCGTGGTAATAAAGAAACTTACGAGTAGACATCTACTATTTCGTGACCATGAAGCACAGTCGGTTCATTGCATAACAGGACGTACAGGATGTCACTGAAATTAATAGCGGAATTCGACCCTTTTATAGCTAAACATATTGCTAGCTGTGGGAATCCTGGCAGTGGACGTGTGTGTTACTCGTCTTCTATCATATGTGAAGAAATTATAGTTTTATTGAGAAACAAAATGAAAAGTGATGAAATTGTAAAAGCAAAGTATTATTCAATGATAATTGACTTGGCTGTAGATATTGCTCATATTGATCAACTTCCTTTTATTGTGGAACATCTAAATGAAAACGGTGAACCTGCTCAAAGGTTTTTAATGTTTTGTCCAATACCTGGTCACAAATATCAAAAATAAGTTAAAGTCGTGATGGAGATATTGGAATTTCTAACTATGCATGTTTCTGATTGTTGAGGACAATCGTACGGTAACGCAAGTAATGCACAGTCGGGAGCCCATATGAATATACGGGCTCATATAACACAAATAAATCCGAAGGCATACTATGTCCCTTATGTTGCCTATTTATTAAATTTGGTTGTTAAAAGTGCAGTTAGCAGTTGTCAACAAGCCGTTGTGAAAAATTTAGGAGTTTCACAATACCTAATGCAATTTTTTTAAGAAATTGGTCAATTTGAAAATCCGCTAGTTCGAAATGAAGCTAAAGAAATAGTGGAAATTACGAGCTTATTAGAAACTACATTTCTGGTCAACTTTTGGAGAGATATTTTAGAACGATTCAACAAAGTTAATAAGTATTTTCAGGGTGTTAACATAGATTTTGTAACAGTTACTGGTTTACACACTAGTTGAATTTATTAAATCCATGCGAGGTAAGTTTGACCATTACGAAGAAATAGCAAATCAAAAATCAGATTTTGATTACGAAATATTACACAATAGACTGAAGAGACGTAAATTACATTATGATGAAATGAAACTTAATAAACCTGAGCTACAGACAGACAAACATTTGTAATTAACACGTTTTTTGTTCTTATTGATACGCAAAATGCAAAATTAGAAAAAAGTAAAGAGGCACGAAACACACCAAGATTTTCTTTTTTTATATTTTATATTTTCAAAATCGACGACGTGTGAAGTTTCACAACTGTCAGATGTTCTACATATATATATATATATATATATATATATATATATATATATATATATATATATATATATTAGACCGCAAATATATCTGATGTCCCACTAGGTATGGGCAAATATCTTCGACACGAGACATGGCCAGTAATACTTTCCAAAGCAGTATAGCTTTAAGAACTACTAAGAATTGTTCAGCAGAACGGTCATTTTTTGTCCTAAAAAGAATAAAATCTTATCTTAGGTGATCAATGAGCATACCGTTTAAATTGGTCAGCAATACTTAATATGAATGCATATACCCTCTACAGTGATAAATTTGATTTTGAGCCTATCAAGCATGAAAATTTTAAATTTTGACTTATTCTTTGTGTTTCAGGCGTATGCTTGCCGTTTATTTTTCCTTATATTTTTGTTGAGTTTTGTACTCCTTATTGCGATTAATAAGTATGTAAACATTAATACTTTTCTATTTGGATGTTTTTATGCCTTGGAAGGAACGCTCAGACATGTAGTCCTAGGGGCGCCTCGATTCCTATATCCACCACTACTTACAGCATTGAAATACTGTTTCTTTATGATAGTGTGTTTTAACGTTGTGCGCATTTGTTCAATACCGTAAACGTAGCAGTTATTTTGATTTAATTTACATAATTGGGTTTTTGGAAACAATTTTTTTTGTAATAAATGGAAAGATCATGTACGCGTTGTATAAGAAAACTATTTTTAGTTTTTTTTCGTTCTAATTCAAAAGTTATATTACATTGAAAATACATTTTTGAACCCAGTACCGGAAACACGCCGAAAGTTCCCAAGTAAACCAGAGCGCGTGTGACGTCACAATGTCTATTTTTACTCATCCTAGAATACAGTTGATACAGTGTTTTGACTTTTAACCGATTAAATCTTGTTATTATCGTCAATATATTGATAAATATATCAAAAATGTAAAACCTTAAAGGTTATCGTGCTTTTATAATAATATAGTAATTTAATAATTATTTATGTAAACGTATAAATTGAATAAATAGAATTCGATAATAAAATTTTTTTAACTAAACTCCAGAATCATAGCTTTTAAAAATCATAGCATCAAAAAAATTTCTGTGAATAATTTAAAACGGTTAAATAGTAAATTTGTACATGGTTATTGAATGGTTTCTGTTTAATTTAGTATTTTATATTTTAATCACGCGCTAGGTTATGTACTATACGAAATTGAAATTTTAAAAGTGTATATAATGGTGGTTCTCCCGTTGTTATAATGTCATTTAAATAATTCGATTTGATGTTTTTTTTAGCTGAAAGAAGACATGGAGAAGTATATTTACTATACTACAATGGGAAGTAGAGCAAAAAATTAAGTTGATGTAGTACCTCACAAGTTTAGTCAACCTAACCGTAAACTTTTTTGCACTAAATTTCGGACATTTTTAGTTAATTTACATTTAGAAGCCGTTGACACTGTACTATTGAGAATTAATTTAACATTATGACGTCACAAACTTGCCGACCAATCGTGGCGCGTTTGTAGTCGCATGATTTTATCAATTTTAAATTGCTTATAATAAACAGAAAAAAACCGTTCTTAAAAGTTCTTTGCATCGACTATTAATATAATTTATGATAGAGCTTTAAAATACATAAAAAACGATGGATAAATTATTTTCTCAGTAACCCAATTGTAATTTGAAAAATTTAGGACTTTTATATATTAATTAACTCAACTTTTGTGACGTAAAATGAGTTTTTATGTAATAAGTATTTTTAGGTAATTCGTGTGCCGAGGAAGGGAAGTTTTTAGTCCCGAAACCGATCAAATAAATAATATGCATTTTATGACGATAAAGTCTATTTCTTTTAATTTTAATTTTATTCAAACTTCACATGCATTTTATTGAGTTATCATTTTTTATTACTAACATTTTTGTTCCTTTTTTGTTATTTGTAACAGTTTAGATGGGTGATTGAACTTTGTTACACGATTAAACCGAACTAGGCATGATAAAGGCTTACCAAGGTTAACGGGCAGCCAAGCTAACTGCTATGGAAATCGGTGAGCTCAAAATAAGACGTAAAACGGTTGAAATTTAGATCTAAACGTACGTTAAAACAATAAATAACAACATTTAATCCGGGAAAAACTGTTCTTAGGCCCCACCGAAATCTGAAATTTCTCTGAAATAAATAGCCCTAGGCGAATTGTTAAGTTAATCCTACCTGACTGTTGAAGAATTGTAGCTTATTAGATGAAATCATACACAATTCCAACTCACGAACATTCCATTCGTACAGCACCCCTTTCACTTTATATGAGCACGTTAAATTAGTCACAATAATCTAAATACATCTATCTTAATCTCAAAGCCACAAACATGTACACGTCAATTCAATTTTGATAACCTTTAAGTTCAATTAATATTCAAAATAAAATTATCCAAATCTTCAAAAAAATTTTGAAACATACGTTATCGTGAACTTATTTATCACATCCTGTATATCCATAAAACCAAGGTACTAAGACGTTATCTGGACACTTTCACATTTACCCTCGTATGAATATGAAACACTGTTGATACCTGATAATTCTGAAATAAACAAAGATCACCCAATTTGGAAAAGTAATAATTCAGTCTATTAACTTTTAACCACAAACACATTAACTCGTTACTTAAAAATTAAAAAAAATTTGCCTGATACTCTCGTTGGTGACGTATTAATAGTCGGTGAGTTTAACATCCCCGATATGTTTGACTACATGGTCAATGGTTATATATCTCCCTTGATTACAACTCTTCAGCACACGCGCCTATTTTACTTACCGCAGTACACGCGCCATGGTAAAATCGACCGCATATATAATAATTCATAGTTTCGTACAAATTTTAGCAATAATTAATAAGAAAACAATTTTATTGCATGATTTTATTAAACAGAAATATTAAATTAAGTGAAAATACGAGGGTCGAGCTGAATTTACTGAGAATAAGAAACACGGTTAATATTTTTAGGACCTTATCTTAAATACGCTCAAAGGAATTCCCTTCAACAATGATACACTTGACCATTCTATCTTTCAACCAATCTTCTTTCGGAATGTCTTCAAAATAAGCGTGAACTGGGGCATCAATCTCTTTTTCAGACGAATACCTTCTGCCACACAAATTCCTTTGAACCCCAAAGAGTAGCCAAAAGTCGCACATTGCTGAATCTGGCGAATACGGTGGATGTTCTATTACTTATATATTTTTTTCAGTCAAAAACTGGAGAATTAGCACTGCCGTATGTCACGATGCATTATCATGGTGCAGCATAATTCCTTTGTCTGGAACCCTACTGAACAAATCAGGCAAACGTTTTTCAGTATACCATTTAGCTGTAACTGTCTTTTGTCCTTCTAGCTTAATTACCTTTACTAAGCCTATACTTCTGGAGAATATTGCATACATAACCATTTTCATAGCTCGCTGCTTCTTTGTCATTGTTGGAGTTTCCTTATCTTCGTGAATCCATACACCACTCTCTTGTCGAAAAAGGGTATATAAGTTTCATCACCTGTCACTATTTTGGAAAAAATTTGGTGTCCGCCAATATTTAGGAGATTTAACGTTTAGTGAGAAATTCTTACACGCTGCGGTTTTTGGAAATCAGAACGGTGATGCGGAACAAAACGAGTAATCACTTTTTTTAAATGCAGCTGATCGTGTATGAGTGTTCTGACACTTTAGGATGCAATCTTGAGTTGGTGCTCTATCACCGCATAAGTGACTTTAAGGGCCACTTCAATTACTTTTTAACAGCAGTAATGTTTTTATCGAAGGTCGCCCTGCTCCTTTTTGATGCTGAACACAATTCCTTTCCCATTCAAATTCCTTATACTATCGATAAATTGTTGCCAATGAAGGTGCTTGTTCTCTAAAAGCCGAATATCAACTTTCTTTGCACTCATAAGGTCTTAAACATTTTTAAAGTCATAATAAACCATGATTCGAACATGCTCTCTGGTTAATTCCACTTCTTACTTGTAATTCCCCTTTAAAAAATTAATACCTTGATTTATAATGAACGTAAATTCAACAGCAAAACTTCACATGACAGATAAAGAATTGCTCTAAATAACAATATATGCTTTGTTTTTCACGGCCTATTAGATCTTCTTATTCGCAATAAATTAAGCTCGACCTTCGTATAATTTTTGCAAAAAAAGCGTTACATTACATCTAATCATCATATACTACTTCCATCCCTCCCGCGCTACAATTTGGACAAAAGTTTTTTGTATGTTCTGTACACACACACACGCACACACGCACGCTCGCACGCACGCACGCGCGCACGCCCCGCGCACCCGCCCACCCGCGCACCCGCGCACGCGCGCACGCGTGCGCACGCGCACGCGCACGCACACGCACACGCACACGCACACGTACACGCACACGCACACGCACACGCACACGCACGCGCACACGCACACGCACACGCACAAGCACACGCACACGCACACGCACACGCACACGCACACGCACACGCACACGCACACGCACACCACACGCACACGCACACGCACAAGCACAGCACACCACAGCACACGCACACGCACACGCACACGCACACGCACACGCACACGCACACCACAGCACACGCACACGCACACGCACACGACACGCACACACACACGCACACGCACACGCACACGCACACGCACACGACACAGCACACGACACGCACACGACCACGACGCATGCGCGCACCCACGCACGCACGCCGCACGCACGCACGCACGCACGCACGCACGCACGCACGCACGCAGGCGCGCACGCACGCAGCACGCACGCACGCACGCACGCACGCAGGCGCGCACGCACGCAAGCACGCACGCACGACACACACACACACAGATATATATATATATATATATATATATATATATATATATATATATATATATATATATATATATATATATATATATATATATATATATACAGGGTGAGTCAGTTTTTTGTAGACAAACTTTAACAGGAGATAGAACACATGTTTCTAAAAAGAAAAGTTCCTATAAACATATGTCGTAGAAGGCTTCGTTTCCGAGATACAGGGTGTTGAATGTAATTTTTTTTTCTCAAATTTTCATTATAACTCATAAACGAATGCTTAGATTTTTTTCGTGTTGGGGGGATAATGTCTATTAATTAAGGGGCATAAAACAAGCGACAATAATGTTCACAAACTTGCACAGTGGCGGAGTGGAGGGGGTGCTCAACCGCTGTCATAAACAGAACTTCTACGCCAATGACTATTTTAAAAAAAAACTGTTATTTTCACTACCTACATACAGTTTAACAAAAATAATGTACCTTCTTCTGTTTCGAAATTCCTGTGCGTTTCCGAGTTATTTTGATTTTTAGTGTTTGATGTGGTACTAAGTTAAGTAATGTGCTTTATGTGAATAATTGAATATAAAGTTTTTAATAAAAAAGATATAATAAAACATTTAGAGCCATTTTAGTACCTAACGATCGTTTCTTTAAAATTTCAAATACATTTTCATTTATAAATAGGTAGGTTATCGGTTTTTTTTGGTATCCATTGTTATTATCCTCGTATAAAAAGAAATTCATAATTATTATTGTTATGCGGTCAATGGATTCTGTATAATTATGTATGTATCAATTTCGCCATAAACATGTATTTAGTTTTTAAGTGAGATTCTGAAAGTTATAGACTGCTAGTCACTTGCTCTCATTAAAGAGCCGCCACTGTATCAAGCCATACTCAAATACAAGACTTTTGTGAATTGAAATCTGTTTAGTACACTAATTTTAACAATCCTTATTTGTTATTGTAACAATACTTAATTAATAATTGTGAAATTAATAAGAATTCTTAGCAATAACGATTTATAAATAAATAACAATAACACTAGTATAATAAAATTAGACACTTTGTTCAAAATGTAAACCGTTCTTTTCAATACACATTTCACAGCCACATACAATAGAACGTCTTAAGTTAACTAAATGATGCACCCTTATTTCATTGCAACAAAATATGATACTCCTTGGAAAACAAATAAGTATTTAATTTTATAGTTTGAAACGGCAGTTTGACTTTTTACAAACACTTGCTTCATCTTGAATAATTTCACTGTTATTAATTATTGTTTTTAAGTTCAAAAAGTTATTTCATTTGATTTGCCAGCTTTTAATTAGTGTAACATGCCGTTTACATTTACAAATAGCGAACAAGCCGACATTCATTTTATTTATGGGTTGGCAAATGGGAATTCAAGGTACGCAGCTAGGGAGTATCGGAGAAGATTTCCAAATAGACGACAACCTCATCATTCCATTTTTGTGAGTATCCATCGTCGATTTGTTAACCAGGGTTTGAAAAATGTACATGGGGGCCGACAGAACAACCGTGGACGAGATAGAATTGGAGAGGGTATATTGCGTGAATTTAATAGGAACCTCACGAGAAGTACTCGACGTACTGCTATTGCTGTTGGTATTTCCCAAAGTAAAGTTTCCCGGGTTTTAGAACGGGATCACAGACGCCCATATCATTTTCAACCTGTTCATGGTTTATGTCCAGGTGACACCGAACGAAGACTTAATTATTGTAAGTGGGTTCTTAACTCCATTCAAAATAATAGAGATTTCTTATCCAACACACTGTGCACTGATGAATCCTGTTTTACTCGTCGTGGTATCGTAAACTTTCACAATTTGCATTTATGGGCACATGAAAACCCACATGCCATTCGACCAAGAAGTTTTCAACATGAATTTAGTACAAATGTCTGGATTGGAATTTACGGCAACCACGTGTTTGGACCTTATTTCTCGCCACAACGTGTAAATTCAGAAAATTTCCTACAATTTTTAGAAGAAGAACATATTAATATGTGGGAAGACATTTCTTTGAATTTAAGAGGACATTCTTGGTTTCAGCTTGATGGATGTCCGGCCCATTATGGCAGAAATGTAAGAAATTGGCTAAACAATAACTACCCGGGGAGGTGGATAGGTCGTGGAAGTCCAGCGGCGTGGCCTCCTGGATCCCCCGATTTAACGCCACTTGACTTTTTTGTATGGGGATTCATGAAGGAAAAAGTGCATATCACTCCGGTTAATACACTTGAAGAACTTCACAATCGCATCAGAGATGCTTGCAATGAAATAAGGTTGCATCATTTAATTAACTTAAGACGTTCTATTGTACGTCGCTGTGAAATGTGTATTGAAAATAACGGTTTACATTTTGAACAAAGTGTATAATTTTATTATACTAGTGTTATTGTTATTTATTTATAAATCGTTATTGCTAAGAATTCTTATTAATTTCACAATTATTAATTAAGTATTGTTACAATAACAAATAAGGATTGTTAAAATTAGTGTACTAAACAGGTTTCAATTTACAAAAGTTTTGTATTTGAGTATGGCTTGACACAGTGGCGGCTCTTTAATGAGAGCAAGTGAGCAGCGGTCTATAACTTATTAGAATCTCACTTAAAAACTACATACATGTTAATGGCGAAATTGATACATACATAATTATACAGAAGGTATTGACCGCATAAAAATAATAATTATGCATTTCTTTTTATACGAGGATAATAACAATGGATACCAAAAGAAACCGATAACCTACCTATTTATAAATGAAAATGTATTTGAAATTTTAAAGAAACGATCGTTAGGTACTAAAATGGCTCTAAATGTTTTATTATATCTGTTTTATTAAAAACTTTATATTCAATTATTCACATAAAGCGCATTACTTAACTTAGTACCACATCAAACACTAAATATCAAAATAACTCGGAAACGCACAGGAATTTCGAAACAGAAGAAGGTACATTATTTTTGTTAAACTGTATGTAGATAATGAAAATAACAGTTTTTTTAAAAATAGTCATTGGCGTAGAAGTTCTGTTTATGAAAGGGGTTGAGCACCCCCTCCACTCCGCCACTGTGCAGATTTGTGAACATTCTTATCGCTTGTTTTATGCCCCTTAATTAATAGACATTATCCCCCTAACATGAAGAAAATCTAAACATTCGTTTATGAGTTATAATGAAAATTTGAGAAAAAAAAATTATATTCAACACCCTGTATCTCGGAAAAGAAGCCTTCTACGACATATGTTTATAGGAACTTTTCTTTTTAGAAACATGTGTTCTATCTCTTGTTAAAGTTTGTCTACAAAACTGACTCACCCTGTATATGATATATATATATATATATATATATATATATATATATATATATATAT
The DNA here is from genome assembly GCA_036346205.1 of Vesta saturnalis. Classification (NCBI taxonomy): domain Eukaryota; kingdom Metazoa; phylum Arthropoda; class Insecta; order Coleoptera; family Lampyridae; genus Vesta; species Vesta saturnalis. The sequence goes on along the minus strand of JARFJB010000317.1, from coordinate 6,932,315 downwards.
ATATATATATATATATATATATATATATATATATATATATATATATATATATATATATATATATATATATATATATATATATATATATATATATATATATATATACATAAATTACAGTCTGCACATTGTGATTTGGTTTTCCCATTCCTTTTCTGTCACTAAAATGACACCTACCATCAAGGATACTAACAGATTTTTCCTGTGTTGGTTGAGGCAAATGAAGTATCTTTCTGAACCTGATTTTCTTTTCAGGTTCTAAATTCCCTAACCGTTTATGAAGGTATTCTTTTTCAAACTCTACCCAAGTTCTTTAGAAAACCTCGTCTAGTTCAATTGGATTGCAAGGCATTTTCTTTAGAAATAACGTAACTGTTTATCCCACCAACATTTAGACAAGCATAGAATATCGTCAACGGCCAACGAAAACTCCATCGAGCTACCGAGTATGTACTTTTCATTTGATCTACTAAATCTACGCCGCATTTTGTTTGGTTGTAAAAATTTATAATTTTGGGCAGCCTTTTTTAAGAATTTTCATCTGCTTCATCGTTGAAATACATACTGGAGGCCAAAACTACTACTTTATTTTATTATAAAATTAATAATAATTTTTACTACTTTATTTTTCTTCCATTTATACGAAAGCAATGGAATATGTTTGAAAAAACCAAAAATTGAAGAAAATGCTGGTCTAATTTTCGTGTTTAGAAATAGGTTTGGAATTTCTCTTTTATTTCGTCTTAAGGTCCTAACAGCTGAAATACGTTTTTTGACTAATTTTTTTATCAATGGAATCGAAGTGAACCACTTATCGAACGTTATATTTCTTCCAGAATTCCATATTGGCCGTGATAGACGTAAGACGATATCTTCCGGTTTATTACTAGCTTCATAATTTTCATGCGGTTGCTTACCTACATAAACTTCCATGTTGCTAGTGTAACACGTTTTTGCATGCACCAGGGCAAATATCTTTATGCCATACTTGGCAGGCTTCTTAGGCATATTTTGCCTAAAAGAACATCTCCCACGAAAAGGTTCCAACATTTCGTCTATTGTGACAAATTCTCCAGAAGTTGTTACACCATTTCTCAACAAAGGTATCAAAGAACGTACGTATGGGTGCTAGTTTATCTCCGACCCGTTTTTCTTCTCGAGTATGTAAATTATCAAATGGCAGTGCTCGAAGCAATAGTAAAAATCTATTCATTCCCACTGTGAGTCGTAATAATTCCACCACACCAGTGCCATCTATGTCCCAAAGTTGTTTCATATTAGAATGTCGAGAACACAAAGCACCAATAATATATAACATTCCTATAAGTCCTTTTAGTTCCACTATTTTCGTATCTTTCACTCTCGTTCTCTAGCATAATTAGGTCGTATTTTTTGAAAATATACGTTAGTATTATTGACAATATGTTAGAAAAGAATGATTCCCATATGTCAATGTCTTTATTTAGATATTTTTGTGACGGTCCAGATACGCACCGAAATATATTTTGTTTGGGGCATTTTCTTTGTATTGGATATGGATGCATGTTCCACTGTGTTATTGCATCTCTTTCTGTATAGCATTGAGACGAATGTTGTATGAAGTCTTTACTTAAATGATCGTTACCCATAATTTCATCTTCACTTTCCGAAACGTCACTATACTCCGAAATATCTAAATCAGAGTTGCATTCAATATCCGAAACACTAGCTTCATCATTTCTTTCGCCTTCTAAAGCCATCAATACCATTTTCATTCCTCTTGATAACGACATGATTGCGTTTACTCCGAAACACTATGAAATACTAAATAAAATTTTCACTGACGTAACACGAGTAATGGTCAAAGCGACCGCACTAGGCAAAATTTCGTTCAGCACTGCTAAATATATTTTAAATTCAAGTACGACACACCCCCACCTATTTTCTGTAATACTAAGAACGCATATTTAACAGCTGAAGAATAATATACAGATAACAAAAGCATTAGACAGCATTTCTTGGAAGTGCGGTCTTTTCGACCATTACGCGTGTTCTCAAGGGTTAAATATTTCTAACAGATTACTAGATCTAGTGTGTGCTAATTTCAACGTGAAAGTAAATAAATCGCTTGATCTTCTGTTACCTGAGCATCCCCCCGCTCTGGTAATTCTAATTAGGAATATCAACATTAGATGCTCGTATTGCATCACAAGCAATCGTAAAGCTGTCTTCGTTAGTCTGTACAATTCTTTGTCGAACGTTTGTTGGGATCCTATCTACAATTGTCAGAATGTTGAGGATATGATTACTAGATTTTACGATGTAATACATCTTTCTCTTGGTTAGTTAGTCCCACGTAAAAGATCAGCTTTTACACTGGGTAAACTCCAGTGTTGGTATAGGCGTATTTGATAAAGAATATTAGGTCTTAAGTTTAGGACCACCAAGCCTAATTCAGACCTAATGGCATTTAAGCACACCAGATCCAGAATTTAAATTGACATCAGAAAAACACATAAAACCTATATACTAAAACTGGAAGCTGAATTTAAAACCAACCCCAAAAAAATGTTGGTCTTTTGTTAACCGCCCTAAGCACTCATAAGTTTCAAGAATGAATCTTTGCACAGCCCTCAAAAAATAGGGGAAGCGTTTTCCTCTTGCTTTTCTAGTTGCTTTTCTCCTCAAGGAACGTATTGTAAATCGCATACAGCTTTTACTAATGATACTTTTCTTTTAAGTCATTCCCCGAAAGCGAAGTAATACATAAACTCAGTTTTAGTATCACATTAAGTATAGATTAGATGCCTTCCTTCTTGAATATAGATTGTACTCCTATATTTGTCAAACCGTTAACGGTTATATTTAACAAGATTTTAAGTTTAAATACTTTTCCAGAGGTTTGGAAGGCTGCCTAAATTTGACAGGTCTACATGATGGATTCGAAAGCTGAAATTACCAACTATCGACCTGTCTCTCTACTTTGTAACTTTTGTAAAGTGTTTTGAAGCAGTTTTGCATAAATATTTGATATTTTGAATTTCACAAAAATTTCTCCACTTTAGCATGGATTCTATCCTGGTTGATCCACCATCACAATTTTGCTCTGTTTTACTCAGTTCCTCTCAGTGGTTTGGACAACAAACTTCAAGTTGATGTCGTATATATAGACCTGAGCAACGCATTTGACACTATGGATCATTGTATCTTTTATGATAAGTTAGCAACGTTTGATTCTTCAGATGACCTTATTCAGATATTTATTTCTTATTTTGATAATCAAAACTCTTTAGTGTATTTCAATGGTTATAAATCAGCCTCAAGGTTCTATCCTGGTACCATTGTTTTCCAATATCTTTATCAATGATTTAATTAGTGACCTTAACGTTGACTGCTTAATGTGTGCTGACGACATTGAATTATTTAAGATAATTCAAAACGACAACGATGTTTTAGTCGTACAAGGTAGTATCGAACGTATGGTCGAGTGGTGCAACTTAAACAAATTGAAGGTTAACAATTCCAAATCCGCAGTTATGTCTTTCACTAGTAAACAAGACATCAGGTTTCAATATAATATAGATAACTTCACCTTCGTTAGACCTGACGCGATAACTGTTGTGAAATTAACACCTATTGAAGAAACTGTAAACTCGGCATATCGAACCTTTGGTTTTATTATAAGCAATTCCAAACATTTTTCACGAGACAGCGTTATTATTTTATATAATTCCTATGTCCGCTCTAAGCAAGCTAGAATATGAATTAATGGTGTGGTGTCTATGTTACTCGATACGCGTTGGTACACTTGATAAAAATCAGAGACGCTTCCTAAAATATCTGTTTTCTTGAACGCACAAACACTACCCAGTTCAAGACTTACCTCAGGAGTCTTTATAAATTGAGCATGGCTTTACCAGCTTAGAAACCAGAAAACGTATACAAACTGCATTCCTATTTAATGTGATATCTGATAGAATGGACTGTGAAAAAATCTTAAATATAATACAGTTTAGAGTTAAGGCACGGTTGACTAGCAGTTTTTGTCTCCCGGCTGCTAAAACTAATCTGCTTTTATATTCACCCTTGTATCGGATGGTTTCAGTCCTTGCATCAAATTAAATTTATTTCTCTCGTTCAAAACTGATTACTTTATGTATTTTCTAATAAAACAATCACACTTATATAGTGTTAGCTTTTCTATTTCTGATTTAATCAATATTTTTTAATTTCACCGTGTTCATTAACTGCTCTTTAATCGAGCTACTAAGCCTGTTTAGAAGTGTAACCTAATAATAATGGTAATAATAGTAATAATAATAAAAACGTAAAGATCAGAGCGTCTTTTATGGATCACATACTTTCTTAAGTAATATTTGCTATTCTTTATTTTTAAGCTATATTTAAACGTTCACAAGTATGAGTCCCTGTGATTCAAATCTGAAATCTCTCCTTAATGAATAAATCGTGACCATTATTCTATATTCAATGGCTCTTAATGAACACTAGCCATCACAACGTGCGCTTTTATCTTCACCTTTCAAGGCGTGTAAGTGACAGTCACAAAATATTTACTTACATTTAGTGGACTAAATTCTTAATTGTCTATAAGCAGTAGATTTAGTGCTGTTAATAAACGCCAATTGTTTACCTCAGTATTGCTAATATTCAATACTGTTTTACAAAGATTAACACCTTTAATTATACAAAGGATCACATTAAAAGCTTCTTTTCGATAGCGCGAGTTTTATGCATAATACTTTTCTAACTCAATGATTTATGTTTACTACAAATATGTTTAAACAGTTTTATAACGATTACCAGCTCACATTAATTCTTTTTACTTGTAAATCTTTAAATACTTGATCCTCGAAATGTGTTTGTGCAGTAAAGTAATATTTACTGCTGCATTGATTGTCTACGAAATACAAATTAGTACAAAATTGCTCTGCCTTTTCAAAATACCCGCGCGCGACCGGCTCCTCTGAGCTCCTGTGAGCAAAAGTGTCTGTCTTTTACCTTACCACTCTCCCTTATAACGTTCCAGGCATTCCTTTTGTAAATCATCGCCATATTTATCCCGCTAAAGCCAAAACCACACACATTAGAGAAAAGTGAACCAAGGCAAAAAATATGCCACAGTCTCTTCCATCTTGAAATTTTTACAAAAATCTTAATAATTCTTCGGAACATTAAAATTTCACATCCATACTCACTTCACACCACACTTTAGATCTAGCTTCTTTTTTTTCTGAAAATTCTACATACGCACATTTGCTTCCGCAAAATTCCGTAAATTTTAACACCATTTGTCCCTGAGCATACATAACATTTTCCATTGTGAAATACTAAATCATTTATACAAGTAATAATATACTTATATATTCTTCCTCTACACTTTGATACAATATCAATACATCATGAACTCACACGCTACACATTTACAACAATTTTAAACTCTGCATTTCTTAAAATACGTAGCCAAATACAGCTATATCCATTATCGTCTCAACAGGGATGTTACAGAAACATCTTCGCGTTCAAATTTAATACTCCCGACTATTTGTACCACATTTAGATGTGCCTTTACACAATACTCAACGCTTTACTAAAAATTCGAGTGGCATTTACACCAACTGATATGCACACAAAAAATTTTTCGAGCAAACTACGTTCATATGTTATCAAAAATACGTCCTAAGAGCAACACAAAACCGGAATTACCCAGCATATCAATGAAATGACGCATTCAGATGCTGAGGCTAAGCTCTATTTTTGATTTGAAATCTTGACCAACCTAGAATCTACTGAAATAGCAGCGTGACGTGGTTTGATGTTTGCTTTTTTAATATACACGTTGTTTTTTTACGCCCTTAAAGTTTAAGGATTTAGATATTTTCCAAAACAGCATGCTTCATGTATTAAGCAATGAGAAGGCGAGAATGGCTCTTTTGTAATTTTTTACTTAAAAAAGATTTAACTTCGGCTGCGTTTATGCTAAAATGGAGAACATTGTATAGATTAAACGTTAAAGTTCATTAAACGATATGTACACAAAAAAATTGTCAATAACATAATGCGCATTTATACAAATAAGTCTAACAGAAATCGATACGCATGTATAAGGTGGGAATGCTGAAGTGTAAAGACCCAGTTTGTACATATGAACTGAAGTTTACCTGCATCCAGTCTAATTGCTGAAATTAATGCGAGAATTGTAGACACGTTGCAATGTTCTGCGTGTTCCGTATTCATGGTACCCGTTAAATTTATGCCTGTTAATGATTATTACGACATTTGGAGCAACTAAACAGTTTATGTGGAAGTCTATTAGTAATAGTAGATTAACTATTTGAATAGGTTGAACAGGTGTGACTAATTAAAGAAACATACAGTCTTCTTTTTATAGGATGATGAAGGGCAAAAGAAAATACAGTTACTTCCGGTAGCCTTCTGTTGCCTTTCACGTCAAAAGGAAACTTCTCCGACTTTAGACTACTTACATAATGTTTTATACATTAGCTTTAGTTGAAATAAGAGTTAACTTTTTAAACAAAAAGAATATTTGCACACAGTGTTGAACTTTTTAAAAACTGAAACGAACTCATTCGACAGAATTTAAACACAAAATGATTTCAAAATGTTTTCCTTCTTTTTGATTTCGCTTTAAAAGAATTTTATATATCTCACTCTTCTTGTTCTAGTTTACATTTACAAGCTTATCAAGATTTCTCAATAATACAAATGAATTTCTCAAATAAGAGAGAAACTTTTTTTTTAACTTTTTAAATTATTGGATAGCTTTAGATGTGTAAAACGAAAGAAAGTTTAAATATATATCGATATTATGTAATATAAGAGATTGAGTACCTGTTTCAAAGTTTTAATCAAATTCGCATAACTGCCAATTCTAATATTATCGTAGTTCAAACCAGCTACTCTTTTAGTAATATATCAAAAGATGATATTATTCAAAAACGGTAACTTAACTTGAACCGTCAGCGTTAGAAAGTTTCTCACGCTAAAAATGATATATCGCTTTTTAAAAGAAATCTCTAAACTCTTTCGCGTGCTTGTTATTTTTGTTTAATTTTGGTTTAACATATTTTTTTTCCTAAATTGAACAATACACATTTTCATTATAGGTTCTATAGAATATGAAACTTAAAGAAGCTGTAATAAAAACATGCAATATACCACTATTTATTTAATAACTTTAGGCACGTCAACAATTCAAATTCCCCATTTTTATTAATTTTGGAAATTTCAATTTTAAATTTTAATCTACATGATAAACAAGATTGACAAAGAAACAAGTAAGCGATATTAATCTGAGATTTTATGTCAAAGCTGAATTAATTCATAAATACAATTAAGTGGAACCCTTTGAAGAATAAAAACCCCTGCTGTAACAGTTTAATTAAATTTAAATGCAATTTAAAGTAAGGGTGTGCATATAATTTCGTATTATCTGTACAGAGTTATAATTAAATATAGTATAATTAAAGAAACATTAAAACCATAATTCAAATTTCGTCCCAGAATACTGCATAAAACTGTAACTGCTGCTTGTTATATACGACAAGCACATTACGTTTTTAGAATGTGAACACTGAAAGTTGAGGTTAGAAACTTGGAATTTACGATGTTTGACCGATAATATGTATTAGACCGGGAGGAATCACGACTGCTACTTGCATAGTCGTTCCTAGTTTGGCTAAGTTTGGCACACAGTGACTTGAGTGGGCGAACGTTGTACAATCCGGTATCTCAGGCAGGGGTGACCAAGCTGTTTCTGCGTATACTTTTACCAATAGGTACGTTTCTAAAGAATTACTGAGGTCATGTGTTAAATAAGTAAATCATTATTCATAATTTAGCAATGTCAAACTATGAGAAGGAGCAAGATCGCTTGAGTAGGTTTTTAGAAGACACTCCGACTGAAGACGAGACCGAAATTGTTTATGATGGTGTAACTGAGCCTGACCAAGAAGAATCTGATAATAAGGAGCTGGGTAACCACGAGTCTGATTCTATAAATAAAAGAAAAAGGGGTGGCGTAAGGGCAGGCCTAGAAAAATAAGTGGTCAAGTGGAATCAGGCTCAGAATACAGCTGTGATAGTTACTGTGATGCTTCAAAGTAAATGATCAAAACCTGTGATAGTTTCTGTGATAACAAAGATGTGACAAACTTATTTTATATATTCTACATCTATTAGTGTCGTCATTTTAACTTTGTCTGTGATATTTATGTTTGTATAGTTCATAAATCTATTTACACAATTTTTATGTATATTTATTTATTTATTGGTAAGAGTCTTAGTATTATTTGACTTTAAATTTTAAATTATCTGTAACATTCGAATTGATAATCTCATCCCTACATAACATAAGCTCAATGGATACTAACTCAAGTACAAATAAAAAAGAAATTTTGATACATTGGAATGTACGAGGCCGAAGGAATAGAATCGACGAACTACGATTCCTAAGGGGTGAACATAATTCGTTTGCTTTCTGTATCCAAGAAACACACTTAAAACCGTGCAGTGATTTTAATTTTAAAGGATATAAAACCTACTTAAAGCAAGTGGAAATCGTGGAAGCGGGACGTGCTAGAGGGGGAGTAGCTGTCCTCATCCGAAACAACGTACCGCAGAAAAAACTAGATGTGGTGACAAATCTACAAGCAACAGTTGTTATAGTCAAAAGACCAGCAGATATGTCAATATGTAACCTATACTTACCAGATCAAGCATGGGCAATGGAAGATCTGCACAGGCTGCTGGAACAAATTCCTCCACCTGTATTGTTGGTAAGAGATATTAATTGTCACAGTTAGTTATGGCAAAAGGACCGAACGGACAAAAAAGGGCGTGAATTTGAGGATGTCATAGATACACATAAGCTAATTGTGTTAAACACAGGCCAACCAACTCATCTCGTGTCGAGGATGGGCAGGTTTAGCGCAGTGGACGATTCAATCGCCACCCCTTCCTTGGCGGTGGGAATGGGGTGGAACACATTAGACAATCTCCATCAAAGTGACCACTACCCGATTGCGATTATGTTCCTTAAAATACGGCAACAAACCCAAATGATGGAGAAGTGGAAAATGCAGAAGGCGGATTGGACAGCGTATCAAGAGGCGATAGATATCCCAGAAATGGGTCAGGACGTCGACGAAAATGTGGAACACTTAACGGCTGTGATAATAAATGCAGCCACACTCTCTATTCCGAAAACAAAGGGCACGTTGAATAGAACACCGGTTCCCTTGGTGGACAGCAGAGATAGCTGCAGTCGTAAAAGAAAAGAGAAAAGCGTTCAATAGATATAAAAGATATCCCACAGAAAACAATCATGTAGAATTTAAACGAAAAAGAGCCCAAGAAAGAACTCTGAAGGGTAAAGCAAAGGAACAGTCATGGAGAAAGTACATCACCGACATTAAAATCGGAGCCCCAGCTAAAGAAGTATGGAGTAAGATTACTGATATGAAAAGGAAAACACAGGTCCCTCAACCACCAACACTAAAAGCTGAGGGCGCGTATGTAACCAACACTAGTGAGGTGGTGCAGATAATGGCGTCGCGTCGCATTACGTGGATGTATCCAGCAATAGAAGCTACTCAGAAAGGTTTAGAGCGCACAAAGAGGAGCAAGAAAAGCAAGACATAATCTTTGAGGAAGACTGCAGATTGGAATATAATGTACAATTCAGTCTGAATGAGCTAGAAGAAGCCCTCAAAACGACGAAAGAGACCATCCCTGGACAGGATGCAATTACGTACCGGATGATTCGAAAACTGCCCGTAACAGCAAAAAAACACCTAATAAAGATCTATAACAATATACTCAGCACAGGAATATATCCCAAAACATGGAAGGTAGCCACAGTTATCCCAATACTGAAATTGGGAAAGGATCCAAGCGAACCGGAAACTACAGGCCAGTATCACTTACCTGTTGTCTGGGAAAGATGTTAGAAAGGATGGCAAACAGCAGAATGCAGTGGTGGTTTGAAAAAATAGATTAATAGATATAAGCCAGGTAGGCTTTCGTGTAGGATACTCAACCACAGAACATTTAGTCAGATTGGAAGATATCTTACAAAATAATTTTACAACCAGAAAACACACCACTGTAGTATTCTTCGACATGCAAAAGGCATACGATACGGGATGAAGATGGGCGATCTTAAAACAACTGAGGTAATGGGGGATGAAAGGGAACCTTCCAAAACTAATAAAAGCATTCATGGGTAGAGGATGTATACAAGTCAGAATTGGAAAATCTGTTCTAAGTACCACCCTGTTTGCGGTGGCAATGTGTGGGATTAGCGAGGGAATCTCTCCGGGAATAAGGAGCTTAGAATATGTGGATGAAGTAGCTATTGTCTCAGAATATGGAGCGATAACGCAAAGTGATATTGATAGTATAATACGAAACGTAGAATACAAAGAACTAAACCTCTCCGCAGAAAAGACAATGTGTGTACATTTCTGCCAAAGCACCACGAACTGCCAAAGTACAATGTTAACAATCAAGCACTTCCATACCATAGCAAAGTAAAGTTTCTGGGAATGATTTGGGACAAAAGATTAAAGTGGAAGGACCATGTAACACATACATGTAACAAAGGCAACAAGACCTTGCATGTTATAAGAACGTTAGCACACCAGACTTGGGGAACCGAGACCGAATATTTAAAACGGATAATAGAGGCAACACTGATGACACAGATCAACTACGGATGCGAGGTATATGGATCGGCTAGACGAACAACGTTAACTCCGTTAGAGAGACTTGTGAATCAAGCGGTGAGGATAGTCTTAGATGCTTTTAAAACAATCCCCGTAGATAAGATGTACCAAATGGAGAATATCGTTTCGCTGAAATGGCAGAGAGAACGAAGAACGATTCAATACATGCTCAATGCGCGAGACAACGACCACCACGTCCTTCAAGAACTAATAAAAAACGAAAACGTACAAGCAGAATATAACTGGACGCAAACGAGAACTCGGCCATTAAAGATAAGAGCGATGGAGGCTATAGAGAGAACGAAGTATGAAGATGGGTAGACTCTTTACCATTTCATGAATATTCCATGGTGGACAATCCCGAACATGGAAGTGGGCATGTCCTCGAATACAGAAGTCCGGGAACCGACCCAGCAGAGTACAGTATTTGAGGTGTTGTATACACGGCCGAGATATATCGGAACTGGGCAATACCAAAGGTAGCAAGTGCCAATACGGCCGAGCAGGTCGCACTAACATGCGCTGCGACGTTAATTGAGGAACTCTTCGACAGAAAATTTTTGATATGCTCCGATTCCAAAAGCGAGATAATGAAGCTGTCAAACCACAGCCCGAAAGACCAGTTTTGTACCCTAACAAAGGAGAAGTTTGAACGTGCCAGAAAGGACGGAAAAAATATAGTCCTAATGTGGGTTCCCGCACACAGAGGAATTCTAGGAAATGAGAGAGAGGACGAATTGGCAAAGAACGCAGCAAAAAGACATGAAGCTGACTTAAAACACATATCAAAGGTCGACAGAGAAATAAATCTGAAGAAAGCGATCAGAGAATGATGGGAGAGCGAGTGGCAATATAATATGCCAAAAAATCGAAGAGCATCAAACCTTAAAAGAAAAGATGAAGTAGTGCTCACAAGAATAAGAATTGGCCGCACACGGATGACACACAGGCACTTTTTGATAGTGGGGACCTCGAACAACTGTCCACAGTGCGAGAAAGAAGTTGCAACTATCAACCACATTGTAGAAGAATGTCCATCCACAGAATAATTACGTATAATGCATAATATAAGTGGAAAGACTAGAAATTATATTCGAAGACGAGCAGGAAACGAACCTCCTTGGTTACTTAAAAAATACAAATGTCTATCAAAGAATATAAGATAAGTAACTTACCTAATGAGATGAAAAAAATGAAAAGTGCGTTTTATCATGAAAATAGAATACCGCTAATGACCATAGCTGTCGATGTGGACAAAAAAAATAATAATACTAATAATAATAAATAATAATAATAATAATGATAATAATAATAATAATAATAATAATAATAATAATCCTAGGGGTTGAACTACCTACTAGGCGCGTCCCCAGGTGGCGGATAGGAGAACGACCTTTGCAGATGATCGTAAGTGATGCAAGGCCAACACCAAAATATGAGCTCGTGACTTTAAACCGTCACTGTTAACTCTAAAAAATACGATGTCGCGGACCAGTTCACGTGGGGCCTCGTCTCTAGCGAGGACAGGGATGGTAACCCTGCGTCCCCCTTGCTGGAAGTTCACTTTTCTTATACTAGTCTTGAGTGGCTTCCCTTACCTTCAACGCTTTACTGTCGGAGCAACCTTGCTTCAACCCTTGATCTTTTCAGGCTCCCAGCGATGGGTAGGAGACCTCTTCCTTGAATCTCTTCCCTTCCCAGGGCATGCGCCGTCAAAAGCGTATACGGGTGTGGCTTGCCCGAGATATCTGAGCTGGGGGCGGCTGAGCGCCTGGCGCCTCCTAATACCGCAACCGCGAAATGTGCTTCAGAGGCTCTAGCAGGGAGTGGCTAGGGAACGTCGTACAGCTAGCGGTCGGTGGTCTTGGCTTTACCGTCCGGACTACGAGGAAGGTAACCTCTATAAAAAATCCCCCAATCCCAAGGTCGTTTAGCAGTTTTAGGTGCCGAAGGGATTGCGTGAGGGGAAGCCTGAGCGTGGCCAAGAGGAAACCTGGTTCCTAGTGATAAAACGCCTGTAGGGAAATTGGTGGCTCTTTACAGTATTTTCACCCTGCCACAGCATGGGAGCACTACTGTGGTACACTTTTTATTTCTACCCGTTCTCGTGGGAACAGCCCTGAACGTTCTAAACAAGAAGCAACCGAGTGCCAGCTCGTTAAACGTGGCAGTGGGAAAGGGACCACTTGATAAACCCCCGCCAACAGCAATTTCTGATACTGCGCCTGCTGTTGAATGGCGTCAGCTATCCGTGGATAATGATGGAGTGAGCAGTGTCAACCCACGTAATGTTAAAGCTAATGAGCGATACAGCAACTCGCACTAACAAACCAAGGGAGAGGGTCTCAGTGCCTAAATTTTTTATTGTTAAAAGGTTAGATGGGGACTTTACTAAAGTCAGTCCTTTCCTCATCGACAAGGAATTACACAGTTTAGTTGGAAATACGAAGAATGTAAAGAAAATAAGGGCTGGCTTGCTTGTAGAGACTGTCTCTGTAAAACAAGCTAATCAGTTAATTAAAATAAAAAAAATTTGGAATTTTCTGTTGCAGTTGTTCCTCACAAGACATTGAACTCCTCAAAAGCGTCATTTCATGTCGAGGCTTGAATAATGCAACTATAGAGTAAATGTTAGATGGTATGCCAAATCAGGGCGTAATTGACATTAAGCAAGTGAAAACTAAAAGAGATGGTGTAATGATTCCTACTTCAACATATATAATTACTTTAGACAAACCCAAACTTCCAAAGACTGTCAGAGCAGCTTTCCATACTCTGGAAATAAAACAATACGTACCCCTGCCGCTAAGGTGATTCAAATGGCATCGGTTTGGACACACATCCATAGGTTACGATTCTCCTCAATTATGTGTATGTGGCCAATTATTACATGAATGTATTGCATGCATTACGGTCAAATGTGTAAACTGTTCAGAGAATCACAGTGCACGATACAAACAGTGCAGAAAGTTTAAGGAAGAATTGGCAAACCAAAATTTAAAGACAACCGAAAAGATCAGTGATTTTGAGGCAAAGAAACTAGTTTCAAAGCCATCTGTAACACCCATTTAGGGAGTTTCTTATGCACAAGCAGCGTCGTCCGCCGAAATAAAAAATATAGATGCTCAAAAAATAGTAACTGAACTGATCCCACATTTATAAGTGGTCATTAAAAATATTATGGAAGAAAACATACCAGCTTTAACCCACGCAGTAAGTGAATCACCTGCAATAGAAGATTTCTCCAAAACCGCTGACAAAGCTCTAAGTAAATTACGTAAAAAAAGAAAAAGAAAAGAAGTTGATCTCCTAGACTCTGTTGATGATGAAACCGAGTCTGGTCAAGTAACAGACTCAAGCACACAAAGGAAAAAGAAGGTGGGTTGGCCGAAAGGGAAACCCAGAAAACCATTAGCAATAAATTCTGCCTCAAGCAGAAGTGACAATGAATAACTGTAATAATTTTTAACTATTTACATTTGATTGGTACGTGTCGTACAAAGGTTATTTACATATCTTTTTTTTGTTCGTTTTTTTTGTGTTTTTACGTAGTCTGTCTATTTATATATAGATTTATTTATTTATTTATTTATTTATTTATTTATTTATTTATTTATTTGTTTGTTTATTTATTTATTTATTTTAATTATTTATGTTATTCCGTCTATTTGTATATAATACATTAATATTTTAAAGGATTGTATAGCAATTCACTGTTACAATGTTCACTTCAAATGAGAACATTATTCAATGGAACCTTAACGGAATAAGAATTCGTTATTGGGATCTTAAAATGATAGTAAATAAATTGCATCCTTTCTCTATCTGCCTTCAAGAGACTCACTTGAAAGGCACAGAAAAATCTAACCTTAGAGTTTGTAAAGGCTTTTATAGGAACTGCACAGAAAACAACAGGGCAAGTGGAGGGGTGTCTATATATATAAAGAACAACATACCCACCAAGGAGATAAATATTAATAGAAGGTTACAAGTCATTGCCGTACAAATGGAAGTGCCCATTAAAGTAACCATTTGTAACATTTATCTTCTTGAATTTAATTGGGGCGCGAAGGATATTGAGAGTATAATACAACAACTCCCCTCACCTTTCATACTGCTCGGGGACTTCAATGCGCATTCAGAAATTTGGGGATCTGCTTCCACAGACCAACGTGGTCGCATACTAGAGACTATTATGGAAAATAGCCCTTTAGTAATTTTGAATACCCACCCACCTAAACTTAAGGTCTAAAAACTTCACAACAATAGACCTCACGTTTTGTTCTCCATAGCTAGCATTAAACTTAAACTGGATGGTCAATGAAGACTTCTATAACAGCGACCACTGTCCAATAAGTATTATTCTGCCTAGCAAACGAAAAGTTGTTAAACACCCAAAAAGATGGACTACCCAGAAAGCCAACTGGACGGAGTTCTCTGATATGCTAAGTAATTGTTCTTGGTCCATAGCCGATACCTTAGAAAATCGAATTATAAACTTCACAGAGGACATTATAAAAACAGCCCACAAAAGCATTCCTCAAACGAGTGAAATTCCTAAGAGGCCAAATGTGCCATGGTGGAACTCACAGGTCAAAAATGCTATTCAAATAAAGAAAAGGATGCTAAAAATCTTTCAACAAAACCCTACACAAGCAAACCTTATAGAGTTTAAGATAGCTCGAGCCATCTCACGAAGAATTATTAACCAATGTAGAAGATCTTCATGGCAAACCTTTGTATAATCCAGAAACAGTACTTCTACGATATCTGAAGTTTTGAAAAAGGTAAAAAAAATTGCAGGGAAAAATTATGAAACATCATCAAGACTCCTTAGATTTCAAGGCAAAGAACTTACAGGCCCAGATGAAATCATGGAAGCTTTTGCGGAATATTTTTATTTTATTTCCCGTTCAGAACTGTATAACGAAGCCTTTTCTGAAATAAACAATCAAACAGAACAAGAAATTGACTTTAGTAGTGAAGAAATGTACGATTATAACTTACCTTTTTCAATGGATGAACTAAAAAGAGCATTAAGAAAATCCAAAAATTCTACTCCAGGTCTAGATACCGTACACTACGCAATAATAAGAAACTTGCATAAATCTGCAACACAAAATTTGTTAGACATATACAATGAAGTATTCAGAACAGGTACATACCCGCAAAGTTGGAAATAAGCGATATTGGTTCCTATTCCCAAACCGGGTAAAAATTTCACTAAACCGGAAAACTTATCGGCTAATATCGGTTACATCTTGTCCTAGTAAAGTCTTTGAGAGGAGGATTAATGGCTGAATATGGTACGTAAAATCAAAGTTGTTACTGTCACAACGACAAACAGGTTATCGTCGTTTCCATTGTACAACGGATCTCATTGTATACTTAGAGAACAATATCCAAAACTCTTTCCTGAAACGGGAACATATGGTGGCAACAGGTTTTGACCTGGAAAAAGCATTCGATGTAACATGGAGGTATAACATAATCAGAAAGCTGTACGACTGGAACTTTAGGGGACATTTACGCGAAATTATTAAAAGCTTTCTGTCCAATCGTAAATTTGTCAGGATAGATGCAACCTATTCCTCTGTCAAGTCTTCCGAAAATGGTATTCCCCAGGGATCGGTGTTAAGCTGCACTCTTTTACTGCTTGCGGTGGATACTATTAATACTCCATTACATGCTTGTCTCTAAGTGGATGACCTTACTATATTTAAGAGCTCAGAAAACATACACCAACTGCAAATGGACATGCAGGACAGTATTAACAATTTAGTGGAAAAGGCCGAAAGTGTAGGTTTTCAATTTTCCTCAGAGAAAACGAAAGCTGTCCATTTCTGTTGTCTTAGACACCAACATACAGATCCCACCTTGTACATCAAAGGAACAGAAATACATTTTCATCCAAATTTTAAAATTCTGGGAATCATTTTTGACAGAAGACCGTACTTCAAAGAACATACCCAAATGTTAGAAAATAAAGCTAAAAAAAACTAAACATTATCAAATGTCTATCTAATATAACTTAGGGGGCAGACAGAGATACTTTACTACTTTTTTTATAAGTCGTTTTTATTATCCACCATAGATTACGGATCCATACCCTTCTGCCCGTCAGTTTCACCTAAAGAGATTAGATAGAATACATACCAGTGTACTGAGAATGTGCACTGGTGCATTTTGTACGAGCCCCATAGATGCCATACATAGCGATTGCGGAATCCCAGAATTACGTTTACGTAGGATATATTTAATTACTAATTATCTTGCCAAAATCCTAACATTGCCTAATCACCTAAACTATTACATAATACATGCTGAACAAAGTCAGGTACAATATCAATGTGGACCTACGATTACTAGACCAATCATAGTAAGAGCCATTAAAAGCACGTGAATTAATCATTAATGTCCCTACATTGTTTAACCGGACAATATGTGAATTCCCGCCGTGGCTTAAATGTAATGTGGTGTTTGAAACTGGCCTCACAAATGATCCTAGACAAGAGACATCAGACCAAGTATATAAACAGGAATTTTACAACATAATAAATATATATAAGATGCAATAATGTACACAGATGGATCGAAAACGAATCACGGGGTTGGCTGTGCAATAGTCGTGAACAATACGAGTTATTATTGGACACAACTCAATGTGAAGCATATACACTGCGGAACTATGCGGGGTTTGGCATGCGCTGTTATACATGAACCACAATAATCTGCATAAGTGCCTCATCTGTACTGACTCGTTAAGTGTCACAATGGGCTTAAGGAATCATGATCCGTCTAGTGATTCTTTAACGAACATGATCCAGGCGTTAATGTCCTCCATGAGTAGGATTAATAAATTCATAATTATAGTGTGGGTACCTGGACACGCTGGAATACTGGGGAATGAATGCGCCGACGCAGCATCACGGTTGAGATCCAGTCAAAGAGTACTATAGAATTAAAGGACTACAAAAAATTCATTAAAGGTAGAGTTAATAGTATATGGCAAAGAGAATGGTACAACACGGAAGCAATTTTACGAAAAATCAAAAGAGGCATTAAGCCTTGAAATAGCAATCCACATTTGAATAGAAGATAAGGAGTTGTGCTGACACGAATAAGAATAGGGCATACCAGACTCACGCACCTACACTTACTGGGGCTATCTAGAATACAGAAATGCCACTTATGCGATAGTAAATTATCTGTACGCCACCTGAACCAAGGACAACAGCTGGAATATTTGAGGACAACATAACAAAGATAAACAGTCTGATTAGTTTCTTTAAAAAGATTAATTTATACCAAGACATATAGTATATACCCTATTACATTTGTAGTTGGAATAGCTGATGGCCATACAGCCAATGCTACAAAAAAAAATAATAAAAATGATAATAATAGTGATCGTAATAATAATAGTAATAATAATAATAATAATAATAATAATAATAATAGTCCCCTGTGGGTTCGTGGGAAGAATTGTCCCACCCCCCGTCCTGGTAATCGTAAGAGGCAATTGATGGACCCACGCGTTTGCGTGCATGGCGACCCGTACGGAAGGAAAAGGGGATCCTGGTAGTTTAGGGGACGGTCCTAGGTGTTAAGAAGAACGTCTTCCCAACACGCTGCTTTGCCTCTGGCTTCTTTCAAGACGGGCGGTCCTTCCCTAGCCCAGAGGGATCAAGCGACTTGTCGACTCGTTTACTTCTTATACTGCCTTCGAACTTTATCTGTCTTCTGCTTCTTGCCCTTCGCTTACCTGATGTTCTTCCAATCTTCTTTCTGCGGAGTCGACGTTGGCGAGTCGTTTTAAGGCAAAAAATGCACGTTTTTTTCAACTTGGGCGACTACACTTTTTATGTATCTCTGGCAGCAACTGGAACCGATCCAGCTCTGCCGCCCTATTTGAGACTCCAGGGAGGGTGGAGAGCTTAAAAAGTGAAACATTTTAAAATCTATGGATACTTGTCCTAAAACGAAGGGTTTGGTGGAACCTAAATCCACCCCAAAAAAGACCCACTATTCGCGCGGAGGAAATGTGAGAAGATCTCCCGTTACCGAACGACCGAGTCCCCACGACAGTGATAAAGAAATAAAACCTACAAATGACAACAGTGATATTAACGAACAACACAAAATGATTAGTAAACAAGAAGATGATGTGGAAACGACAATCGTCAATGTAACTATTTCACAAAAAGAAGAAGCAGAAATGCCGTACTCGCACAATGAAAAAGACTTAAACGAAAACAACAAACATAAAAAATATCGCAGACACACAAAGTTGCCAAAAGAACCAAATCAAACAAGCTACATTTACTGAACACTATCACATTGTTGGAAGAAAGTGAAATGCTACCTTTGTCCCCATTTTTAATTCAACAGAAGTATATGATGCAATAGGAAGGAAAGTACCGATCAAGAAAATTGGAGTAAACTCTTTAAGTGTGAAAATGGAAAGCCAAGATGAGCTTGATAGGTTAAAAGGTCTCGAATCAATTGCTGGGAAGAAAACCAACGTGACTCCAAATGATAAACTAAATAAGTCAGAAGGAGTAATTACAAGCATTGATCTTAAAGTTTGTAGTGAAGACGAACTACTGCAACAATTAACAAATCAAGGAGTAATAAAGGTGGAACGAATTAAAAGGAAAGAAGAAACAGAACTCGTTTCAACTGCTTCCGTAAAACTCACCTTCAATAAATCGAAATTACCAGAAAACATAAAATCAGCGTGTCTTAATTTAAATGTAAGGCCGTATATACCTCGGCCCATGAAATGTTTCAGATGCTTGCGCTATGGACCCCTCTCTAAATAGTGCACAAAAGCGGAAATGTGTGAGTGCGGTAAACCAGCACATAAGGAAGACGAAGAGTGTCAAAATCCTCCTATATGTACTAACTGCAAAGGACCACACACAACAAGATCATGAGAATGCACCATCCTTAAGAAAGAAATAGAAGTTTGTAAAGAAAAAGTACTGCATAACCTAAACTTCAGAAAAATTCAAAAAATTCCACAAACGACAAACCCTCGCTACTTGCGCACCCTATCAAACTGGACGATGGACTCTAACGATGCAGGACCTGAATTCTCTGAACAATCGACTATAGACTTAGATGACATTAATGATAGTGAGGAAAAGCGAAGTGCCAAACGGAAAAGGGGATGGACTAAAGGAGCTCCCCGTATATCTCAGCGAAAAGATCCAAATAAGAGCACATACAGACAAAAAAACCTGTATAATGCTTAAAAAATTAATTGATACTTATCTGTGATATTAGTTTAGAAATGTTTCTGTGATATTATTCCAACCAGATACCTGTGATATTAATCTAATTATATATCTGTGATATTTATTTTATCTATTTCATATAAACTATTTATTTACACATTCATTTAACCATAGTTTATTCAGATTCATATTCATATTGATCTGAAAACTGAGAACTATGAATACAAATCTGAACCAAAATGGAACACCAATAAAGCAAACTGGGCGAGGTATGAGGCGGAGGTGAAGATTCCTCATTGTGACGTAGGGATAGACGGCACAATTAACCTTCTGATTAAATAAATAAACGACGCAGGTGAAAAATCAATACCAAAAACTTCCGTTGTTACTCGTAGGTGTCCAGTTCCATGGTGATCGTTAGAAATTAAACAAGTTAACATAAAAAAGAAGCGTTTGCTAATAAATATAGGAAGCATCGAACATAAGAAAGCTTAATCTCATTTAAAAAGGTACACGCAGAAGAAAGGAGAATGAAACGAGCGGCGCAGCTTAAATGCTGGGGTGATTACACGTCCTCGATAAATTGCAATACAACGTCGAACGAAATGTGGGCCAAAGTAAAAAACGTAACGGGTACGAATAAACCACCAACCCTCCCAATGCTGGACAACCTAGGAAGTGTAACTAACAACCCTGAAATTACCTCAAATCAGCTTGGAATGCACTTTCAAAGTATATCTAGTGACTCACATCACTCAAGTACGTTTCAAAACACATTATAGAATTTAAGAAAAATGAAACTGAAGCATACAACATACATTTCACATACCAGGAACTGGAAAGAGCACTAGACAAATGTAATGACACTGCCCCGGGAAGAGATGCTGTAGCCTATAGCATGCTTACACATCTAACACCTGAAAACAAAAAAGAACTATTAAAAATATACAACAAAATATGGAACACAGGTGCTTACCCTTCTGCTTGGAAGCATACGATCATAATTGCTATCCTCAAAGAAAATAGGGACACAACAAATCCTGAAAGCTATAAACCCATAACCCTGTCATCATGCTGCAGCAAACTACTAGACAACACGATAAATTGCAGGCTTGTCTCTGTACTTAAGAAAGGAAACAGAATTAGTAAATACCAAGCAGGGTTTCGAAAAGGATTCTCTACCGCGGATCCTCTACTGTATATGGATAAGGTAATTAAAGAATAATTACTAAAACCAAACATAACCTAACAGTATTTTTTGACCTTGAAAACGTCTTTGACACCATATGGCCATATTACATACTAAAAATGCGTAAAGAGTGGAAAATTAAAGGAGTATTACCGAGAATTATACAAAGCTTCTTAGGCAACCGAACTTTCCAGGTACGCGTTGGCAACACATATTCAAAACCGTACAAACTTATTAATGGAATACAACAAGGATCGGTTCTGAGTACCACCTTATTAACAATTGCAATAAATGGTATTTCAGATAGCGTTCATGAAAATAGCCATGCTATGTTATACGTAGATGACCTTGCCATTGCAGTGAGTAGTACTGACATCGATTGTATGGAAAATATCATACAAAGGGACATAGATACAATCGCAGAAGTAGCAGAATCTTGTGGTCTGAAATTCTCGGAAAGCAAAACTGTCTGTGTGTGTGTGTGAATGGCCACATTATACCAACCGCAACAGAACACAAGTTTCTGGGACTAACCTTTGATACAAAACTAACCTGGAAAAGACACATTGGCAGACTCGTAGTAGCATGTAGAATAACCATAAACAAAATTAGAGTACTATGCAGCTTCATTTGTGGTGCAGACCGCGAGTCATTGCGTAAAATAATTAATGCATTTATAAGAAGCAGGATAAAATATGGATGTATGATATATAGCAACGCTGCAAAATCACAGATTAAGGAAATAGAAGGAGTTTGGAATAAAGCTTTTGATGAAAGGGTCATACAAAACGTCGCCAATTGAATCAGTAAACGTTACATCCTACCACGCCCCACTCAAACTTAGATTTGAAGAGATCAATAATAAATATGGTTTAAAAATATTGAGTAAATCCAACCATTACCTAAAAACCATATTATCAAAGCCTGAAATGCTGGAAAAGCACGAGTGGAGTCAAACTCGAACAATACCAGCAATCATTAATATTTATAAACAGCTGGAAAGGGAGAATCTAATTTTAAATATGTGGCATGAGGAAGACGAGATACATAAATGGCAAAAAAAAATAATAATAATAATAGTAATAATAATAATAATTATAATAATAATCCTAGGGGTTGGACTACCTACTAGGCGCATCCCCAGGTGGTGGATAGGGGAATGACCTTGCAAATGACCGTAAGTGATGCAAGGCCAACACCGAAATATGAGCTCTAGAGAATAAGGTATCGCAGACCAGTCCACATGGAGTCTCGTATCTAACGAGGACAGGGATGGCAATCCTGCGTACCCCTAGCTTGAAGTTCACTTTGCTTATACTAGTCGCGAGTGACTTCCCTTACTTTAACTCTTTTCTATCGGAGGACCCACGCTCCAACTCTTGTTCTCTTCAGGCTCCCAGCCAATGCTGAGAGATCTCTTCCTTTTCTCTCTAGTCTTCCCAGGACATGCGTCGTCAAAAGCGTATACGGGTGTGACTAGCCCGGGATGTCCTAGCAGGGGGCGGGTGAGCGCTAGCCGCCTCCTAATACCGCAACTTCGAAGTGTACTTCGGTTGTCTTGGCTTTACTGCCCAGGCTACGATGAAGGTAACCTCTATAACAAATCCCCCAATCCCAAGGTCGTTTGGCAGTTTTAGCTGCCGAAGGGATTGCACGAGATGATGCCTGAGCGTGGCCAGGGGATGCCAGGTCTGTAGCGTTGAAACGCTTGTGGGCGAAGGGATGCCCCTCCACAGTATTTAGCCATGCCATGGGACAGGAGATCTGCTGTGGTCGTCCATATTTCTTCCTGTTCTCGTGGGAACAACATCATTTCTAATTCTTGTTCTCAAGAGTCGTCTCCCTCTTTAAACGGAGACAACTTTCCTGCTCTAAGGAAAAATACAAGTTTGGTCAGCGAGACGAGTTACCCTCGGTTCATCGCGATTACAGTGTTTCCAGAAGGTAATTTTGAAAGAATCAGCCTTTTTTTAATTAGTAAGAGTATTTATAGTACAGCCGGTGAGACTAAAAGAGTCAATAAGGTAAAAGAAGGACTACTGATAGAAACAGTTTCGAAAAAGCAAACAGAGACATTAATTAAAATGACAAAAATTGGATAATTGGACGTTGAGGCTACACCTCACAGATTTGTAAACTGTCGCAAAGGTATTATATACTGCAGAGACCTCTTAAATGCGTCACTTGAAGATATTCAGAAAGGATTAAAATCAGAAGGAGTGGTAGATGTCAAACGACTGAAAATCAGTAAAAACGCGGGTACTATTAGATACGGCAATGTTAGTATTAACATTTAAAAATCATGAGCTGCCAAAAGTTGTGAAAGCCGCAATAAACCCAAGTTTTGTTTTTTTAAATGGAGCACCCTGTATATTTTTTATTATATAATAGAGTTTACTCTCAGCTTTCAAAAAATATATACTGTGTGGTACTTCTTAGTAGTATAGCAAGGCTGGTTCTGGCTCACTTTTGTCACTAGATTTGTCACCAGATCTAGGAAAAAGTCACCAGAAAAGTTACTAGATTTCAAGGTCGGTAACATTGCCTATTTCAAGGGGTAGACCACAGGTGTGTAACCCCGCCTCTTCAAGGTCATGCTTGCACGAGTTCTTCAAGGTCACTAGAAAAGTTACTAGATTGTTGATTGTCCTGAAGGTCATTGCCCTCAAGCAAGTCTATGCATGTTTCAAGGCCACGCCCTATTCTGAGAAACAAAGGGGGCCCATTGTTTAAAGTCTATGCTTTCAAGGCCACATGAGAGAACAAAGACGATCTATTGTTTTGGCTGAGTCATAGCTTCTGAAATTCTAGGAAATCAAGAACAAAGACGATGCATTGTTCAAGCCGACGGTTCAAAGTCTATGCTTTCAAGGCCACATGAAAGAACAAAGACTATCTATTGTTCCGTTAAAAATAGATTGTTATCTCAATTCTAGGAAATCAATAACAAAGGCGATGCATTGTCGACGGTTCAAAGTCTATGCTTATAATTTTCAAAGGTTACATGAGAAATGAACAAAGACGATTCATTGTTCTGGTTGATTTATAAAAATAGATTGTTATCTAAATACGTCTCTTTCAAGAACAAAGGCGATCCATTCTCAACGATTTAAAGTTTATGTTTACAAGGTCACACCTTTGAGAAATGAACAAAGACGATCCATTGTTCCGTTATTTTAAAAATAAATTGTTATCTCAATTCTAGGAAATCAAGAATAAAGGCGATCCATTGTTCAAAGTCTATGCTTACAATTTTCAAGGTAAAAGAACAAAAGCGATTCATTCTTCTGGTCGAGTTATAAAAATAAATTGTTATCTCAATTCTAGGAAATCAAGAACAAAGACGATGCATTGTTCAAAGTCTATGCTTACAATTTTCAAGGTAAAAGAACATTCTTCTGGTCGAGTTATAAAAATAAATTGTTATCTCAATTCTGAGAAATCATGAATAATGTATTGTTCAAAGTCTATGCTTATAATTTTCAAGGTAAATGAATAAAGACGATTCATTGTTCAGTTAGAAATAGAGTGTTATCTAAATACATCTCTTTCAAGAACAAAGGCAATCGATTGTCAGCGCTTTAAAGTTTATGCTTAGAAGGTCACACCTCTGCAAATACGATCCATTGTTCAGTTAGAAATAGATTGTTATCTCAATTCTAGGAAATCAAGAGCCCTGAGGTGCATGTTTCAAAGCCACGCCCCCCCAAAACAGGTGGCCGTTCCCCTAAACAGGTAGCCGTTTCCTAAAAACAGGTAGCCGTTTCCTAAAAACAGGTACCCGTTTCCTAAAAACAGGTAGCCGTTTCCTAAAACAGGGGGTCCGTTTCCCAAAACAGGTAGCTGTTTCGCAACCGTTTCCCCATGTTCAGGTCGAAATTCCGCATCTCAATTCCAGGAAATCAAAAAGGGGGGCCCATTGTTCAAAGTCTATGCTTACAATTTTCAAGGTTAAAGAAGAGATATTCCATTGTACAGGTTGAGTTATAAAAATAGATTGTTATCTCAATTCTAGGAAATCAATAACAAAGGCATTGTTCAAGTCTATGCTTACAATTTTCAAGGCCACATGAAAGAACAAAGACTATCTATTGTTCTAGTTGATTTATAAAAATAGATTGTTATCTAAATACATATCTTTCAAGAATAATGGTGAACCATTGTCAACGATTTAAAGTTTATGCTTATAAGGTCACACCAATCAGTAAGTTTAAAAGTATTTTCGCTAAACGATACACCCCCAATTGGTCAAGTGAACTATTCAAGCTAATCAAGAATAAAGGGGGCCCATTGTTCAAAGTCTATGCTTACAATTTGCAAGGTAATAGAACAAAGACGATTCATTGTTTTGGCTCTGTCGTAGCTTCTAAAATTCCGCGAACAATGTCTAATCAAGAGCCCTAAGGTGCATGTTTCAAAGCCACGCCCCCTAAACAGGTGGCCATTCCCCTAAACAGGTAGCCGTTTCCTAAAAACAGGTAGCCGTTTCCTAAAAACAGGTACCCGTTTCCTAAAAACAGGTAGCCGTTTCCTGTAAACAGGTAGCCGTTTCTAAAACAGGGGTCCGTTTCAAAACAGATAGCTGTTTCGCAACCGTTTGAAAAAGGCGGTCTATTGTTCAGGTCGAGATTCACATCTCAATTCAGGAAATCAAAAACAAAGACGACGCTTCAAAGTCTATGCTTACAATTTTCAAGGTCATACGAGAGAACAAAGACATTCCATTGTTCAGGTTGAAAATAGATTGTTAAATACACTTCAATTCTAGGAAATCAAGAACAAAGACGATGCATTATTCACAAAGTCTATGCTTACAATTTTCAAGGTCACATGAGAGAACAAAGACGATCTATGGTTGAGTCGTAGCTTCTGAAATTCTGAGAATAAAGACGATGCATTGTTCAGACTGGTCATCTAACAAGTAAAACGTTTTTTTTTTATAAGACTACCACAATATACAGATAAAAATTGATTTAAGTAAATACACATATTATGGGAAGTTTGATGTACTTAACATACCTTTGTTGGATCATATAACATTCCTACAACCATATGTAAACATGCTCATTTCGTAGTGTTTAGTCGTAGTGCGGTTGTGGACAAGTAAAGTCATGAAAAAGCAATAAAATCGCTCCTGGATACTTCATGTAATAACAATATGAATAATAATTTAACATTTTGTTGTTCATGCTGTCAAAATAGTGATCGTAGTAGTAGTAGCAAAATGAAGAGAAACAAGATGAAGGTTATTCCGACTGGTCATCATCATTTCAAGATAGGGCTGAGGTGTATAAACAGGCAGCTAATGAATACTTAATTGATTGTGCTTCCTATAAACTATCGAACGATACGCATATTGAAATTGGATACAGTACACACCTTAACCTTGCACCAGTAGTGCGTATGAGATGTGGCAACAACGTGGTATTAGACGTGAAGGAATGGAATGAACTTCTAAGATGGTATTCATATGTAGAAATACAATTTCTCCGATCCCAAGAAATTGAAAGCCAAATTGATTGGTCACATGTAAACGAGGAGGATATAATACATGAGCAAGATTACGAATCTCTATCTAGTAATCTCGGTATTTATTGCAATTGGGAATTGCTTAAAGGATATGAGAGAATTTTGAAAACTGTTATGATAGAAAACTACAACTGTTGTTCGTGTACATTCAATGCCCATAACATAGAGGAACTATTCGATTTGAAGGATATAATAAGCTATAGATTGGAATTCTTGAATCTTACAATCTAGCCTGTTTCTATGAAAAATTCATACGGCAAGTGGTTGACTACCGTCGTTTTCGTGAGAAGGAATTCGGTGATGATGACATTTATAAAGACATTGATGATGTTATAAATGCCAAGTATAATATTAATTCACATAACACTGTATGCTTAATGGAAATATTGTACTATCGCCCTGCCTATCTAATGTATAGCATTTACTAAAAATAAAGTTTTACACGATTTTAGGTATAAATACCCTACCCTATCCCTCAAGGTGAACAATGATAGGTAAGAAGCGGAAGAGTGCAGGTGGTTTAGTGAATACGCTAATCAATAAACTACCGGTGGAATTACATTTACCCGGTTACCAGTATTGTGGTCCCGGTACAAAATTAGAGAAACGACTAGCACGCGCGACCCGGTATTAATCAATTAGATGCGCAGTGCAAACTGCATGATATCAGTTATAGAGACTACCAAGATTTAGAAAGTCGACATAGAGCAGATAAAATTTTAGAAGAAAAAGCTTGGGAACGCTTTAAATCAGCAGACGCAACATTAGGTGAACGAGCTGCAGCTTTAGCAGTCGGTACCACCATGAAGGCAAAGAGAAAATTTGGAATGGGGTGTCGGTCCAAGAAGAAGAATGGTGAAAGTTTATTGCATGTACGGAAAACAATAGCTAAAGAAATGAAGGCTAACGGAGATTTCACCGACACAATAAAGTCAGCACTGTCAACGGCAAAACGTGTAGTAAAAGGTTGGGGAAAGAAAAACATTAAAGTTCCTAGAGTAATTCCCTTACCTAAACAAGGAGGTGTTTTGCCATTTCTTATTCCGTTATTCGCAGGATTATCAGCAATCGGTGCTTTAGCTGGCGGTGCATCGGAATTGCCAAAGCAGTCAATGATGCAAAAATGCCAAAAATTGCAAGAGGAGACATCGCGCCATAATCGTATGATGGAATCAATCGCTGGTGGCGCATTCTATCTAAAACCATACAAATCTGGAGGTGCATTATACTTAAAACCGTTTCCAAAAACTGAGTAGATTACCCGAAAGAGCGTTAACAGATATTGATTTAAAGAAATACACAAAAGGTGTACCATACTTTAGGGTATTTTTATGAGAGATAGCCTGCCTAAATTACCACAGAAAAATGAATCTGGAATCATCAACTTAGATAGTCAGAGTGGACCGGGTACACATTGGGTTTGCTACAAAAGCGTGGTGAAAAGGTATGGTATTACGATAGTTTCGGTAATCTTCGACCACCAGTTGAAGCGATTAACTACTTTCGGGATGTAAAATCTATTATAATTACAATCAAGATCAGGAATTTAATAGCATTATTTGCGGGCACCTATGCCTACAATTTCTATATAAATAATTGACATAACCTTAAATTTTCTCAGTTATGTCAATAACATTCAGTTTAGAAGGTGTTGGTAACATAGCTAGCTGCAACTTCTGCCCACCGATAGAGCTAGATTTGGAGAAGAAATACGTTGTTGGATTGGTGGGATTTTACGGTTGCAACAGCATTAGAAACATTTATACGGGTAACGATAGATTTTATTTTAGAACAAATTCATCTCATTTGCGAGTGATTAATATTCCACACGGTGCCTATGAGTTAGATGAAATTAGTGCTTACTTGAAATCAAAGATACCACAGAAAAATTTTTATTAGGGCAAACAACAATACGCTTAAGTGTGAGATAAACAGTTCATTTGAGATCGATTTTACTAAAGAGAGTAGCATTGGCCGCATGCTCGGGTTTGAGCCTAGAATACTAAAAGCGAACGTTCTCCACACATCTGCGTTAGACATCCAAATAATTAAACACACTAATCTGCATGTGGAGTGCAACATTATAAAGGGATCTTATCGAAACGGTAAACCTGCAAAGGTAATATACGAAATTGACGTTTCCGTACCCTCGGCTACCGTTTGGATAAAGTTCCAACCAACACACAATATTTAGAAATAAACACAGACATAATCAGTAATATAACAATCAAATTGACAAATCAAAAGGGTGAGTTAATAGACTTTGGTGAAAGTGAACCATTCACGGTACGCTTAGAACTAAAGAACATGGGTCTGCGAATTAATCACAGGACAATTCCATACAAAAGACCAATCAACCCTCATTGCAGTTAACATCTGCAGAGAAATACTTTTAACATCAATTGGATTGAAAGTTCTGAGTGAGCAAACCAGTAAACGTGTTTCAAAGCGTACATTTTAATAGAATTAATGTATCTCTAAGAAATGTTAAATTTGTTATGTGTAAGAGACCTTGAATGAAGTTTACTTTAATGTCTATCTCTTTTCCACAATGATATATCCTGCTTACACACATCTGAAGCTGAATGCATTTATCTAAAATATGTAATGTTTTATTGAACAATAGGTTTTCTTTGTTAATAATAGCATTTGAATTCTTAAAAAAATTTGTAGGAATGTATAAAAAAAAATTCAAGCTAATAAAGACTTTCTTTGTATAAAACACACACAATGCATCTGCATTCTGAAAATTATTTTTAATAACTTTAAAACTTATATAGTAATATAATAATTAATGAAAATGTGTTATGAAGAAAAAAGTTTCGCTATAGATAACAATAGGTTTGCATTCATAAGTGTGCTAATGTGAACAAGGATTTTCTTTGTATAACACATTTATAGTGCCTTCTTAAAATATATAAAGTAAACAAACTGTAAAAGGCGTAATTAATAACAATTAATTTAAAAGTTTGAAATTCATATAAAAGACATCATCCCTTTAGTAAATCTTTAATTACTCATCAACCCTCATTGCATCTACACAATGACCGAATCATTAAACATCTTTCAAAACGTACATTTTGATGATGCTATAATTAAATCAGATATTCACACCTATCTTCCGTATGGCTCTTCTAAGTATGGACCTTCCGAAGAAATACGCATTTTAATTCAAAGTCAGGATCTAATTACAGCTACTTATGATAGTTTTCTGTATATAGAAGGTAAGCTGAAGAAAGAAGATGAAGGAAAATCATGCAACTTAACCAATAATTTCCCAAACTTCCTTTTCGAAGAGATTCGTTATGAGTTAGGCGGTCAAAGAGTGGACGTCTGCCGAAATCCCGGCATAACATCTACACTTAAAGGATATATTTCTTATACGACAAGCAAGAGCAAAGCATTAAGCCATTTGGGGTGGTCACCAAAGAATGAGGAACCATTACAAGTAGAATTCAATGAGGGGAAATGGCGAAAAATCCTTTGCAGTATGCATACCATTGAACCACATATTTGGAATAATGGAGGATTATCGTCAAGTGATCGTGAATATGCGTCAAGAGTTGATTTTAATTCGATCTAGAAGCGATACAAACTGCTACTATGGTGACATTGATGCGGAAATAACCCTAAATAAAATTCAATGGAAAGTACCACACTTAACCCTTAGTGATGCCGCGAAACTAGACTTATTTGAAGGAATAAATAAGAATTCTATTGTTACTGTTCCATTTCGTCAATGGGAGTTATATGAATTACCTGCTTTAAAACAAGCAACCTCTGATATATGGCCAATAAAAACGTCAACGCAACTAGAAAAACCACGCTGGATAATTGTTGCATTCCAACAAGGTAAAAGGTACACAAAGTCTGCAAGAGCCGGAAATTTTGATCACATTAACATCAGGAACCTTAAAGTACATCTGAATTCAGAGTATTATCCCTATGAAGCAATGCATTTGAACTTCAGTGCTAACCAATACATACCTGCCTATCGCAATTTTTTGAACTTCCGATGTGACTACTATGATGAAGATAATACAGATGTTTTATTCAACTACACCGAATTCAAATCATGTCCAGTATTTGTAATGGACTGTTCTAAGCAGAATGAATCCTTAAAAAACTCAACAGTAGACATCAAATTGGAAATGGAAACACTAACACCTTTCGATAATGGAATCGTTGCCTATGGTCTTATTCTCCACGATGCTATTGTGCAGTACAACCCACTCACCGGAGAAGTGAAAAAATTATAATCTGTATTATATAAATAAAAAATGTTGTTATTATTCGTTTAGTTTCATTTCATCCATCAAAGATGAAAGTAGTTGCGCAGAAACAAAGACTTCCAATTCAAAATCATGACTTTGATGAAAAGTCTGGTACTTCAAAACATGGCGATTTACTTCCTAATAGTATACGTGGCATTATATGTGGCCCCTCCAACTGCGGCAAAACAAACGCAATGATTAGTTTGCTTACTGAGAAAAACGGTTTGAAATTTAAACATGTATACGTATACTCCAAATCATTAAATCAAAACAAGTACAAACTTTTACAGGAAATCCTACTTCCGATGAAGGATATAGGTTACTTTACGTTCAATGATAATCAAGATGTGATTGAGTCGAATTGTGCAAAAGCAAACTCTATCTTTATGTTTGATGATATCGCTTGTGAAAAGCAAAATTTTTCTATGGATAGACATAACGATATTGATAGTTTCTACTTGGCTCAAACTTACAGTAAAATTCTAAGGCAATTAATTCGTGGCAATGCGAATCTAATTATATTATTTGAGCAAGATGAATTAAACCTAAAACCTGTGTATGAGGATCATATAAGCCCCACCATAAGCATGACATTGTTTCGCGATATGTGTTCAAAGTGCTGGATAGATCAGTTTGGTTCTATAGTCATAAACAAGGATGCCGAAGTCAATAATGGTCGCTATAGGAAAAGGTTTGATGAATATATAATACCTTAACCTGATTTCAGTGGTTTAGTAGTTACACACCGTTTAGGTATTAACAGCCATTTTGCTACAATGGATAATAAAGAGATGATATTAAAGCGAAAAATTATTCAGGCTCGTAAAATAATACAGCAGAAATACAACAGTCTTAAAACTACCCGCATTGATAATGAAAGAACGTTTGAAAGTACTTATAAACCTCTAATAGAACCCCTAACTGAAATAGCGAATAAAATGCATCCTGATAAGAAACAAAGGAGTCCGTTAAACCCAAAACTCGCCTTTGTTCATATTTCGAAGAAAACATGCTACTACTAGCCCACCACACTTCCTTTCACCAAGGAAGACAAGCCCCTAGCTCAACTTCCGCTGTTTCAAATAAATCCCCTCCTCGTACACCACCTTTCCTAGAAACATCTGTCGTAGGAGAGATTACTGCCGAGGAAGAAGAACCTCTTAGTATCACAGATGATTCCTTTAATGAACCCATCTCTGAAGAATTTCTCGAGCAGTACCACGAATTACCTCGTATATATGTTGAACGTATTATGAGGGATCTTGAAGGTGCTATTGATCACACTTATGGAGTCCACTACGACACCAAAACAGACAAATGGGCAATTGGTAATACCCCATCACAATTAAAGGAAAGGATATGATCATTAATGGTGTCACGTATAAAGGAACTCCAGGTTTATATGATCTGCTTATTATGAATGAACCCGATTTAAATCTAGTAAATTCAAAGGATAGAAAGAATTATAAACGTATTTTAGCAGCTACGAATGTTGCAAGGCGAGATTATGATGTAAGTGGACAGATTCGAGGAAGCCGCAGCAAAAGTATACACAAATAATTAAACCCTTGCTGTCATCACCTTCAACTCAGGGAGGTGGAGCTATGTTTTTAAGGAATTAACAAACAGGCCAATTGAATATAAGTATTGGAATGATGTACATGAACTAATTCGTGATCTAGAAGTATTGTGGGCAGAAAAATTGGCTGGAAACACCGGTGTCGTAAACGATATAATATCAATTGTAGAGGAATTGTATGAAGATGGATACATTGAAAGACCAAACACTAGTTTTCTGAACAATATAAATCAGAGCATTGATGTCGACATATAACTAAAATGCCTCTTGATAAATTTGGACGGTCACATGCCCAGTATCAATTTAAGAAATTAACCCCTCAGTTTCAACTTATTGATGATAATCAATTCGATATCGAGAATAAGAGACTCAGCAATGTTGCCAACCCCATAGATCCTCAAGATGTCATCACCAAGCAATACTATTTATCGACAAGGTTGAATTTGGATGGAAACCGTTTGACCCAGTTGGCGGATCCGGAAGAAGATGGTGATGCTATAAGTAAAGGATACCTTGATTTTGTCTCAAGCAATTCAGAAAGCTGTTAAAGGAACTTTAACGCTTATCTAGTGTTGGAGGAAAAACTACATCAACTTAAAGAATCATGTCCAAATTACAACTCGTCAATGAATTGCATAAACCCGCAAGAAAAAATTTTAAACGAAGGCGCACAATAATTAAGGGATATGATGACCTCTGGCAAGCAGATTTGGCCGAATTTAACACATATGCCAAACAAAATAAGGGCTACAAATATTTTAGTAGTTATTGACTGTTTTTTTCGAAATACTTGTGGACCAAAGGATTAAAAACAAAAACGGGCTTTGAAGTTGCCAAGGCCATGCAGGCAATCTTCAAAACGGGCCGGAACCCTTCCAATTTGCAGACAGATGCAGGAAAAGAATTCTACAATGAGCATTTCACTAAACTAATGCAGCGTTATGGGGTCAACCATTACTCCACCTATAGTACAAAGAAGGCAGCAATTGCGGAACGAGTGATCAGGACCGTTAAGTCTGCCCTATACAAGTCATTCAGCCTACAGGGTAAATATAAATGGATTGATACAATTGACACCGTAACGATGGATTATAACAATCGTAAGCATAGAACTATAGGAATGAAGCCCAAAGATGTCGGTAATCATACAAAGCTAGAGGCTTACACTCACATAAAAATAGTTGATAGGAATCGTTATTGTGTGGGTGACATAGTACGAATCAGTAAGTTTAAAAGTATTTTCGCTAAAGGATACACCCCAATTGGTCAAGTGAACTATTCAAGATTGTGAAAGTTTGCATTACTAACCCAACCACCTACATGTTGGAGGACATGAAAGGATCACTGTGCTGGGAGGCTTTTATGAACATGAATTACAGAAAACAAAGCATCCGTATGTGTACCTTGTGGAAAAAGTGCTTCGCTCCAAGAATAACAAGTTATTCGTAAAGTGGTGGGGATTGGATGAAAGATCATGGATCAATAAAGACGATTTAGTTTTATAATATAGCTGTAGGCATTGTAACTTTAGATGAATTAAAACCACATAAAAATTATAATTGTATTTATTTAAATATTACATCATCTTATAAACCTAAAGTATTTCTATAATCGTTTAAATTACTAGACGGCCATATTCCCGAATCTGGTCCATCCCAAGCAGGAATCACCTTTCTCAATGTTTTCCAAAATCCAATTTTGTGGTGTTCCTCATTTTCCCACGGTTGAAACTTATATGTAATGTTTTGTTCTAACAATACTTCAATTAAAATAGTGAGGCACTTGTAATTAGCATAATATGCTGCTGTCTCGATACATTCACTTATAATAGAGGAAGTGTCTTTATAAACAATATTTTGTACGCTAGCATTTGTACACAATGAATCACCCCATAATAACTTGTATATGTACATTTTAAAGGGTATGTCACCAAGTAAATTCATGTCATCTAAAATCCTATTTACATCATTAGAGGTTAACGAACCTTTATCGGTACACAAGTTCGTAAAACTTTTAATGGTATTGTCTAAGCTAATTTTTCTATCAAATAATGTCTTAATAATTACTGCATTTGCACACTTTGAGTTTATAGCACACCAGTTAAAACACTCATCAGGAATAACAATATTTTGCAATATATTCAATATAAATGTATAGTTTTCAGGAGAGGTCAAAGAACGCTTCAGGTACTTTTTGTAGATTTTATTACTATTGCATTGCAGCTCTTCCTGCAAGCTGTCCTGAAGACTGCTCATTGTTTACTGAAAGTTGTACCCCAGGGTCTAGTATCAGTGAAATCAAAATTTACTAGGCGTTTATCATCATAAGGATTGAGTATGACTTTATTTTGTTTAATGGTAAACACATCATGTTTCTTTGATCTTATGAGGTGTTGATAGCGCCTTATTACGCCGCCATCAAACAAAACCTGTTTATAATCATTAATAGTGATCTGCCTCACACTTGCGTGGGTAGAACCCTTTGATTTTTTTACAACCTTTTCATCAACCGCGTAAGCATACATTTTTGCACGAAGTC
The DNA here is from genome assembly GCA_036346205.1 of Vesta saturnalis. Lineage (NCBI taxonomy): Eukaryota > Metazoa > Arthropoda > Insecta > Coleoptera > Lampyridae > Vesta > Vesta saturnalis. Next base: position 6,897,222 of record JARFJB010000317.1, on the reverse strand, counting down.
CTACAAATTCAACCATAATTTTGCCATGATTTTCATCTTTCATTAAGCCGGGGACCTTTTTATTTACTAATGGGAGTCCAAAGATGTTGTCGGGACTATAATCAGATGTATCGAATTTATCAATGTCCTCTTTAATACATTCATAGATATCGGGAACCGAAAAGGCGTATATGAGACTATCCGTATTCGTGTACAAGAGCTTATCACTATTATGGAACTTGGGTAGCGTGTAACCGTAATGAAAATTATATAAAAAGTTTTGAAACGTCTAAAACACTGAATCCTGCATATATAGGTTTATTGAAATATACTTCAAGCTTATTCATTTGAATGATAAGCATATCATTGTCAAATATTGTACAACTATGAAAATTTGGTTTTGATATGTAAGCACGAGCACCATAGCGACCCTCCCATTTCGTTACTAGCCGTATGTCCTTATGCTTACGTACATTTTCCATCAGCTTCCGAAAACACTATTAATCATTAATTTATAGAAATTTTTATCGAATTCATTTTGAGATTGCTGACGCATGGCTGTATTTAAATCTATGTATTTTTTTAACCACGGGGACTGTTTAAAACGTAATATACGGTGTACTTTTACCAACTTCAATCCATATTTTAAATATACTTTTAAATTTCTGTAATGAATTACATAATTACGTTTTGGATACAAGGTAAGCAGTAATTTTTCATTTTGGAATCAGGCGTGGGTGGAACCATATGTTCGGGTGCCAGCGGTAGATCACTGTGACTCTCATGTAATTCTATAGGATAGTCTAAATCACACTCGACTATATACCCAATTTCCGAATCATCAGGATGGTTTATTAAATCTAAACTTTCAAAATTAGCTTCATCAACAAAAGAAAAATCGCCAAATGGTAGAAATTCTGACATGGCGGCTCCATATAAATTATTCACGTCGTAGTACATTAAATACACACTTTCGGAGGTGGGATCAAATTTTTCCCCATGTACTTATTGTTAGCTTTAGCATACCGATTTGAACATTGAGCTACACCACCTCTAATCCTCTCTCAATAAACATTAGCATATCAATGTCTGTAAATAATTCTAACTTTACTTGTGTAATTTTAAGCATAGCATCGAATGCTAAACCGGGAGCTGTATAATAGTGTAGAGGATCAAGGTCGTAAGTACTTAAACAAGTTTGCCTAAAGTTTTCGAAAATATCTGCTAAAAGTAGAACGTCTGTTTTTAGATACAAATCCGAGTACTCCCCTAACGATTTAATACTAAATTTGTTCCAAACGTTAACCGCATGCGCAAAACTCTCATCACTGATTCCCTCATTATTAAGATGACTGAAAAATGCTTCTTTGGGAGGGAGCGTGGTCTCATTCAATTTATCCCACGTATCAATATACTCATAAGGAAACACACCTTTGCGAACTACTAGAGAAAATTCCTCCTCATTGTTGCAACTAGCGCGGGAAATAATTTTTTTACTATCCTCCAAATACTCTGACAACTTTAGTATTATGTAAACATGCTCATTTCGAAATTAGTGTTTAGTTGTGGAAAAGTCATGCAAGCAGCAATAAAGGGATTAGAGGTGGTGTAGCTCAATGTTCAAATCGGTATGCTAAAGCTAACAATAAGTACATGGGGGAAAAATTTGATCCCATCTCCGAAAGTGTGTATTTAATGTACTACGACGTGAATAATTTATATGGAGCCGCCATGTCAGAATTTCTACCATTTGGCGATTTTTCTTTTGTTGATGAAGCTAATTTTGAAAGTTTAGATTTAATAAACCATCCTGATGATTCGGAAATTGGTTATATAGTAGAGTGTGATTTAGACTATCCTATAGAATTACAAATTAATTGCGAGGTTGTTTAGTTTCTCAAATTTTTTTACATCATCCAGCTGAATGGGGAAGTGAATTGAATCAAACTTCAAAACGTCTAGAAAATGAGGATAACTTTGAACCCTTTCCGTATTACGCTGCGCGGGATATAATGCCGAAACAACGGCCCACAGGAAGCAAAACTCATCGTTATTTTTAACATTAACAACAGCGTGCTTTACTTCTATGAAGCGTGGAACTTTAACATAAGTTGAACAACCGCCTCTAAATGGGACATAGCTATTAATATTTACTTTTAAATGTAAGACTTCATGTACTGCCCAACCGGAATCCCTTTCAGAAAACTCCTCTAATTTTATCCGTAACTTATCATACACGTTTTCATTGTACCAGACACGTATATTGGTTGAAATATCAATAACGCAATTTTTTGTGGCAAAAGTCTTCAACTCAATACTATGATTTTGGGGTTGCATGAAATTACAGCCTAAGACCACATTTACCTTTAGCATAGATTGCCTCAACATTAATTTCACCTTACGTGCAAAACTATTATATGTGTTTAGTAAAATATCAAAGGGTCCTTAATGTTTGACATATTGATTATAATTCCTGTAAGCAGCCTACCATTAAAACATGAGTCTAGGGGTACCAGCGTAATTTATGCATACCTTTTTATTGACAATTCACTACTAACCTTCTCTGAAGCGTTCTTTAACCGTCTCAATCTAACCAGATAGCACTTGAGCAATGCTAAATTGCTCTCAAGCTTAAGCAAGCTTTCATTGGTCTCACAGTAAATTTTATGTTTAATTATATCTTGCAATAGCTTGATATTGGTGTTAACTATACGGATGTGCCTGGCAAATTCCTTTTTTGTTTTCAATAAGGGAACAATGCGCTTTGTTAAATTAACCATCTCACTACTACTTGGCATACTCATAGCTAGCAATATGAAGCACACACGTAACAATGCTCTTCACAACGGTTCTAGTCACGATTGTAAAAATATGATGCACAAATTGGTGAGTAATAATAGTTACTCTTTACGTTTAAAAAATTGCTCTTCGGTTTACAATAAAACTTTTAGTTAGGATTGTAAAAAATATGATGCACACACTGGTGATTAATAATAGTTGCTTTTTACTTTAGGTAATTTGTTGTTGTGACGATTGTAATGTATCGACTGACGTGGGACTGTTCTTTATCTATTTATATAGAGATAAGATCGGGTAAGGTCGGATAAGTTCGGCTCACCTTTTCGTAAGCTACGACTCAGCAATGAATCGTCTTTGTTCTTTTACCTTGAAAATTGTAAGCATAGACTTTGAAGCATCGTCATTGTTCTTGATTTCCTAGAATTGAGATTACAATTTATTTTTTATAACACGACTAGAAGAATGAATCGCTTTTGTTCTTTTACCTTAAAAATTGTAAGCATAGACTTTGAACAATGCATCGCCTTTTTGATTTCCTAGAATTGAGATAACAATTTATTTCTAACTGAACAATGGATCGTCTTTGTTATCAGAGGTGTGACCTTGTAAGCATAAACTTTAAATCGTTGATAATGGATCGCCTTTATTCTTGATTTCTCAGAATTTAGATAACAATCTATTTTTATAACTCATAAAACAATAGATCGTCTTTGTTCTCTCATGTGACCTTGTAAACGTAAACTTTGAAGCGTTTCTTGATTTCCTAGAATTGAGATAACAATCTATTTCTTATAACTCGACCAGAACAATGAATCGCTTTTGTTCTTTTACCTTGAAAGTTGTAAGCATAGACTTTGAACCGTCGACAATGCATCGTCTTTGTTCTTGATTTCCTAGAATTTCAGAAGCTATGACTCAGCCAAAACAATAGATCGTCTTTGTTCTCTCATGTGGCCTTGAAAGCATAGACTTTAAACAATGGGCCCCCTTTGTTTCTCAGAATAGGGCGTGGCCTTGAAACATGCATAGACTTGCTTGAGGGCAATGACCTTCAGGATAATCAACAATTTAGTAACTTTTCTAGTGACCTTGAAGGACTCGTGCAAGCATGACCTTGAAGAGAGTTACACACCTGTGGTCTTGAGCTACCCCTTGAAATAGGCAATGTTACCAACCTTGAAATCTAGTAACTTTTCTGGTGACTTTTTCCTAGATCTGGTGACAAATCTAGTGACAAAAGTGAGCCAGAACCAGCCTTGCTATACTACTCTTCTTTTTCATTAGTAACCTTAAAAATGAATGTTACATTAATTTAACATTTTGATGATATAGTTTGCCATGAAACCTATAAACTCAGTATAAACACGTATTTTCTTAAACGTCCAAGGTATATTTGAGTATTAAAAATGGCTACTAGATTGTTACTGCTTTATTAGAACTATAAATGTGAAAATGCGCAATCTTAAAAAATCTAAGAACTTTTACGCAGAAATCCAAAAATAATAGCAAAAAATTATGCAAGTTAGGTACAATAGTTTTTTGAAACATATTCAAACTGGCAAATTTTTTTTTTAATTGGGTAAAATTCATCTTACAGCTTCAGAAAGAAATAGTAAATAGTCTGGGCCTAGTCTGATCTAAACGTAATTGCCCTGTAAAATGTCATTAAAACTATTTTTGTGCAACAATCGTATTGTTTGTTCATTGTACAAAATATGGCAGAAAATCAAAATTTTGAAAACTTTGAAAAATATGAAATGCTGATTTGCTTTGGTCAGAGTAATGAAAACGCCAACGCAGCAATAAATTTGTATTTTAACAGGTAAATGAGCTTCCTTGGTATTAATTTTGATAATTAAGTAACTTTACATCTGTGTAGGTTGCCAGAACGGAGACATCCTAGTAAAATCACGTTTTATAGATTAAAAAGAAATTAATTATGAATCATTTTCTAAACCCAAGTCAAAAATGTTTTATAAAGAAAATCGAGAGAATGATGAGGTTTCCGTTTTAGCCAGTGTGGACGGTAATCCTATAAGTTCTTGCAGAACTATAGAAAGTAGCATTAGAGTTTCGAAAATAAAAATCCATAAATTTCGGCTTGATCAACATCTACATCCTGGCGACGCTGAACGTAGGTTAATATTTTGCAATTGGTACTTAAACATGTTAAATATAGTACCCAACTTGGGAAGAAGTGTCATATGGTCAGACGAGGCACATTTTAGCAATTAGGTGTTTTAAACAGGCCCAATATCATATTCTGATCTTAAGAAAATCAACATCAAATATTCCCCAAAACAACAAGGACGATTTGGACAAAACGTTTTCTGCCTTAGATTAGGATCAAAAATAAAATTTTACATTTTCGAAGGGAACTTATCCGCTCCTAGATATTTGAACATTTTAGAAATGGCTGAGCCTGAATTATTAGATGACATTCCTTTAGCTCGCTTGAACCAAATTCATTTCCAACGGGATGGAGCCCCATCTCACAATGCGCAAATTATACGCCCGTTTTTGGAAAACAATTTTCGTTAGAGATGGACTGGCACTAGGGGGCCGATAAGATGGCCTACTAGGTCTCCGGACTTGTCAGTCTTAGATTTCTTAGATGGGGTTACTTGCAAAATAAAATATACCAAAGTCAATATGGCAACATTGAACGTTAGAGAAGCTTTCAGACATTTACAAGATCACCATATTATTATGTTTAATGCTATAGAACGAATTGGAAGAATGTGTGAAGCATGTACAAGACAGAATGGTCATCAGTTCGACCATCTCTTTTAGTAATTTATATTAGGCTTGTAAGGTTCTGATATTATGTTTAGTTTTTGGTTTTGTGTTTTTGCAAAAAACTTCCTAGCCCTTAACCTTGGTTTTTTCATGGCCAACTATATCATAAAAATGTTAACTTAACGTAACATTTATTTTTGAGGTTAATAATGCAAAAGAAGTGCCACACAATATATATTTTTTGAAAGTTGAGAGTAGCTCTATTATATAATAAAACATATACAGGGTGTTCCATTAAAGAAACACTTTGGTTTATTGCGAAGAAACTGACTTTTTGTGGGGAAAACTATGCACACCACTAAATTCTACAGAAAATTCTGTATGACACCCACTTTTCACCATTTCGATAAATTACAAGGCAAAACAGTTACGAGGGGTGTTTAAAATATGCAAATTTTGAATTTCGCCCTGTATCTCAAATACTAAGAGGACTATGACAATTCTGTTTGTGACATCTATCGTTTCACGAAAAAGTAGAACAGGGTCGCGAAAATCGCGTCTTTCTATCTTTGCTCGCAAACCAGATGCCCTGCAATTTCAACTAAAATGGGACATAGTGTACCGGGAGGCCAGATAAGAATGCAAAGTACTGTTTCTCGGAAATTATTCATCGTAGAGAGTTGCGGTAAAGATTTTATGACTAGAGTGGCCAATAAAAGACCGTGAAAAATATTTTCAAATTTGCAAGATGACCGCCATCCTAAACCTTTAAAGTGATTTTGTACTGAAATGTATTAAAAAATGTATTAAAAAATTATATGCTTTTTTAAGCTCAGCTTTATTTGAGTAATTTTTGTTTGACGTATTTATTATAATGAAGTAGTGGGGGGGTGGGGGGGGGGTTGAGTCAGTAATTTTTTTAATAACTCCTAAACAACTGAACTGATTTTAATAAACTTAGTGTCGTTGGAAAGAGAATTTATTGCTCCATCTTACTGTAACATGTCTAATTCTTAGTGATGCCGCTAGAGCGCGTTTTTGATATAATAGCAGAAAATTGCAAAATTCTCTAAAAAATTAAATGCAGCAGTATGACTTTTTTTTCACAAAAATAAGGTGAAATCATCCCTAAATAGGTTAGTGAAAACCGCATCTCGACGTCTTATTCCTATACTAAAATATCGAAGAAAGAAAATTTAGTTATTATAAAATTTGAAAAAGTCGATATTACACCGGTATTTATTTGTTAAGATTCAATGAATGATTTCATCATTTTATAATTTTTAAATAATAAACGTTTTCATAATTTCAAAAATTAAGTGTAATAATAAGTTAATATTTATTTTTTGGAAGGTATTATTCCAAATTTGCGGAATCCTTTTTAGGCTTCAAGCACCTACTTAATGCCTACTTAAATGAATTTACCTCGATGCATTGTTGGAGCCGCCCATGCGTGGACATTACAGCAGCTTCAACTTCTACCAATGGCCTCTCGAGTTCATACTTTCATGTCGTCTCTGGTTGTAAGAGTTTCGTAAACAATATCCTTTAACCGACCCCATAGATAAAAGCCCAAACAGGTTAAGTCTTGGTATCGGGGGGCCAAGGGAATAAACTTACTCGTCCAATCCACCTCTGGTGATAAATTTAATTTAAGTGCTCTCGCACATTTATTGGAGAATGTGCTGGGCAACCATCTAATTGTAAAAACATATTTTGCCGTAATTGCAAGGGTACATCTTCTAATAAAATGGGCAATTGGTTTACCAGAAAATGAAGAAACACGGCACCGTTTAGTGGTTCATCAAAGAAATAGGGACGTATAATTGTTCCATACAGGATGCCACACCACACATTAACACTCCAACGACCTCATGCAACCAGTGAGGATTGGTGTCAGACCAACAATGCATATTATGCAAATTAACGTTTCCATCACTTTTAAAAGTGGCCTCATCTGTCCAAATAATTTCGAATAGAAATTCTCTATTTGCCCAAAATCCAATGACAATAATCTATCCGTCGGTTATGTAAGGCTTGATGTAAAACCATATGATACGGGTGCACTAAACGCGGAAAAATTCTGGCATTGCGTGGACGCCTATCGAGCTGAGTATATTCACTTAGCCAATGCCGCAATCATATCAACAGCTTCATCATTTGTAAAAGACATTATAGGTAGTTTTAATGACTTACTTTGTGCAACAAACATAAATTACACCGTCTGTCAAATTTTAATATTTCTTCACAAGTTGATTTGTTTTTTCTGAATGACCTACTCCTAATATTCTGCCTATTCTGCACTTGCATATGCTATGCATTGATTATTATGTCCCTACATGTTTTTTTTTATTTTGAAATTATGAAAACTTTTATTATTTAAAAATTATAAAATAATGAAATTTTTCATTGAATCTTGAAAAAAGACAATTAAATAAGAATAAATACCAGTGTCATATCGACTTTTTCAAATTTTATAATAACTAAATTTTCTTTCTTTAATATTTTAGAGTATGAATAAGATATCGAGATGCGGTTTTCACTAACCTATTTAGGGATGATTTCATCTCATTTTTGTGAAAAAAAAGGTCATATTGCTGCATTTAATTTTTTATAGAATTTTGCAATTTTCTGATATTATATCAAAAAAAGCGCTCTAGCGGGATCACTATAAATTAGACATATTACAGGTAAGATGGATTTGATGGAGCAATAAATGCTCTTTCCAACGAGACTAAGTTTATTAAAATCAGTTCCGTCATTTAGCAGTTACAGTTGTTTACTTAAAAAAGCACTGAATAACCCCCCACCACTCTATTTTAATAGATACGTCAAACAAAAATTACTCGAATAAAGCTGAGCTTTAAAAGGCATATAATTTTTTAGTACATTTACTAGGTGAATTTCAGTAAAATCGCTTTAACGGTTTTGGATGGCAGTTACGCCCCCTGGCGGTCATCTTGCAAATTTGAAAATATTTTCCACGATCTTGTTTTGGCCACTTTAGTAATAAAAATTTTTACTGCGACTCTCTACGACGAATGGTTTCCGAGAAACAGCACTTTGCATTCTTATCTGGCCACCCGGTATACACAGCTGCATGCATTTATAATTCCCTTCTGCATATACAATATAATTTACGTAATTCGTAGTAAAATTTATAAACCTAAAATAAGTATAACTTAATTCTAAAGTAAATTTCATGTAATTAACAGATGTAAAAACTGAAAAATGCAAAATCTACGAAAATTTGAACATTATTTCAAAATAATGGTTACAGCTGTCAACTGTTTACATTTACTTTTAAAATATGTATTCTACTGGATAAATAGTTTTCTTTAGCTGGAATTTAAACGTTAGAAGACAGTTAATAACCATTTTATTCATGAAAAACTTTATACTAGTCTACACTTAATTAAGATTTATAACTCTGAAGTATACTACAAACGGCATGAACAATAGAAACGACTTGTAATAATATCAAAAAGTGAAACTACAGATATATTTTCTGCCATAAATGATCCTACTTGCACGCATATTCCTATACATTTCTCATAAATTTACAAACGTTCCCCACTACCTATCTCTTTTTTTTATTTTATATTAAATCTATCTTATAAAATGTGTGCAAAGAAAAACTTTAAATGGAAAACCCGGTTCTGGAACGCCAGCATACGTAAACAGAGTTTATGCTCCATAAAATATTCTCCATGTGAATATATTGCACCCTTAGATGTGCACGAATCTGCCAGTTCCATAAATACAACCCCAGTTATTTATTTTATGTCTTCCCTTAATTTTATAATTGATAGATCGTATATAATTTTCGTAAAATTTCTGACACAACACAATAAAATTAATTTTCATTTATTATTTAATCAACACTTTAGATGACTTTAAATTAAGAAGCACATTTTAATCTGATTATCTACATTATGAGCTTTTAAAACTTTAGTTAATATTTATTAATCCGGGTTGGTTATAAGTTACAAATATCTTTTAATCAATCTAAATGTAAACGAATTATAACGGTTTCGTTTTTGATCGATGTTTTTATCGGAGAATCTCCGTTTATATTTTTATTTACTCTCATCGAGTAGGTGGTAAATCCAGTATAATAAATTTAGCGAGCTTTATGAATTTAGTAGTTAAAGGTAAATCACTCAAATGTCTTCGAGATACACCACGTTCCATATTAAGGCATTACTTTATACCAGTGTTATATTTTTATAATTATGAATTACGTATTTATAGTTTCATATTTTGTGTAAAGTACGCACTTGAGACAACTATAAATATTAAAGTACAGGGTGTCCCAAATAAGAGTGATTTTAAATGTAAATGCAGTGCTTATTAATTGCTGTGAGATGGGCTTTTCACTAATTGAATTTGTTTACCCAGTAGTTTGTTTAAAAGTTTGTTCAAATTTTATCCCATCCATACAGGGTGTTTTAATAATGTTGGTCAAATTAAAACGAAAAAATATTTATTATTTTACATGAAACGCCCTGTATATTTCGATGGAATTGAAAAGAGGGATTCAGCTTCTGTTCAAAAATGTATAGTTTCATATCTTTGTTTTCTTAACAACAAATATGTTTAAACTTTCAGGTAATGCTGCAGTTCTCCTTTATTTAAGCATAATTTGATACATAGGTAGTAAAATAAGTCAACCCTTGCCCCGATAATGGGACATGAAAGTAAAATCATTTAATGTACGAAGTCACTTTAAAAATGAATTACTCAGCGACTGAAAAAGCTCAAACAGTATTAATTTACGCAGAAACTTAATCTGCCACTCGAACAAGGAGGATATTTAGAAAAAAAATTGGTAAAAATCTCACTTCCGTGAATATTATTGAAAAGTGGCATGCAAAATTTTTCGAAACTGGTTGTATAGCGCATCTTAAAAAACACCAAGCAATGGCTCTGTTGGAAAGGTTCATGTCCGTTAATGAAGTGCTACATGCTAACAATCACAGAGTTTCAATTAAAAAGATTGTTGGAATTTTAGAAATTTCCAAGCAACGTCCAAAGGTGTCTAAAAATTTTAAAACTAACTCCATACAAAATTCAGACCTACCAAAAATGTACGGGTCAGATTATGAAAAGCGACTAATGGTATGCGAAACTTTACTAGATTTATTCAGGAATGAACCTAATACGTTGTTAATTATGTCGGATGAAGCAACGTTTCACATGAGCGGAATGTGTAACAAAGATAACTGCAGAATATGGGGTTCTGAAAAACCAAATTGTTTTAATGAATTTGAACGCGATAGTCCAAAAGTTAATGTTTGGTGTGTCCCAGACAAAAATGTATGGGCCCTTTTTCTTTACGGAGCCAACAGTGACAGGTATAAATTACACGGATACGTTGGAACAGTTTTTTTATCCACAGTTACTTCAAGATGGAATTAGTTTACTTTCAACAAGATGGCGCACCACCTCATTATTAATTGGTGACACGAGATTTTTTTCTCTGGGGTATGTGAATGATAAGTGCTACAATCCTAAGCCTAACAACTTTAGAAGAACTAAGAACTAACCTTAGGAACGTTATCGAAAATTGTATCACAGCATACGGACAAACAGCAGGTTCACTTTCGTGTCGGCGATTTGATCTTTTTCGTGCGGTTTTAAAACAGGAGGAGGGGCCAAGATTTCCCCTCTCAACCACGTTAATGAACAGGTCCGTGCTTAACAAATTATAATAAAACATGCTTTTTGCAATTTTTTTTAATTTTTATTATTGCATAAAGTTTTTTCAAATTGGATTTGATTACGGGTAGTAAAAACATTGATAGATACTTACATATATTTATTTACATTTTACAATTTTATACATGTCTCCAAATTATTAATTTTCTGTTCCTATTTGCAATTTTAAAATTTCTGTTGGCATACAATATAGTGTAATACACCCTTAACCTGGCATATAAATTAAATATAAATTCATAATTAAAGTTCTCACATGGGTGTTTAAAGTTTAATAGTTTAAATAAATTTACAAAATTTTTCACAATATTTTCTTGAGTACATATATTTTCAAAATGTTTTGAAAAGAATTTCCATGCATGTGACGAATTAGACAAAATTCTTGTGAGGCATATACAAACTACCAAATAAGTTAATATCAGTATTTGTATATGCCCTTTCATAAGTATAAACTGCAGTTTCGTCCAATTCCTTATACGCATTGGCATAATTCAAACATATGTCGCATGAATGTTTTGTTAAACATTTTTTTATCAAATATCCACAAATGTATCTTGTAAAATTTTGCTGTAGCATATCAACATTTTGATAATCTGTGTCCGTAATGGAAACATCATCAAAAAAATTCTCTGGTGGAAATTGTTCTGCTGATGTTTCTGGAGAATTCATAACATCAACTACCTTTAATAAAATACTCGACTCGTCCTTCTGGTAATTTTCAGTTCCAGAATGCATAATCTGAATACAGAAAAGTTTGCGAAAAGATCTCCTAAATTGAATACAGGTTAGATTAATGGATTGACCATTTTGTTGGCGAATTGCTCCAAAAATTTTCTAAGCAATCTTGATTTACTCTTCGTGTCAATAAAATTGCAACCCCTCATTTTGCGCAAATTCTCCCAATTTTAAAAAGCCTTGAATTGATATTTGCCATCCCTTAATGCATTTTATGGATGAGGTTACATTAATTCCTCTGGAATTTTTATTACCAAATTTTCGAACATATGAAGATTTTCCAACAAAACTCATGTTGTTCTTGTGTAAACTCAAACGCATTTTGATATTTTGTTTTTCCATATTTGGAAGAAGAATTCAAAAAATCAAATAAATTGTTTATTTTCTCTATAAAATTTTGGGTGGCTAATGCTTCGGCGGGGAGCTTGTTAAATCTGATATATAAATTTAAACAAGACGCCACAGTTGCACTAAAAATTTGTGCTGCATATTTAACTTTCATTTTTTCAAAACTGCTTGGTGAAATATGTGAATTGCTTAATCGAGGTGCACCACGTATGGCGTACGTCTTATCTTCCTCATAAAATGATTTAATAAATTTCTAAGAAATCAAATTTTGTTCTAAAAAAAATCGTATTTAAGCAAATTATTTCTGAGAGATTTTAAGAGGCGAGGAATGTCAAAAATAAAAGCAATTTTAACATTTCCACAGACAAAAAAAGGTTGTTCTGGAGAAATGTCCAAAATTTTTCCAAGTTGAATATTGTTTGAACCCATATCGCAAACGAGAGATAAAATCTTTAATCCAAGTTCTTGTAATTTTTCGATAATACGAAATAATATTTCTTTTAGTTTTTGCGCGGGACATGTAGAATTAACAAAAAAATAAGAAAGAGGCTGTTTCCAATTAGAACAAAAGCCTCTTAACATGATGACTGTAGCATATCCCGCAGGTTTAAAGTTTCTTTCGGTTCCGCCAAAATCTTCAAAACCAATAATTTTATCACAATCTCTTGCAAAAAATAAATTAGCCTTTAGACTAATTTCGTCAACACAAATCATGCACTGTTTATCAAGAGTATTAAAATTTTCGACCTTATTCTCCAAAATTTTAAAGACCTTATCGTTAAGGCCTGTCGAAATTTTAACATCCTTAATAAACCTCCACAAAGTACATACACTTGGCAAGCAATATTCTTTAACAAGTTTCTTTTTATATAACTTGGGACCTTGGAAGTACAACTTAAACAGTAATTTTAAAATCGTTTGTATATCTACGGCCTCCAGATTTTTTAAGTTTTCAGAAACTTGCACGTTTATAAAATTCGCCAAATTAACGGATGGACAAAATTTAAAAGTAGGTTTTTTGTAGTCTTCCAAAGTAACCCTTTCTAAATAATCAGAATTATTTTTATCATGAAGTTTGGCGATTTTTTCTTCAAATAGTTATTCTCTTTTGAAATTTTGTTATGGAATACCTTAGCTTGCGTTTTCTTGGTGTTCCTGCAGACAGGGACTTTGGTGTCGGTGTTCTGCTATCTATCGAGGAGAAAGCAATTGACGTGGTGATTGAACTGGTGGGGTCGTTGGTGAAATTGGTGAAAGTGTCGTTGGTGAAAATGGTGAAAGGGTCGTTGGTGAAAATGTGAAAATGAAGAGTCTGTAGAATCTAAAGATTCATCATCGACGTCGGCTGTAACTAAATCTAAAATATTTTCTGTAAATTTCAGTGATTAAAAAATTTGATTAATACACACCATTGTCATCCGGTTTTCCAGAAGAACCTTCTAAAGACGGAAATAATGTTGGTTAACATTTTTCTCAATCTACTATGGGATTTATTTGAAAACATATTTTCTTCAAAATGTACGGCACATAGCCTGTACGATGAATTAAATATATTTCCAACTTTGGGAAATAAATCCTCTCTTTGGCACGCTGATAACCAAATTCTTGCTCTAAAATAAAATGTGCTTACAATTTATGAATACATACACAGAATTTAAATATAAATTTAGTTTAAAGTAATTTTTTTTTTGGATAGGAAAATAACACTTACCGTACATTATCCGATGAAAATTTAAAAAAACTGTGCACATAGGTTTGGGAAGTATTTAAACAACCTTTAGCTGCACAACGCCTCACAAAACTCATAATACTGTAGTAAACTGAAGACACTGTTCTAAAGCCACCAATATTTTACTAATGGTTTCGGGAAATTGCTTTTATATATTGACAAATGTCTTTCAGGCATAAACAGGTACCTACAGGTAAGTTTACAGTCTTAAAACATCATCATATTGGGTTTTACCTAAATTAAATTCTTTATCTTTACCTACATAAACTAAATTCACAAAACCTTCCCCTTTAAAAGGGGGTTTTATAATTATTAATTAATTAATTGGTTATTATTTAACAATCTCTAAACAAAATATTTAAATGCCTACATATGTAGTGCATAAGTATTAGATTTATAAAATTAATAATAATATTATTACATATTATGTATATTATTAAATATGCAAATATTCTTTAATACACCTCTTTATAATTGCGAAGTGTATCCCACAAACGCTAGATTAAAAATGTGCTCAACAGCCCGGTAAAGTTGCGCGAGAAAATCAACGCGTGGAAAAATATTCGTCCGAGTGAACCTGCTGTTTGTCCGTATGCTGTGATTGTATTACGCCAGACTTGTTACAAAAATCGCTTGAAAATTTAAAACCTCACTTGCGTTTGTGCATTGAAGAAGAGGATGGTCACATGCACCATTTATTCTGACTTTTACATCCTTCGTACTGTAATTGCTTTATTATTTGTATTGAATTCTTGTTATGCTTTATTACTGAAAAATTGTTTGTCAAATTTCTTAATATTGTTTAATATTAGTTTTTACATAAATAATACTGCAGTGTTACGCGACAACTCGAAGTTCTTTGTTGTTAAGCAAACAAAAGGTTTTTGAACAGAAAATGAATCCCACCGAAATATACAGGGCGTTCCATTTAAAATAATAAATATATTTTTTCGTTTTAATTTGACCAACGTAAGTAAAAATCCTGTACTGATGGGATAATTTGAACAAACTTTAAAAAAAACTGTTTGGTAAACGACTTCAATTAGTGAACACCTGATCTATTTAAAGCAATTAATGAGCTTTGTATTCATATTTAAAATATATCGCTCTTATTTGAGATACCATGAGTAGTATATCTGTAAAGTATGTGGAATTAAAAAAACTGTCGATAGAACAATGATTTCCTTTTGCAAAATTTAATTTTACTTAATAATGCACAGTCCATTTAGATTCAAACATGTCTACATACTATCAGCAATGCCCCGTATTAAATTGAATGCATACGTTTCAGTCATAAGTTGCCATACCTCCAAAATGGCTATCACCAACTCATTTTTATTTCTAGGTGTTTTCCATTCCACCTCTATTTTCATAAGTCCCCATTACGTTCCCAATCGGGCTTAAATCAGGAGAAACCGCTGGTCATACAATAGTTTCGATTCTGTGATCTTCCAGACAATTTCTTGTATACTGGAAAGTATGTTATCGAGCGTTGTCTTGTAATCACCAACCATCCGGATACAAAGTATTGGCTGTTTCAATGAGAAAACCACTTCATGTGGTACAGTAGTATGCGCTTTCTATTGTTCATTGATAATACTCATTTCAGTAGTACAACATGGTGAAATTCTACAGCCGATCTCGCCTCCGAATGTACTCGTCAGTAGTAGCTGGTATTTTTAACTTTGAGTTAGCGTCGACCTCAGACAGTTCTAAGGGCACGCCATGTATCACTACCTCAGCCAATCGGTCGCTGTTTGTCTGATAACTGTGCCACGGAATACCACACCTATCCATATTCTTCATCAGCTTGTCTCTGTCCTGGAGTGAGGCAGGCTGGATCCCGATTCCCTCGCTAAAGACGATCCGTTGTGTGTCCAGTTCTCGGGAGAACGCGAGTCAGGTCCTCCTTCTGACGAAGTATTACCGGCAGCGCTTTCTCCCTGGTGCCTTCTCGTGTCGTTGTATGCTTCATGCCTTCTGGGCTGTCCGTAAACCCTGCAAGGGCCTGGAACACGTCGGTGGGCAAACCTTTGAGGACTTCTTCGGCTTCCTTTTCTGTAACATGAAGTCGTCAGGGCTGGTGGATCCGAGGCGGGTCACTTCTTGGATGGTGTCGGTGGCGGCTGCGTTGGCGGCGGTGGTGGTCGTCGACGGGTCTTCTGTTCGATGATCCTCTGCGCAGCGGGGTGATGTCTTCAGCGCTGGTGGTCTTGTCTTCTTTTGTCGCATCCTCTTCTGTGTAGTGGCGCCAGGGGGGAGCAGCTCGATTTGTTGAACGGCATATCGAGAAGCCACGCGATGCTCGCTCCTATAGGTACTGCTGGAAGCAGCGCCTGTTGTGGCCTGGTTCGAACATCGTGAAGACGATGTTGTCTTTTTTTGGCATAGAGAAATTTGTCTTCTATTTGTAAATTGGCCTTCTTAGATCGAGATGTAAACCTCGAATGGCGATATCTAAAACGTGATGCGCGGCTTTATGTGATCAAGGGGCAGGCGGACAATGAGACCGATGTGAGGTTTACGGAGGGCGTGTAGTAATAACGGCAGTGGGGAATACAATTTGATATTTCTTAATTTGTAGAAGATAATAAAGGAACTGATTAATTACTAAACAAGCAATCTGGTATCTGTCGTAAAGAATACCAAATCTTTGCATTCTATGCTATTAGGAAAACTTGTTAGTTTTTTAATCTATCCCAAAATAAAAGCGTTTAAGAGTAATTATTATATCTGCAATTCTGTTTGATAGAATAACTATAGGACAATGAACGTGTTGCCCCAGAAACGAAAAAAGTACTAAAGAAGAAGGGAGGATATACACTTGTAGCTTATTGGCGGGTAAAACAAGATTCGTGGCTAGCTGCTCGAGTCGGTATGGATCGTGGGTCAACAATAGTTGTCAAGCAAAAAGAATTAAGGGCGCCAGAAATTTAATTGTATGTTTTTCTGCACTTCAACGAACCCGTAAGCGTACTGGAAAGGAGGGAGCGTAAATGAAGACAGTGACAAAATAACAAAAAAGGGTTAATTGTGTAACTAAAATTAAAATAGATGACCATAATATGTATAAGTATATATTGAATTAAATTTATAACAAATAGAAAATTAAATACCTAGTGTGGGTTTTTTTACGACAAAATTTAAAGGCGAAAACAAACTTTAAAGGTTCATACAAAAATAAAATAAATAAAAATTAACCTGACTATAAGCAAAATAACAAACAAAAAAGTTTAACTAATGGGTGACTAAATTAAGGGTCCACAAAAATTAACATCATAACCATAAGATGAAATTATAATCCAGTGCTCGCAGAACACGAATGGTAAAAATAAAGCTTGATAAATATATACGTATAATGAGCAACAAAATAAATTGTTCTCGTCTCACACAAATAAAATAACAGAAAAATTATAATTGTACTCATAAAAAGAATTGTCAATAGAATCGTTAATTAAACTTGAGAGAATAAATTAAAAAAAGGAAAGGAAACAAAACTAAAGATGTTCGAAACTCACATGTGCCAAAAAAATATTGTGACTAATTTGAATAACATAAAAAAAACGACAACAGTAAGGAGTATTTTAATATTTAAACGTATAAACTATTCCTTATACGAAAACTATACGTCATCAGCTGACTTGTTGTCAGTTGGACAACACAAGGGCATAAAAAAATACGTTTCTATACAAAAAAGGGAGGAAGTAAAGTGATACGTATAATGAACTAATTTAGGAAAGTAAGCAGTTATACAATAGTTTAATACATTAAAGTAAATTTTCTTATAGGATATAAAACATACACCAATGTAGGAAATAAACGATAACCAAAATTGCAGATAGACGGACGATGGACAGTTACACAACACAGATCTGACCTTAAACGAGTACTCGTCACACAAGTTGTTGTATCGCAGCTAATAAGGTGTAGCTCCAGCTTTTGGAGAAGGTATCTAAAAATAAAAATTTCGCTGTGAGGGGTAAATAATAACAGTAACAGTAAGGTAGTAGTATGATAAAATAAAGTAGATAATTTACTATGGTGTTAGGATTTAAATGAATATGTACCTCAACGGTGGAGTGCTAGCCCAATAAAGAACTTGGTGCAACTGGTTGTTTTAAATCCTCAATCGAGAAAATAATTAAGGTGAGACCAAAATAAGAGCTTACTTATTTTAATTTTGATGGCCAATTATCTTTTAGATTCCCTTCGATATAGGGCCACTTTTAATAAAAATCGATTCAAAGAGAAATGGCATCAACCAACTTGTCACTTAAAAACCTTCAATCAATCAACCTCAATTGTTAGCGGAAGGCGTTGAGGGGAGAATTTTTCACCCGATGTGCATTATTGTATTGTTAGTAACAATAATAAACATTTAAAATTACCAAAACTTTGTTTATCTGGACTACACACTTGCGTTTTTGTCGGATAGGCAACCCTCAATACACCGTAGTACAAAATTTTACATAATTATAACAAATTTACAGAAAATTGAAAATTAAACGTAACAAACGACAGGACATTTTGCTAGATAACGATGGAAAATAGACTATGGTCTAGACCAGGGATGCACAGACTTATAGGGAACAGGGGCCACTCGGGAAAATTATAAGCCAAGGACGGACCACTATAAATAATTCTTATTAACTCAAAAACTTTTATTTTGAAATAGTATGAATTACAATGATAAAAATAAAAGAACATTAAAAATGTTTGTTGTAATTATGTAATCGTAATGTAATCTAATCATTACAATGTAATATTTCATATTTTATTATTTTGATGCATGACATTCATTGAACTAAGTTCTTTTATATTTGGCTCCACATTAATTGTCGCCACACGTAAAATTGCTTCCAAATTTTCATTTACCAGACGGTTTCGATTTTTTGTTTTGTTAAGTTTCATCATTGAAAACGTTTGTTCACAAATATACGTCGATCCGGATCAGCTTGCGCATTTCAGTGCATTTATTCGCAACTTTTTATAAGAGTTTTTATCAACGCAACGATAGAAGTTGAGTAAATTAGCTTCATTAAGCTTATTTCGTAAATTATCATTTTGCATGTCTACCAATTCCAGCTGCATTGATTCCGACGTATTTTCGGGTGAAATGTTGAAAGAATTGCCGAAAATGTCCAATAGAGGTTTAACTTTTTTGAAATCCACAAAACGATCTTGAAAAGCTTGTATCAAAATATTTCAACATAGGCGAAATTGACGTCAGTTTTATTGAATTTCTCCATAATTTTTTTGTAGTTCTGAAAATGGCTGACTTGATTTGTGTCATGAACAGACTCCATTTCCATTGAAAGGGCGAAACATGAAAGTATAACTGCGAAATCAATAGATATTTGCCTTGGAGTCGCGTATTTAAGACATTCAAGTGATTTGTGATGTCTACAAAAAACGCTAAGTCACACATCCAATCAGGTTTGTCGAGTTCGGCGACGTCCTTTTCTTTTCCGCCAGAAATATTTGGATTTCTTCAATCAAGTTAAGAAACCGCTCTAGTGTCAACCCACCTTACTTCAGTGTACAACAGATCACCATATTCGCTTTCAATATCCTCGAGAAATTGTGTAAATTGTCGGTGATTAAGACCTCGTGGTTTTATAAAATTTACAGTAGGTACTACAACTTTCATCACATTTTCAAATCCCAATAATTTTGAACAGAGGGCCTCTTGATGTATAATGCAATGAAACTGCATTAATTCCTTGGTATCTATGTTTTAAGTTTGTAAATACTCTTTTAACATAGTTACTATCCCAGATGTACTTCCAACCATTGAAGGTGCTCCGTCAGTCGTAATTCCAGATATTTTCGTTAAATCCAAATCCATTATAGAACATTTTTCCAGAAGAGCTTTGAGTATGTAACTCCCCTTGGTTTGACTTGTCAAACAACTCATACCAATCAGTTCTTCACTCACTTCAAAATTTTGCGATACACCTCGTAAAAATATTAAGAGTTCAGCAGTGGAACTTATATCTGTAGATTCGTCGAATGCTATAGAAAAATAGTCAAAACTTATCAATTTCGTAGCTAACTGCTCTTCTATATTAGCTGCTAATACGGCAATTCTTCGTTGAACAGTCATCCGATTTAACTGAACTTTCTCAAACTTCTTTGCATTTTCCGAACACATTTTTTTTTTGCGGCGATATCTAAACATTGCTTAACAAACTCACCATCTTTAAAAGGCCGACAAGTTTTCGCTATTATTCGAGATATTTATAAAAGCTAACTTCAGTAGCTGTTTCAGCATCTTGAATTAGTTTTGTAAACATAGCTTGCTGGTCTATTAGTTTCCGTTGTAAAGTGGAAATTTTTTTCGTTCGATTTTCGCCAGTTAATTTGGTAAAAGTAGGATGCTGGGTTTCATAGTGCCTTTTCACATTATATGCCTTCGGAACAAAAACACTACTATTGCATACTAACAGACCATTTTGTTATGCGATGAAGTAAAAAAGTATTTCTCGATCCAAATATCTTCAAACTGTCGATTTTCATCTTCAACCTTGCGACAACGCTTATTACTGGGGTCTGGTTTATCCATATCAAAATTGATACTATATTGTTACGTAAGTAGATGCCAAGTTCGAACGACGAAATATTTATTCGTCACAGATTACAGTTCAATTAGTATAACGTTCACTTGTCCGTAGTTAAAACTTAGCTGTCCCGGTACCGGGCGATGCGTCGTATTTATACGAGTTACCAAACATCGAGAACCTTCCACATTGTTCCGGGATAATACCGACGTGTTTCGGGAATCTTCGAGTAATCTAGTTGATTCGACATATTTCTAGTCTCGTAACAATATGGTTGGACCGGCGAGTAGAATGCCTGTCCTACGTAGTATACGTGAACAAGAAAGTAGTAGGTACTTAAAGATACTTTTGTAGCTTTTCGAACATTTTTAAAATTCGTTGGCGGGCCGCATAAACATCGACTGCAGATTGAAAAGCAAACTAATGCAGACATTAATTATAGGAAAAACGGATTAGTACGGATCTGGATTGTTATAACGTACAACCGCAGTTGTTTTAAAAATTTTTAAATTTAGGTAGGTATTAAAAAATTTATATAAAATTTACTCAATATCAGGAATAGATACTAAATATGCATGTAAAATAAAGAAATTGGTGTTGACCTCTGGTGTAACCATTAAGTTGAGCATTTGCTGTAATGTTCATTCTAAACTTTTCTGAAATGTCTAACAGAAAAATAATCTAGTGCTTATAAAGGACTGATTAAGACAACCACCCTGTATATAATTATACATAATCTTCTTGTGGGAGCACTTCCTATACAGTGTGTCACACAATTACCCGTACACAACGCACATTCCTTGAGTAATAATATTGCCAGTTAACGAAACTTAGCGTGGTTTAAAAGTGCATAGTAACCTACATGTAGGAAGCAATAGAATCATCATTTTCTATTTTCCTAATTCCCTTACCTTTAAACGAATACTTTTCTATACAATTTTATGCGTAGAGTTCCTTGAGGCGAAGAATTTGTGTTTATTAGTCATTTCATGTGGATTGTATGGGCGCTCTCTGAGGTACTCTAGAGACATTACATAACACTGTTGGTTTAAAAATAAACTAGAAAAATCAAAAATTAAATGTTTGTTTGGCCGAGCTAAGTTTAGCTATATAGCGACGTTTTTACCCATCTTATCAGCAGGTTCACTCCGTCTATTTATTATGTATGTGACTCCCTGTTTGATTATTAATGAAAGGACTAGTCTGTGTTGCTTGCAGTAAAAAAATAGGTTGAAAAATAGTATTTGTCTAAAAATAATTACGTTTTACATTACTTATTAAAATAAATTGCTTAGACAGTATATGATTAAGGTTTTCCGCGAACAAACATAATTATGTTAGGATTACATAATGCGTCGAAATGTAACAAACGGTATGCCAACCAGATTCGGTTTATAAGCACATATTGAAAACAAGTTCTAAAGTAAGTGTTAATGTAACAATAATATAGATTACCTTAGAAAGGCAACCCTATTTAATGAATTTTGAATTAAGAAAGTGGAAATTGCTGTTACGTGAATTAATATAAACTTTACGCAAACAAAGAGAAGGCTATTATCATAGTCCGATAAGTAGATTTACTTATAATATTTATGCAAAATTTAATCATCCCTTTCACCTCAAAATTTCCATTTTGTGGTATATCGAAACACAATAGTTTCCAACTATACCCTTTACCTATAAGTACTACTCTTATTGTTTGTTACTATTATAAGATTAGAATTTATGTTTTTCACAGTTAAGTTGTATGTACATGAAATGCAAATATTTAAGCAAGAAATTATTTATAACAGTAAATAAGGTCGATGTCATTTACTTAGATTATATTAAAATGCCTTATCCACATTGTCAGTGTAATAAACACCACCTATTCATATTTTTTTCTACTTTTCCTAAATGTCTGTACATAAAACAAATATGATACTGACGCTTGGACATTCTTCGATCTTTCAGCCACCGTGACATAAATTTAAAATGTACACATTATGCGGTCTGTATCCGCAAAGATGCAGATGCCAAAATGACATATTAATTATACTACCTTGTCATTGAGTATTTGTCAAGAAGGGATCATAATCTGCATGATGTAGTGCTTCTTCAAGGAGGGATATTTATGTTACGTTTGCATCCCCTACCTCACCGTTCCTACTTTTTGAAATTAAACAATATTTACAAATGTGCCATATTAGTTAGGTTAGATAATTCCATGCTGATTATGGCAAGAACACGAGATATCAGTACAATAAAAAACGCAATGGTATTCTTTAAATAATGAAGTGTTCAAATACTGTGAAGAGTAAATATGAAATATTATTATAACTTTTGAGTCCAGTCATTTTAGCGTAAAAAAGGCCGTCAATGCAAAAAAAAATGGTGGCAGCAATATATTTTTTTAATCGCTTAATTTTTTTTGTTTTAAACAAAATATTAAAAATAGAGAACAATAGCTGCCAGGCTCAAAAAGTTATTCAGGGTCAAAGGTCACAAAAATCAGTTTTTTGCAAAAATCTCGTTTTCTATGGCTCGGAGGTCAATTGTGTCAGGTTGCGTTGACGCACCCTGTATGTAGGATGTTATAATGACGTGTATGACGTGTTTTGAGTGCGAGTGTATTGAGTTTGAACGAAAAAAAAAAATGTTTGTGTATATGTATAATGTATGTGGGTGTATGATACGCCACTGGAAATTTAGGAGAAATATAATTCAGTATGTAGATACATGTATTTGAATGTTATAAAGACATTAGTGTTGGAATAATTAGATTCTGATGAATGTAAATGTGAAGAGAAATTTGTCGATGGGACGATAATGCTTACCACTGTATTGCTAATGTTTTGCTACCGTTAGAATCGGTATGTTGGAAGATAGAGGAGTTATTTTGGTCAGAAAATGTGAAGAATAAGTGTAAAATGTTTTAGAAAATATGTAGAGAAAGATTGGGTGTGTTTAAGTGTTAATTTCAGAAAGTTTTTGTAATGTTGTGCAATTGTTTTGAGAATATGTGTATGTATATGGAATTTGAGACCTTAGACGGTGCTTATTTTTGCAAGTGTTGCGGAACGAGACTGAGCGCAAGTTGGAGATAAGTGTTAAAAGTTGGGTAATGGTCCAGAGTGGCTACTGAATGAATGTGCTGACGAAAAATGATTTCTTCATGAAGTAATAGAAAAATTTGTAAGTAAGAACAAATATGGCGATGTATTGTAATTACACGCGTGCTTGTATAGAGGGTAGCATCGATTGGAACTATGGAATTTTGAATGAATACTATTGGAGAATATAACGCGGAAGGAAGACATGTTTAAAGATGGATGACTGAAGTTATAAATAGGAAAGTCAGAGATTGACGAGTTAGTTAGTGAGGGTTAGCTTTTGGCTTTTGGTGAGAGACGCGCACGCGAGGTAGTGGGATAGAATGGGATGGTGTTGGTTATATTTGTGAATTTTAATGAGGCAGTAATTGTTTAAACAACTGCGTAACCCGAACCGGGGATGAATCGTAAAAGACATTCATAAATAAAACGATAATAAAATTGAGATTGAAGATAAAATTAGTTTGTGTTTTTCTTCAAGAAAATAATAAGTGCGTAAGCAGATTTATAAAAGATAACAGCTGTTATGTTAAAGTGTTAAGTGCAGCGCGTGTTCTTGTAACGAGATTCAGCTAAAAGTATTTATGAGACCACCTGTTAAGTGAACGAAGTGTTCGTTGTATATTAAGCCAATGTTTAAGTAACGTTATATGACATTGAAAGTTTATTTGTATAAGGGACTAGATTGGTGTAAAGGTTGCTAGAATTTTTCTTTTAAGAGGCAACCAAAGGTTTACCGTTATTACATGTTTGTGGGAGTAATAACCTCGCATAGTGAACTATTCGCGAGTGCACAGAGGAATAAGTTTTGTTGAGCCTTTGTAATGTGCGTTCATGCAATTTAAGGATTACAAATGGACTACACATAATTGATTTACGGAAGAAAGAAAAAAAAAAATCCAAGGATTTATGGACAATTTTAAGTAAGAAATTAGATTTAGGAATTTTATGAACTCATTTAAGCCCGATTATCTTTTTGGTTAGTTTACTTGCGTATGGTTGTTTAAATTATTAAGTAGTTTTGAAAGGAAGAGATAATCGTTCTTGAGTCTTATTGTATGGTTTGTTTTAGTAGTAAGAATGCAAAGTGGTATTTGGTGGTTTAACTTCAACCACGCTGATGTAACTTATGTAAATATTTGTGTTTTTGTTATATTTGGTACAGGACAATATATGTATTTTCCGTTGATTGTTATTCTGTTGTTTATTTAGCCAGGTATGAAACACAGTTGTAACATTTACTTAATTGGTGATCTTGTTTTGACAATTTTAAAAGTAAGCTTTGCATATTTTAATTTTCAGATTTAAGGAACAACCTGAAAGTTTATATTTGCCAGGTTGATTGCAAAATTTTCATGTTAGTTTCATTAGCGCAATGCACAATTAACGGATCAGCTGTTAGTTTAAATTTCATTAAGTATAACTATAAAAGTTGGAGTTTTGAAATCTTAAATTTTTACGAATGTCAATACGATTCAGAAGTGTTTTAAAAAAGTAAATTAAATTTAAAAGATATCGTTCATGTTAAGAATTTTAAAAATTAATTACCGTTCATTGAATGAATTGAGTGATAAATTTTATTTTGGAAGTTTTGGTATACGAGGTGTATTCAAAAGTTTTAATAACCTGGGTAGTACTAAATTTATTTGAGTTTGAGTTGAATTGTTTTGGACGAGTGTTTGTTTTAGAACCTTCGTATAGGAGTTTACGAGTAAGCACAATCCTACTTTCCACAATCAAGGTAGGGTTAATTAACATCCAGCTTAAGACAATTATTTAGCAAAGTTTCGATTGTGGTGGCGCCTAGAGACATATCTTCCCGGACTGAGCAGTTTGAATGTAGGTGTAAGGTGTTTGAGCATATTAATCATTCATTTTACTTATTATTTCGACCACGCCCATCTCCCTGTTAGCTGGCTTGGCAACCCGCTTACATTAGTAAGCATGCACGACGCCTAGTGCGGTTTGGACGTGTAACAATTGAGATAATTAGAAAAATGAAAGTTCATGAAATTATCTGCAAAAATAGTCATACTCATTTTTTACATACCACGAACCGTTTACGATGTACAGTGTGACGAATGTGAACTCGATCACTGTATCCGTTTCCGCACCACCATTAAAGTAGAATACGGGTTTTTTTACATGTTGTCCCTAGTAGGCCCAGTTCATGTTAAGTGTAACAATTCCATGCTGATTATGGCAAGAACACGAGATATCAGTACAATAAAAACGCAATGGTATTCTTTAAATAATGAAGTGTTCAAATACTGTGAAGAGTAAATATGAAATATTATTATAACTTTTGAGTCCAGTCATTTTAGCGTAAAAAGGCCGTCAATGCAAAAAAAATGGTGGCAGGAATATATTTTTTAATCGCTTAATTTTTTTGTTTTAAACAAAATATTAAAATAGAGAACAATAGCGGCCAGGCTCAAAAAATTATTCAGGGTCAAAGGTCACAAAAATCAGTTTTTGCAAAATCTCGTTTTCTATGGCTCGGAGGTCAATTGTGTCAGGTTGCGTTGACGCACCCTGTATGTAGGATGTTATAATGACGTGTATGACGTGTTTTGAGTGCGAGTGTATTGAGTTTGAACGAAAAAAAAAATTTTTTTGTGTATATGTATAATGTATGTGGGTGTATGATACGCCACTGGAAATTTAGGAGAAATATAATTCAGTATGTAGATACGTGTATTTGAATGTTATAAAGACATTAGTGTTGGAATAATTAGATTCTGATGAATGTAAATGTGAAGAGAAATTTGTCGATGGGACGATAATGCTTACCACTGTATTGCTAATGTTTTGCTACCGTTAGAATCGGAATGTTGGAAGATAGAGGAGTTATTTTGGTCAGAAAATGTGAAGAATAAGTGTAAAATGTTTTAGAAAATATGTAGAGAAAGATTGGGTGTGTTTAAGTGTTAATTTCAGAAAGTTTTTGTAATGTTGTGCAATTGTTTTGAGAATATGTGTATGTATATGGAATTTGAGACCTTAGACGGTGCTTATTTTTGCAAATGTTGCGGAACGAGATTGAGCGCAAGTTGGAGATAAGTGTTAAAAGTTGGGTAATGGTCCAGAGTGGCTACTGAATGAATGTGCTGACGAAAAATGATTTCTTCATGAAGTAATAGAAAAATTTGTAAGTAAGAACAAATATGGCGATGTATTGTAATTACACGCGTGCTTGTATAGAGGGTAGCATCGATTGGAACTATGGAATTTTGAATGAATACTATTGGAGAATATAACGCGGAAGGAAGACATGTTTAAAGATGGATGACTGAAGTTATAAATAGGAAAGTCAGAGATTGACGAGTTAGTTAGTGAGGGTTAGCTTTTGGCTTTTGGTGAGAGACGCGCACGCGAGGTAGTGGGATAGAATGGGATGGTGTTGGTTATATTTGTGAATTTTAATGAGGCAGTAATTGTTTAAACAACTGCGTAACCCGAACCGGGGATGAATCGTAAAAGACATTCATAAATAAAACGATAATAAAATTGAGATTGAAGATAAAATTAGTTTGTTTTTCTTCAAGAAAATAATAAGTGCGTAATCATATTTATAAAAGATAACAGCTGTTATGTTAAAGTGTTAAGTGCAGCGCGTGTTCTTGTAACGAGATTCAGCTAAAAGTATTTATGAGACCACCTGTTAAGTGAACGAAGTGTTCGTTGTATATTAAGCCAATGTTTAAGTAACGTTATATGACATTGAAAGTTTATTTGTATAAGGGACTAGATTGGTGTAAAGGTTGCTAGAATTTTTTCTTTTAAGAGGCAACCAAAGGTTTACCGTTATTACATGTTTGTGGGAGTAATAACCTCGCATAGTGAACTATTCGCGAGTGCACAGAGGAATAAGTTTTGTTGAGCCTTTGTAATGTGCGTTCATGCAATTTAAGGATTACAAATGGACTACACATAATTGATTTACGGAAGAAAGAAAAAAAGAAAATCCAAGGATTTATGGACAATTTTAAGTAAGAAATTAGATTTAGGAATTTTATGAACTCATTTAAGCCCGATTATCTTTTTGGTTAGTTTACTTGCGTATGGTTGTTTAAATTATTAAGTAGTTTTGAAAGGAAGAGATAATCGTTCTTGAGTCTTATTGTATGGTTTGTTTTAGTAGTAAGAATGCAAAGTGGTATTTGGTGGTTTAACTTCAACCACGCTGATGTAATTTATGTAAATATTTGTGTTTTTGTTTTATTTTGTACAGGACAATATATGTATTTACCGTTGATTGTTATTCTGTTGTTTATTTAGCCAGGTATGAAACACAGTTGTAACATTTACTTAATTGGTGATCTTGTTTTGACAATTTTAAAAGTAAGCTTTGCATATTTTAATTTTCAGATTTAAGGAACAACCTGAAAGTTTATATTTGCCAGGTTGATTGCAAAATTTTCATGTTAGTTTCATTAGCGCAATGCACAATTAACGGATCAGCTGTTAGTTTAAATTTCATTAAGTATAACTATAAAAGTTGGAGTTTTGAAATCTTAAATTTTTACGAATGTCAATACGATTCAGAAGTGTTTTAAAAAAAGTAAATTAAATTTAAAAGATATCGTTCATGTTAAGAATTTTAAAAAAATTAATTACCGTTCATTGAATGAATTGGAGTGATAAATTTTATTTTGGAAGTTTTGGTATACGAGGTGTATTCAAAAAGTTTTTAATAACCTGGGTAGTACTAAATTTATTTGAGTTTGAGTTGAATTGTTTTGGACGAGTGTTTGTTTTAGAACCTTCGTATAGGAGTTTACCGAGTAAGCACAATCCTACTTTCCACAATCAGGTAGGGTTAATTAACATCCAGCTTAAGACAATTATTTCAGCAAAGTTTCGATTGTGGTGGCGCCTAGAGACATATCTTCCCGGACTGAGCAGTTTGAATGTAGGTGTAAGGTGTTTGAGCATATTAATCATTCATTTTACTTATTATTTCGACCACGCCCATCTCCCTGTTAGCTGGCTTGGCAACCCGCTTACATTAGTAAGCATGCACGACGCCTAGTGCGGTTTGGACGTGTAACAATTGAGATAATTAGAAAAATGAAAGTTCATGAAATTATCTGCAAAAATAGTCATACTCATTTTTTACATACCACGAACCGTTTACGATGTACAGTGTGACGAATGTGAACTCGATCACTGTATCCGTTTCCGCACCACCATTAAAGTAGAATACGGGTTTTTTTACATGTTGTCCCTAGTAGGCCCAGTTCATGTTAAGTGTAACAATTCCATGCTGATTATGGCAAGAACACGAGATATCAGTACAATAAAAAACGCAATGGCATTCTTTAAATAATGAAGTGTGCAAATACTGTGAAGAGTAAATATGAAATATTATTATAACTTTCGAGTCTAGTCATTTTAGCTTAAAAAAGGCCGTCAATGCAAAAAAAAAATGGTGGCACCAATATATTTTTTCAATCGCTTAATTTTTTTATTTTAAACAAAATATTAAAAATAGAGAACAATAGCGACCAGGCTTAAAAAATTATTCAGGGTCAAAGGTCACAAAAATCAGTTTTTTGCAAAAATCTCGTTTTCTATGGCTCGGAGGTCAATTGAGATAATTAGAAAAATGAAAGTTCATGAAATTATCTGCAAAAATGGTCATATTCATTTTTCACGTACGACGAACCGTTTGCGAAGTACAGTGTGACGAACGTGAACGTCCATCACTGTATCCGTTTCCGCACCACCATTAAAGTAGAATACGCGTTTTTTTACATGTTGTCCCTAGTAGGCCCAGTTCATGTTAAGTGTAACAATTCCATGCTGATTATGGCAAGAACACGAGATATCAGTATAATAAAAAACGCAATGGCATTCTTTAAATAATGAAGTGTGCAACTACTGTGAAGAGTAAATATGAAATATTATTATAACTTTTGAGTCTAGTCATTTTAGCTTAAAAGGCCGTCAATGCAAAAAAAATGGTGGCAGCAATATATTTTTTCAATCGCTTAATTTTTTTTTTGTTTTAAACAAAATATTAAATATAGAGAACAATAGCGACCAGGCTTAAAAAATTATTCAGGGTCAAAGATCACAAAAATCAGTTTTTTGCAAAAATCTCGTTTTCTATGGCTCCGAGGTCAATCGAGATAATTAGAAAAATGAAAGTTCATGAAATTATCTGCAAAAATGGTCATATTCATTTTTTACATACCACGAACCGTTTGCGAAGTACAGTGTGAGCACCATTAAAATAGAATACGCGTTTTTTTACATGTTGTCCCCAGTAGGCCCAGTCCATGTTGAGTGTAAAAAAATTACGTTTCGATGTGTTAATTATTGAAACTGCAATAGAAGAATCAATTGTCAACACTACTGTCATAGTAGACGAGGACAACGATATTCTGGTTCTTCTCATTGGACGTGTTCATTTACAGCAACAATTATTTTTCATGAAACCAAGCAAAGGAAGGTCAAGACACAATTATATAATTTTTCAAGCTCTTCCAAATATCCTCAAAGTAAGTAACATATTTTATTGCTACATGCAATAACCGGATGTGATGCCACTTCTGCTCTATTCAACAGAGGAAAATGTTCGAAAATCGTCCTCATTGTACCAAGATGCCGAAATTTTTCAACAAGAAAACTGTTCTCAACAACTTATATTTGAGAATGGAGTGATAAATATATTGGCAATGTTTGGAGCTCCTAGGTCGAAAACATCTCTTGATAATTACCAGTATTTAATTTTTGCAAAGTCAACAAGATTCAATACTGCTGTAAAATTACCATCTCTTCCACCTACAACTGCAACAGCTCAACAACCCTTGTATCGTGTATATTACCAGGTCCAAACATGGCTGGTAAGAAACGATATAGATCCACAACAGTGGGGCAGGATCTTTAATAACATTTGTTTAGAACCCGTTACAACATTGTTACCACCTGCGCCAGATAATTTTATTATTACAATTTTTTGTAATTGTACGAAAAGATGCGGTGCAAATTGTGGATGCAGAAAAATTGGTTTATCTTGCTGCATTGTATGCGGAAACTGTCATGGACAACCATGTCTTAATGCAGTACCTGAAGGTTCTGCTGTTGATTGTTGCGATAATGTTTCTACTGAGAGTGATCCTTTGTAAGAAATATCAGCAAATATGAGAAAGATAACGAAGATACAGACCTCCTGTAACCTGAAAATGAAATAGTAGTACATGAAATTTATGTAGACGAGGACGAAACGTAATTCTTTACACTCCACATGGACTAGGCCTACGAGGGACACCACGTAAAAAAACTCGTCATGTATTCTAGCTCAATGGTGGTGCGGAAACGGATACAGCGCTCGACGTTCACATTCGTCACTCTGTACTTCGCAAACAGTTCGTCGTACGTGAAAAATGACTATTTTTATAGATAGTTCCATGAAGTTTCTTCCTTGTAACCACCTCAATTGCCCTTCGAGCCATAGAAAACAAGATTTTTGTAAGAAACTGATTTTTGTGACCTTTGACTTTGAATCATTTTTTAAGCCTGGCCGCTATCGTTTTCTATTTCTAATACGTTGTTTAAAGCAACGAAATGAAGCGATTACAAAAAAATACTGCTACCATTGTTTTGCACCGAAATCCTAAAATGGCTGGACTATTTGTATACAAACCCATAATCTGTATGAAAATAATACGCTTGAAGTCAAAGTTCTATTGAACGTACCGTTACCTACACCTTCTCAACTTCAAATTGCCAGTAAAAACTCCAAATCGACATTAAACAAGATCACGAAAACATTTAGATGGTTTATCATATGCATTAAAACGTGTACACAACCTACCTGAGCGATAGTGCAAATAACAAAAAGATTAAAAAAGATTTTGCCTGGAAATATTTGCAGTGTCAAGCCGAAAATGTGCCTCTTATTTTCACGGATGAAACCAATTTCAATTTATGTATTTCGCGCTCACTAGGAAGATCCAAGGGGAAAACTCAAAGCAGGCATATATCTGCAGGTAGCAAGGGTGCCGATATTCATGTGATTGGGTGTATAGGAGAATTGGGTCTTATCTATCTTGATATTAGAACAGGGGTGCATTAAGGATTCCCGAAGTAAATAAATTCGTTCGGAATTGTTTGCGGAATGATTCAACTTTATCAGACATTTGTGACGCTAATCTTTGTCACGCTTCAGTAAAATAAGTATCTCAAAAAGATAAATTTATCCATCACAATCCTTTAGGACTTAGCCCATATAGTGCTATGTTCAATGTGATTGAACGTGCGTGATCTCTATTAAAAGCTGCAGTTAAGCGCGATTTAGCCAACCAACAGACACAGATGCTCACTGGTGAAAGCAGGTGGAATGTTGCTCAAAGGAAGTATCAACTACAGCAACTTGAAAACAATTCGGGCAAATATTCGAATTATCCGTTTGATATCCGCATATTTTGATTTTAATTTCACTTCCTGTTTGTTGTTTGACGAATAAAAAGCCATTTTGTGTTTCCTAAAAGAAAAATGTAAATTTCTGGACTTTATTTAGCCCATCGATGGTTGTCGGTTTTATAAAATTTTTCTAAATTTTGTGCCGAATCACTATAATTAGTGCGTACAAACGATTTATATCGGATATGTGAGAAATACTGAAAACAGGTGAGCTTTTGTCACGCTTTGTTTTTTTGTTCTTCTACCACGTTTTACTTTCAGACAATCGATCTGGTTCGATTGAAGAACCAAAAAATCCATTAAGAAAATCATTAAACCAATTAGCTAAAGGGGTTAGACTTAACCTCACAAATTTCTCTAACCACGAAGTTGTTTTTACACTTTAGATTTGCTGGTAAGAATGTAACAACCTACTTTAACGGTTGCTAGCTTTATTTTTATTTTAGGGGAAAGCAATTACTATTTAACTGTTAGAGACAGTTATAAGCTGTTCTCGTACTCATGCTTGACGGAATCCATTTCTAAACATTACCATTAATACTTTTCTGATTCTTTACCTCATTGAAGGTAAGATTGATATTCATGCTTTCATTTGGCTGTATGTGTTTAATTTTAGAGGTACTTTTTGTACGCCATACAATATACTTTTTGTATGCCATATAATATACTTTTCGTACACCAACTAAATATACTGTTGGACATACTGGCATTTGGCTGATAAAGTGTGTTACTTATTACATAGTTAGCAAGAGATTTGACTTCCACACCTGTGAAATATTTAAAATTGTAACTTTCAGACAGGCTGGGATATAAAAGATAAGTTATAAATCACTCATATTCAGATTCTTTTGGATACTTTAATGCTTTGATTAATCTGTGACCAATCCTATAAGTTGTATAGACCTATGTACATGTTTGTGATAAAACTTTAAGTGTTATTACAAATTTTTGCACTTTTACATTAAATTGCTTTGGGTAAAATTTTTGAGTATAAAAATTACCATGTCTATTGGTAATCAATGTAAATAAACACTGTTTTGTAAGAAACTGTGTAACTGGATGCATTCAGCTCAACAGATTCAAGTTAAAGGTTTTATTAACCACTTGATCATTTCTATTATTTTTGTTTACTGCAAGTTATTCATAGCAATTGTATTATTACTATAATCTATTATTCAATGTGCCTTTACAACTTGGGGAATGCTTAAATTACCTGTTTACTGCATTTTATTAAAGACTATAAACCTATGTTTTAGCATAACTTAACTGTGCAATTCTGTATGTTACTTTGCCATTTTTGTATGTAAATTTAACTTAATTTCATTTTCTAAATTCTAGTATTAGACTCTTTGGGTGGCTTGCTATATTTTGTAATTAAGAGCACAAATATTTTATGTATTCTCTGTGGTTAACAATTTTTGTAACATGAGTGAATTACTTATTTATTTAGGAATTATCTCCTTTTACTTTTTTGGGAATGTAAATTATATATATATATATATATATATATATATATATATATATAGTTGTGTGTGTGTGTGTGTGTGTGTGTGTGTGTGTGTACATACAAATGCAAACTATATACTGCCATTATTAGAAATTAATATACCGCTTTTGTTTTGGGGACTTTCTACTTTACAACTATTTTTTCCTAGTGCTCAGATCCTTTCACATATTCGTTACTTGGCTAGAAAAGTGACAAATTATCTATTAATCTAGGGCTGCAGATTTATCATTCTGCTGGCGCTCTTTTCTTTCAGCTACAGATACCATATGCATCATGATCCATCTACTCACGAGCTAGCAAGTCCTATAAAGGTATCTTCTCAGTTAGGGTAAGTTTGTGTACAAAGTCGAAGT
This sequence comes from Vesta saturnalis, assembly GCA_036346205.1. Lineage (NCBI taxonomy): Eukaryota > Metazoa > Arthropoda > Insecta > Coleoptera > Lampyridae > Vesta > Vesta saturnalis. Next base: position 6,863,230 of record JARFJB010000317.1, on the reverse strand, counting down.
TTGCACGTAACAATATGTTTTGGATTATATCATGTTTGTTTTGAAGTAAATTTATTTCTTATGAACATAGTCAGTTTCGTGTCCTTTGTGACGATTAGAAATTGTTTAGTGCAAATTTGAAATTGTTTAGTATCAATTTGAAGTTGAAATGGTATGGTTACACCAACTAATAATTTGCCTAATGCACTTTTTGAGTTGAACAATACAGTCTCAAGTACCATAAAATTGTTCATGGCCTTCGAGTCACAAACATTAACCAGCGTACGATATTGTTCATGGTAGTTCGAGCTTTTAAGGCAAGCAACATCAAACCAAACAATATTACAGTATTTACGCCTCTGTCACACAATAAAAGAAAACCAACTTCGTAGATGCAGTCCAAAATCGAATAAGCAACAATATGAAGTTGTCCAACAAATAAAGAAAATGGATAATATGAAGCAATATTTAGCCTCAACAAAAACTGAAAGGTATGTTGTGTTTGTCAATACAACGCACTGCTGCACTCACTAGAACAATACAGGAGCAGCCTTCTGCATGATAAAGCAGGAAAAATGCCGGAAAAGGAAATGAACCGGCTAACACAAACAACACCAACAACATCGCAGCCTAACATCGAGATTCCAATATTCCAAACCGGGTATGAAAACTGGACATCGCCTCTCCAAGAAGACAGTTATTTCCATTAAGACACTCTCGTAATCACAAATGGTGCATTACTTCAAAGCTTAATTGGACGAAAAAGTGCTAACATTAATACAACACCTTCACATTCCAGAATAAATTACAAGATCGCATGAGAAACATGAAACAGTCGTAATACTGCAAGCCTTATGGTGTTAAAACTGCTGAGGAAATTATTAGACCTTGCTCGGGTTGAAAGAAGAGGAAGAACAATTAAACCGACTTCACGACACAGTGTACGGCTTTCTGAAAGCTATACCAAACCTGGGAAGGGATACAACATGATGGCGAATGATATCGAGAATCAACGCAAGGAAATCAGATGAAGACACGAACAGGTTGTTGGAGCGGAGCTTACAGCCGTGTACCGAAATTCCAGAGTTACGAAATGTGATGGAATTTCTGAAGGTGCGGTTCCAATCATGAAAATTACCAAATTACCAAAAAAAAAAAATACACACGAGAAGAAATGCCCCTTAGAACCGGCTGCCATGGCAGCAATCAAGACAGTTGCCAATTGTAAGCAAAGTCATTTTATAGAGAAATGCCCAGAGTTCAGTGAATTAACAAGTAAATAGGAATTAAAGTGATTCACTATAACACAGTGAATTGTGCAATTTACAAGTACTCTCATCGTGCTAATGTTTACTTTTATATCTTCTTTTTCTACTCAAAGATGGCTTTACGATTTCCTGTTATTTGCAAGTTACTCCTTCCAATTTCTTCCCTCACTTTTCTTATCTGTTATCACTACACGATACTGGCATTTTTCCCCTAAATTATCACTTCCTTTAATGGTGTCGAAAAGTTGTTATGAGCATAACTTTAGTATCAGTTAGATACTGGATCAGCACTTAATGTGCTCTCTTCATTAATTGAACATTAGCTTTTGATGAAAATTGTGTTAGCAATATTCAATTATTTATCGGAAAAATTTCCGGATTTTCACGGCACCTACACCTTCAGGTCATCTGCCACCTACGGTTAGTTAAACTTTACCTTCAAGTCCCCTACTTATGTAGTAATTTTCCTTTTCAGACCTGTTTTGTTTACCTCTGTTCTCGGAAATTTAATGGCTTTCCCATACGTGTAATCGGCCCCATATCGTCCCGATCAGGGCAGATATCAGAGCGTCTCTACTCATTTTCAACCTCAGAGCATATACAGGATAGATATTACATCAGGAAAGTTCACAACTGCGCCTGCAACCCAGTGACAACGATTATGACCACCGTCAACGTGGCCTGTCCTGGAACGACAAAATCGTAGCCATCTACTACTGCAAAGAACTACAGTTGGCAAACCGTCTGTATTGTCTTTATTATTGGTTTTGTTTCTGCAACTTTTACTTTTAACGAATACATATTGAGCGTCTCTAAAGATTTAATATCATAATTGTGCCACTTTGTACTTAAATTTATTATTTTGACCATATGTTAAGATATATATTTCATTTTAAAATGTGTTCGATAAATGAATGGAATTACTTTCATATTATTTGTTTATATTAATTAGGGATTTCCGCAACACATAATTAATTATATATATATATATATATATATATATATATATATATATATATATATATATATATATATATATATATAAAGTCATTATGCGTCGAAGTACGATATATCTGTTATTAAAGGAGATATCAAAAAAAAATTATTTAAAGAAATTATAGGCAAACTTCACATTATAAAATGATTTTCGTATTTACAGGGTGTTTCATATTACCAGGGTGAACAAAACATCCTTTTTTTTTAAATGGAACACCTTATATATTGTTTTAAATTTAGATTAAGCTCATCTCCCCCATACTTCCAATATAGGATTTCATTACGTTGTACAGGGTATTTCAAAAGTTATGGTCAAGTGTACACGAAAATCATTCTCATTTCAACGTCCTGTATACCCTAGACAGAACAACCTAACAATAATTTTTTAAGGCATAACTTTTTCACATTGGTAGTGTTACGAAAGAGTGCTATTTCTTTATTGTTGCATCAATCGAATACAGAGCTAGCCAAAACCCCAGAACACATAATTTTGTCAATTTTTTCAAATGAAACACCCTGTATTTTACTTTAAGAAGTGAAAATACACTTTATGTTCTTTCATTTTTGTTAAGCACTCCCTATAATCGTTAATTTCTGAGATATTTTCAATTTAATAACAGAAAGATTTTTTTTGGAAATTTCTATTATAACAAGTTTATTAACAGAAAGAGATCTTTTTTTAAATTTCTATTGTATCAAGTTAGCCGTGAACAAATAAAGGTGTGACAAATTATTATAAAATATTCAAAAAACGTCGGTTATTAATACAAAATTCTTGTAAAATTAATCACGGCTAACCTGTTATAATAGAAATTAAAAAAAAATCTCTTTCTGTTAATAAATTGACAGTATCTCAGAAATTAAACATTTTAGCTATAGGGAGTGCTTAATAAAAATAAAAGGACATAAAGTCTATTTTCACTTTTTAAAATAAAATGCAGGGTGATTCATTTGTAAAAATTGACAAAATCATGTGTTCGAGTTTTGGCTGGCTCTGTATTCAATTGGCGCAATAATAAAGAAATAGCACTTTCTCGTAACACCGTACCAATGTCAAAAAGTTATGCCTGGAAAAAATTATTGTTAGGTTGTTCTGCCTAGGGTATACAGGACGTTGCAATGAGAATGATTTTCGTGTACAATTGACCATAACTTTTGAAATACCGTGTATAATGTAATGAAAGCCTGGGGTATGGGGGAGATGAGCTTAATCTAAATTTGAAATGATATATAGGGTGTCCAACTAAAAAAAGTATGTTTGGTTCACCCTGGTAATATTTAACACCCTGTAGATACGAAAATAATTTTACAATATGAAGTTTGAAGTTTTCTATAATTTTTGTAAATAACTTTTTTTGATATCTCGTTTAATAACGGATATATCGTACTTCGACGCACCAATGCCGCACCAATCAAAAAAAAAACACTGAGTTTTGTTTTGCGAACTATATAAGCCGACAACCAAGCTTGACGAGCAGCCGGCACCCTCTTTCTCTACACTTTACTCTATATCTTGAGTAACGTTGTAATCCGTTATTAAGAGTATTAATTGATTCAGAGTCACAAGCGTCATTTATCTTGAAGCAAACAGCACAAACTAGACACCAAGTCCAATAGACATGCTCTTAGGGGCCTAAGAATACGCCAAAGAACGCTGATTGGTATCAGAAGACCGAAATTGTGTGTGAGCTATTCGAGCATAAAGAAGACAACAAAGAAAAGAACCCTCAAGCAATAAGTGGAATGGTATCCTGAATAAAACACGACCAAGTTCCCAAATATTGGAAAATGAATGAAGCCGGTACCCAGCAACAGGGTAGTGAGGAGACCAATCGTAATACACCACAGAAAGAAACCCAAACGGGGATTACAGTCAAAATCCCGTAAGAAAACCTAAAGCCTACAGGAAACTCGCTTCCACTAGCAATTGTACGATTGTTACCACTAGAAAAGGCAATAGAAACGGAATCTCAAGTTATTACAATACAAAATCAGCAGCGGAACTTTGTTCTGGTGGCAAAAATCATAATCGATCCCCCTTGTAACCAAGGCAATCCGTATTATTTCTAGAGCCACCAACCGTCCCACATCCTTTGTCCGTATCCTTACGCACTCCAAATCCTCGATCGACTTCCTCTTGCACAACGGCGTCTGTATGCTCGGCAGACGCCACGAGTGCGAGCCTCCACATAACCCCAACCCAATTTCCAAGTACTGCTCCACCTGCACCCAGGTGGGTCACAAGCAGTAGTGTCCTACCCGAACCCTCAACTGCCCCTCCTGTGGCGGATGCCACAAATCCCAAGCCTGCCTTTCCATATCCTCGCCAAAGTGTAACAACTGCGACAGCTCCCACCCTACTTACAGTTTAGACTGTGAGAAACGGCGGGAGATCACATCCTATTCTACCCAGGTAGCCCCCCTTTCCAAGCTGGAAACAGCTTCCACCACTTCCACCGATCCTGACAATGAGAGCCACGAGCACTTTCTCAGGATCAACACCTTCCTGAGAGCCCTTTCCGTCACTCTGTTTAAGATCTTCCCTGATAGGCGCGATATTATCACGAACAGGATGGATCTAGTAGCCTGGGAGTTGTTAGACAGGCGTTTGTACTGCAATTGGAGCGGTACGAAAGTCGATTTTAGCACTCCCTACTACCGACACGAGTAAATTACTACTTCATTTCCTTTCTTTCATTCCCTTACCTCCCCTTATTACTTCCCTTTGCAATGGACCTGACGATAGGAACTGTTAACACGGGTGGCATTCGACGAAAATGCCACCTGATCAAACACTTACTCGACACTGACCACATACAAATACTAGCCATAACAGAGACAAAATTAACCAACAGAGGTACCCTTAACATACGCCATTACAATACCTATCTGTGCAACAATCCCGACAGAGGCAAACGAGGTACTGCACTGCTGATTCACTCCCGACACCCATCCACTCCCTACACCTTAACGCCCCACCTTCAACACCTAGAGTGTGTAGCTGCAACAGCACACCTTCCCTCGTCCCCTGTAATAGTATTTAGCTATTATAACCCACCCGGCAATAACAACCTTTACTCTCCACTGCTACAATATATAGCCAACATCCCCAATGTAGTACTACTAGGACACCAACAATTTGGAGATACGACGGACAATCCAAACGGAGAAATACTAACGAACGAACTACTAAGACTACCAATAGTACGAATTAGGAATATTCACCCCACATTTATTACACACAACGGCTACTCCATACCCGATCACATAATATGCTCCGAACAAATAACACAATATTTTGATGACAACTGCCACCTCGGCACAACAATAACATCATACCACCTTCCCTTACTAGTCAAAACATCCCTAGATACCGCACTTCACCCAAATCAAACAACAATCACACTCGGAAACTTTCAAAACGCCGATTGTAATGCGTTCAATGAACACATCTCCAAAGACCTCCCAGATCTACCCCTTAACACCATAGTCGACATAGACAGAGCAGTACTAGGACTGACCCAATTTATCTCCGACGTTGCCAATGCAGCAATCCCGACAAAATATAACAGAATAAGCGCAATAATCAGACTAGAGACAAGCACGTACACCTAGGAAAATTGGATAAAGGAAACAGCCAAACTAGACTATCCCGAAGGCCCCAAATTCTGGTACAAATTCAAGATCCTAACGAAACAAAAAACCAAATCAAAATGCCACCTAGTCAATCCTCACGGTACCCTCGCAGTTTCCGACCAGGAGAAGACCGAGCTGTACGGCTTTCACCTGCAATCCGTCCTCACTACCCCCGACGATCCATCGTTTGACAACGATTTTAAAGCTCGGATCGAGCATAACCTTGAGGCTTTCCAAATCCTAAATCAAAACCAGAGACCGCATGTACTAACCGACGACGACATCTTCCTTAGCCCCATTTCACCCGGTCAAATACTAGAAACTGTTAAACAAGGAAGAAATTCCGATCCAGGACAAGACGGACTTAACCGATTAATGCTCAAAACCTACCACCCAACGCCAATAGACTGTTAGCCCAAATATACAACAGATGCCTTGCCCTATCCTATTTCCCTACGGAATGGAAATCCGCTTCCACCGTCATAGACCTATTTCTCTTTTAAGTTGTATGGGCAAATGTCTAGAGACCATCCTGTCCCGAAGGCTAAGAGAACATCTCGAAGCCAACGACATCCTACCAAACAGCCAATTCGGCTTTAAACCGAACCGACCTTGCCACGACCCCCTAGTAAAGCTCTACGCGGTATCCTCCAAAGCATTGTACCACGGTGACTTTGCCTCGCAGTCTTTCTCGACATCAAACAAGCCTTTGACAAGGTATGGCACGCAGAACTAATACATAAACTACGACAGTTGGGCTTCCTTACCTCATTCGTGCGACTCCTTCTCTCATATCTGGCAGACAGATGTGTGAAGGTACGATAGGCTCCTCCACTTCCCCAACACTTATATATACATATACTATATCCTTTTTTTTATTTTTTTTTTTTTACCACAAAATCAAAATATCAATATTGTGACCACATTCTAACACAAATATTACACAACACAAACACATAATACCCAGGGCTGAAGAGGGAGAATATCCCTAAACTGCCCGAAGAAAGAAGACCTTTATGGAACCCAACAAAAAAAAAAGAAGATCCCGAAAACGAAGCAAACGAATTAAAAAAAAAAGGTTATACGTATTATGTAGTGGTAGAATCAGCAGAAACAAAAATGACAATCAACAAAATCCAACTGTGGATATTAGAATAGAACCATTATACACAACACCTACAACAGAGGTCTAGCAGCAATCCACCTTGAGTCGCCGGCAGAATGTCTAATATCAGTATTAGACAGGATTTGAAAATGGGGTATATTAATTATATCCTAAAATTATCAAAATTAGAGTTCTGTATTCATACACAAATATAATGTGTACTAGATCAATAAATTATGCATGTAGATGCAAATGACAAGAAACTGTTATTACAGTTGAAGTGCTGATTATGTAAAGGACACAAAATAATAGTATATTAAAAACGCAAAATGGCATAACTTAAATAAGGAAGTGTGCAAATATTGGAAAAAGTAAAATAGGAATTGTTATAATTCTGGTATATAAGCTCATAATGTGTATCGAGGAAATAGTATTGAATTAAACGTTCTAAGTTACGTATACTATTTATCATACTGTTGTTTAGTTACATCAACTTTGGATTCTATCTAATGCACTTTCTAAGTTGAAAAATACAGTCAAAAATATCAGCAGAGTGTTAGTCATGAGTTTGGGTTTACGATCCGGCTCCGACTGAAATTGCCGTTGCACGCAAATAAGTCCATCTGCTCAAGTGAGCAGTCCATGCTATAATTGCTACTATTGATAATAATACAATAAAATAGCAGTCTGTCTAAGACATATGGCTGTTATGGAACTAAACATAGGTGTCCTGTTCATAATTTATCGGTTTCAGTAGATTAGCTTCTAATAATTGAGGGCTAATCCTCAATTTGGTGCAGTTGGTGATTCTAATATGTGATAAAAGAAGGCAGTTTACCAAAAAGTACATGTAAAAGTGCGAATAAGCTGTACTATGACACCAAGTATGTCAAACGAACAATATGAAAATGATTTGTGAAGTTCTAAAGATGGCAGCAAATAAAAAAATTCCCCAAAGTGATTAATCAACTTCTGGATAAATATTCAGACCCAGTCAGTTATATGTAAATTATTATATGCTACGAAACACTATAAGAATTAATAAAAACTTTAATATAAAATTATTTGGGAAACTATTATTAATTTTATTAAATACATAAATAAATAAAAAGTTTGCTTCGAGTAGGATCTGAACCTATGACGTGCACTTTGGGAAACTACACCTTTGACAAAAAAAGTTTAAATAAATTTAATTATTAAAGTAATGGAAGGACTGAGAGGTTTTTTATTTATTTCATCGAAGCATTGCTATTATCATAGCATTGTTACCGTTTCATAATATCATAGTTGCCATAACACGCGAGTTTGTGTACAAATTTGTTATGCGGTTACCAATAGTAAAATTGTTACTGACTTATTTTGCCGTAACCCAGGATACAACCTACCAAATATTACCAATCATACCATGCTTTGATAAAGCCTTATATTTAATACGAGTACTAAGATAGTCAACATGAATTCGAATTTTGCTACGCAATACCCTAGTTATTTAGGAATATTTTAATATCCGTCTTAAATATGTAGCTACTATCGAAACATGACTATCTATTTAGTACAGTAACAAACTTACTTGTTACGTATGTCATAATAACAACTGCAATTTACCATAATACGCAAGTTTGTGTCAAATGTGCCAGTTTGTTTGCCGCCACCAAGAATAAAATAGTTGTTGACTTTTTAGTTGTGTTGATCGACCGATTTCCACAGTTTTTGCTTTTTGAGCGCAACGTTTAGGAAGCGGACTCTGCTTCCGGGATCAGGCTTAGTCCTGAGGACTGTTTTCGTACTTGAGTCGAATTCATATGCTATGATTTTTGCGAAGCACTTGACTACTCTCAAATTCGATCTTGGTATCTTTCACTTACAAGTCTGACACCTTTACCACTGAAGCACTAAGTAATTCAATATATATTTTTTAGAATTTATATATATATATATATATATATATATATATATATATATATATATAACTTTTTCGTGGTTGGGCAGTAGTTTATTGCACACGTTGCGCCGTAACTTACTGTGCAGATGCATTGCGCTTAAGTTTTTCATGCATTATTGGAATCCATGGGGAGTTGTTGACGTTTTTCCACAATCCAAGATACAAGTTGCCTAATATGATCATCCATGCCATGTTTGGATAAACCATATATTTAATACGTATAATAAGATAGTCATAATAAACTCGAATGCTGCTACGCAACACCCTCGTTAATTAGGACTTTTTTAATATCCTTCGCAAATAAAAAGATATTATCGAAAAATGGCTATTATTGTCTAATTAATATATTATTCAACTTACCTGTTACGTACGTCATAATAACAGGTGCTCATATAATATAGTTACCATTTCGTAGTATTACGAACCATGCCACGTTTCGATAAAGCCTTGTATCTAATACGGATATTAGGATAGTTACAATAAACTGCGATGTTGCCACGCAACATCCTCGTTAGTTATGACTACCTTAATATCCTTTTTAAATAATTGGCTATATTGTTATAGACACACCAACAATGATGAATGACTTGAAACTCCTAGCTTCAAGGTAGTTATTATTTTTGGTTTAATAGGGGCTATACAATGCCACTACAAAGTTCGATTAGTGACTCCCGTCGCTAATGGTGTGGGGAACTACCTGAATGTTATCCAAATAAGCAATTTAAGGTCAGGTCACACAAAACATAAGAGATTTTTTTTCTATATAAGGCAAATGTAGTATTTAGAGGATGAGAACATGTCGCATTTATTCTCAAAGTAATAGCAAAATGCTTGGAACTCCTTGAAGTTGAGACATACATCACTTAATCACGTAGGCGTGCTTCAACAACTGTTGTATCCAACAAGATAAGAAATGCTGCAGATTTAAGAAAATTTGGTAGGTGGAATCTACACTTTCGCTGAGTCTTGTGTGGAAAAAATCTGATGTGGCTAACACATTATTTTCTTACTACTATGTTGTGGTATATTAGCAAATAGGGACATGGGATAATCACTCAGGATACGGATATTTATCTTATAGAAAATGTACAAAATACATGTAATTAATTAAACATATACATGTATGCAAATTTTGGTATTGTAGAGAAGTAATACCTATTACCTATACCATAGCTGGCTAAAAGGATTCATTTATTAAATACTTCTCTCTTTGTGTAACATAATATATGGATGGTTTCAAATGAATACGTCAAAAATGAAGGTTTCTAGGTAATGAATTAATTTGTTTTATTTCAATTTGCGACGGTTCGATTAATGTTTTATTTGATAACCTAGATAGATCTAAAGTTCATCAAACACACTGTTTAAAATGCAATTTTCAAAAAAGATTGCTTCTTTATTTTTAAAACGATGTTCTTGAAATGAAAAAAGAAACTTACGCGGTATTGTATGAACATTTCATCTAATTAAGATTCTACAACAGGTACAACTACAAAACTGGTAAATAAAATTATCTTCTATGACAATAGAACATAAAATATATTACAAACTAAAGTAATTAAAAAATTATTCGTGAGGTAAACTGTCACAAAATAGCCAAGAATTTTGGTGAATACGAGGCATGTTATTGAATTATTGCATACAGGTCATAGTAGGTGGCGCTAATCAAATGTATAACCAAATCTAAAGTATCAGTGCGATATGTATAGTGATGCAGATATAGTGAATTTACAAAGTTGGCAAGTTGTTCGAAAACTAAAGTGAGAAAATTTTTGCGCAATAATCTTTTACAACTCGTCGAGTTGGTTTCTGTTTTCGGAAATAAGGCACTACGTCAGTCGACAATTCTTCAGTCGTATGGAGAATTCAAACGTGGATGGATGAGTCTTATCGTCGAAGTGCACCAAAAACGACCGTCACCCAGGAAAACATCGGTGCTGTGTGCAAGCTTCTGAAGGAAGATCGACATGTGACATATCGCGAGATTGAGGCATCATTGGACTATAATTCTAAAAATTTTGAATGAAGAATTGGCGGTAAAAAAATTAGTCTCTCGTTGGATGCCGTATCTGTTGACCGAATAACATAAACAAGGTATGGTCAATTGGTGTCAAAAAACTCCAGACCGCTTTAACGCAGGCAACTCTAAAAACGTGTACGTCAGTGGCGATCAATCGTGGATTTACTCATATGAACCCGAAAATAAACGCCAATCGTTTGTTTGGGTGTTTTAAGGTGAAGTAAAACCAACAAAACTAATCCGTTCTCGAAGTGTATCCAAAAAGATGGCTCGAGGCATTTGTCTCAAAAGCAGGTCAGGTAGCAACAATTCCTCTGCAAGATCAAAAAACTGTTACAGCCGATTGGTATAATACGTCTATACGTCGAGGCGATCTTTAATTCTGCTGCTATATTCAATAGAAGAAATTCACATTATTGGGTTACAAGCACAGATTAAAAACAATTCACCGCCAAAGACATCAAAGTGCGTATGTATGGTGTGGGATTATTTGTGATCGTGTGATTGGGCCTATATGTTACAGTAGAACTCTTAGTGGACAAAGATTTTATGATTTGTTGGTGAATGAAGTACAACCCTTAATCGATGGATTACCAAAACACATAAGAGAAAATATTGTATACCAGCAGGATATGACGCCTTACGATACTGTGGCCCCAGTCGTCCAATACTTAAATAATAATCGTTCATTGATTCTAAACTCATATTGGATGTATGATCAGGATATAAATGAACCCTTAGTCTCTAATCCAATTTTATTCACTAAGATCCTATTAAATTATATTATATTAAATAATAATTTTGATACTTGGGTAGGGAAAAACGGTACTATACTCTGGCTTTCTCGAAGTCCTGACCTAACACCTTGTGATAATTTTTTGTGGGGATATATAAAGGAGTAGGTTTACAAAGACAGATGTGATAACGTGGACGAATTGAGAAGAAGAATACAAGTTATCCAAAGTATAAATGGGTCAAACGCTTCAAATTGTACATACGACATGCATATTAATGGAAGGCGGTTATGTTAAAAATTTGTTATGAGAAGTACAATTACTTATGTTCTGTTTTTATTAATGGTTTTGTTAGCATATCTTGTTCTACTTCACACTTGGTATATTTTTAGAGCACCCCTTTCTTAGTCTATCTTAGTCTGTACTCTATTTTAGGATACAACCTGCGATACTCCCCTAATGCTAAAGATGGAGATTTATTATTTCTGTGATTCATTTACTTCTCTCAGAAAAAAAATGTCCTATAAATCAGGGAGGCAGTTTTATTCGTTTTTAGCGCGTTTTTGGTGGGGGTACCTGTTGCGCATCCAAGAGTCCATGCCTTTAATATTAAATAATTTCAAATTATTTATTCAATTAGTATTAAATGTTAATACTTTGATTGTTGCACTTTTTATTTCCATATTACATTTAAAGTCCAGCATCTAAGCTAGAAAATTATCAACCACTTCAAAACTACACATTTCCGAAATATGATATATATATATATATATATATATATATATATATATATATATATATATATATATATATATATATATATACATGATATGTATATATGATGTTCGCGCGGAATTATAACAAAATCAAACATATAGGTCACTATTTAACATAAATAAGACATTTATGTTGGAAAATTGACATCTTTGGCATATGTTCCACAACACCCTGTAGATTATTAAGCAATAAATTAACTAAGTACTATTAGTACGACTTTCCGTTGATTGATATGTGAAATTACTTCACATTCATTTCAGCTTCAACAATGTAAATTAGTTTTTTTTAGTACAATTTCACAAAAAAAAAAGGAATATACAATAAAAACTATAAGGAGTTTTGACATACATATATCAATACAAAATATCCTCAATTTAGTACAGAATATGAATGTACTATAATAATGTAATGACCCAGAAAAAGGAGTAAGAAATAAATTACTATTATTTTGAATATGATTGAGGTAATGTTGTAAATAATAATTTATTCAATTTATTTCAGTTAGCGAAAGTTTTAATATAAATACTACTCTGTTCTGCGCAACACTTCTTTGTAGAGTTTCCAGCAGAATTTCTCTGCAACCCACTTTTATAGTAATTTGTTAGCAATTTATTACTATTCCTGTACTTCGGAAATTTCTCTGTTCGAGAATATCAAACCTGACAAGCTTTTAAAGCGATTTTGTGCAATTTACCTTATTGTTATATCGTATTTTACTATTTCGAAATCTTACCTGTATTATAAAAATATTTAAAGAATTCCTGTGACATAAGCAATCCCTAAATAAATAATTTGACGCTAAAGAGTGACTCTAAAGAGGGACTAGCTCCTATACCAAGTTGCCTATCAGCTGAATCTTCTGCAGGAGGTGACCTTTTATCGATCTCTTTTCATGTAACGATGCTAGAAGCTTGTCTGGAGGATCAAAACTAACGCTAGCACATTTGGAACGTGATATTATAATTTCACCCTTAAAATTCTACTTAAAATTAACTTTAAATAAATGGAACCACTCAAAATTCGCTGGTTAGGCTGAGGTTACCTACCCTGGCCATTAAAGAATTATAAACCTAAACCCGCTGCATTACCCCCAAAATTCTACTTATTTAGAGTATCTGTATTAACTTTAAATAATTAGGATACCAAGAGTTCACTAAGATCGGTTCGAGATTACCTTGGACGCGAGCGAACCCATAAGCACGCCCCTACATATGTAATTATCGCCAGAATCTCCTTGTATAAATATTATCGAAAATAAACAAAACCAGGCATAACGAAAACGTTCAGTTTACTTCCACGAAAGTGAATAAAGAAAATAGATTGTTTCGTAATGATTTAATACAAGGCATTATTTAAATTGTACAAGGTTATTTCTTAGTTTTAATTTATTTAAAACATTGGAGTGAAATATCCCATAATAAACTATTTAAAACCATTCAATAAATAGTAAACAATTTACAAAGATGAACTAACGTTCTTGTTCTATGTAAATAATAGGAGTTTCATTGGCTTTCAGTGATGTGAACATCACATCTGGTGCAAGATTTCTTATGCGCATAAACTACACTAAATGAAAATAAAACGAATATATTATTTCGCATTCAATAAATTATTTTCTGCTCTATGTACATATTTAGTTTAATTATAGTGTAAGAATAAATCTAGTTAATTGAAACATTTTCCCTGTGTATATAAAAACAGTATTCTATTTAGAATGTACATCAGTTCTACATGCATAAAGACAAAATTTACATCGATTGGTGCTTGAACCTTGATGGCGCAGTTGGTTAGCGCGGTACTCTAGCAAAGTACAGGTCGTAGGTTCAAATCCTACTCGAGGTAAACTTTTTATTTATGTATTTAATAAAATTAATAATAATTTTTAATTTGAACTTATTCGTTCATAACAAAAACTTATAATAATTTAATATTAGTCAAGCTACTTTGGTATGTGTGAATCCTTGCGATATTGCAGGCTCACATTCAATTAATATAAGTAATTTGATTGTAATCTCATTACGTTTAGAATGTCCATCAGTTCTACATACATAAAGACAAAATTTACATCGATTGGTGCTTGAACCTTGATGGCGCAGTTGGTTAGCGCGTTACTCTAACAAAGTACAGGTCGTAGGGTGAAATCCTACTCGAGGTAAGCCTTTTATTTATGTATTTAATAAAATTAATAATAATTTTTAATTACATATTTACCTTTGAACTTATTCGTTTACAACAAAAATTTATAATAGTTTAGTGTTCTAAGTAGTTGAAGGTCCCGATTCATCGTGACTTTAGCCTTAAATTTGTTACAATTTAAACTTTCCCTTTAGGTCGAATTATACTAAAAACCCTCCTATCCAGGTATTCCAATAATTAATCAAACCTCAATTAATTATTCCCCATTACAGAAAAGGAGCTGTAGTATACAAACCTCCATTTCAAATATAATTTGTTACATAAAATAATAATTTCAAACTTCACCTTACCTGTTAACATTAATTATCCAAATGATCTGATGAAACATACACATCATCCCCAGTAATATTGAAAACCATCTATAACGTTTTTTTTTCACTTCAAAGCCTGTATATTATTTATATTTATATTTTCAAAACGTATAACCAATCCTGATTACAGGAAAGCACCGACACTAAACCAAATTTCCCTACAACAACGTGTAACCCCCTAAAGGGTGTACTATAATTGATTTATTAATTGCCCTGGTTTGCTAGCTCTCGGATCTCAAGTGAGGTTCAGTTTGCAATTTTCAATGTACTAAGAATATAATTTATGAATTAAACAAAAATATAATACTTTTAATTACAAAAAAACAACTAATTATCCTGGTTCTTAAACTACAATTTATCTCCGTTCGGTAGTTTGAGATTGAACGTCGGTAGCTGGCTTCGGGATTATTCGCAACCTGTAACAAATGTCATTAAGCAGGTGTCTGTGAATTTCCGCGGTTTTTCTTTTATTAAATGTGATATTAATTAATCAACAAGGATGACTTTCGGTCGGGTTACTGGTGGGGTGATGATAAATGGACCGAGTGGTTTTTAAGAAAGTGGAATAACTCCAATCAGGTAAGATATGGATTTTATTAATTTTTACTTTAGGTTAATCCTTAATGTAGGAGTGAAATCTAGGTGCCTTAAGGGGGTTAAATCAATTACATATAATTGGTTGACGTTGATGGGAAAGTTGTGGTATTTAAACTGGTTAGGATAACCCTTGACCTACACTAACATTTGTACTTATATCAGCTGTTTGTTAGTGTTATATTGTAAAATGTTGATGGTTGAAATGAGAATTAATTTTAATGTATATTATTAAAATTGATTGCACACAATTGTACTAAATGAACTATGTATAATACAATGTGATTTATTTAACTGTTCTGGTGTATTATGGTTAATCGGATAACTAAATGGAGAAATTTTAATATAAAGTGTATCATGTGAAATGGAAATGTGGTGTACTAAATTATGTTTAATAATTAGTACTGGAGTTAGACTAAATAGAATTAATGTGAAGTTTATCCAGGGACGTTATCTTGAAATTACAGGACCATGTGAGTGGAATAATTTGGTTTCGATATCAGGTGGTAGTAGTTCGGACAAGGATTCAAGAGGGTGTGTAACAGAGAGAGGATATAGTGGTAAGTGGTATTCGGATAAAGGTCTGGTGACGGTATAAGTTTTATATTGAGAATCCGGATTAAATGGATATTTAATAATTTCTATACACCCTTCGTGATAGTAACCCGAACAGACGTTAGATAGGAATCAGGTTTATAAGAGGGTAATACGGAAAATAATAGGGATATGATTCATACTAAGCTGGTAACGGTATGGGTATGATATTGAGAGTCTGGGTTAAATGGATATTTAATAATTTCTATACACCTTTCGTGGTAGAAATCCGAACAGATGTTAGATAGGAATCAGGTTTATACGAGGGTAATAGGGAAAATTACAGGGATGTCACAGTATAAGATTACCTTATAATTTGGGTCGAAACCACCATTAATAAAGCAATTCTATTAACAATCTTTACCTATCCTTCGACGTACGTACACCGATAGGGCAGATCTTAGATTGCTTCTCGGATATGAGGATTAGACAGGAAAGGGGCTTCGTAAAGTAGCCTTGCTTCTAGGGGCCGCAGCCACCAGTAGTAGAACCACGTTACTAGGTAACTACTAGTGGTACAAACACCGAGAAAGTGCAAATAGCTACTTACTGTTCTGGAGAATTACTTTGAACTGGCACTAGGATATCGAGAAATCAGGAAATATGTCAGGCAGGTTAGAATGGGATTAATGACAGGCAGGTTATATTAAGCAGGCAGGTACTTTGAGATTTTCTGGTTAGGATTTCTAGATCAAGTAGAATCAGATTCGAATTGAAATAGAACAGGATGAGTGAAGGTGAGTGTGGGTATTTATAGGGGATAGGAGAGGGAAAAGTAGTGGGAAACTGATAGGATTTATAAACAATACTACATTCAGTTTGAAGAAATAAAGAGGAAAGAAGTTTTGATAGGAATTTCTGGAGTAGCATTAGATAATTAATAGGTGATGAATTTTAGGATCATTACAAACGTGCCCACTCAAGGAAGCCACTATCCACGCACGCCGTCCAGGCTGGTGTTCTAACCATCAGGGGCTCATGCGCAGATTTAAGTATCTGAATGTAGTAATTGGTTGTGTAACTTAATTCCTTGTTTGTACCAGAACATATTATTTATCTTATATTCATCTTTATAATACTGTTTTAGTTTCCATTTCCAGAATCGTTTATATTTTTGTTAACTAGAATATTATTTTGTTTAAATATATGTATAAAATTTACTCATACCTAATTATTTCAGAGTTATATAAGAGTCTAAAAACAAAACCCACTCCCACACTACACTGTAGCTAGTGGAAGCATATTAACTAAATCCACATAGTGGAATTGTCATTTGTCAAGGACCCGAAAGGGCTTTACAATATATAGGAGATTACATTTAAAATAAAAAAGTTGGTTTCAATCCAAGTAAAACTGAACACCCTGTACACAAAAATATTGCAAAACCAAAAAATTCATTATTTCCCATTTAACTTTTTATTTAACTTGTTTCTGTAATTGCCACAGGTTTCGAGATGAGGTACAGGATCGTCTTAGTTGGACAATCCTGTACACAGGGGTCAAGCTAGTGTCATGTTGAGGGTTTGTGTATTTCATGAGAACATGTCCTTGATCAACACACTTGATTAATTTGCATCATCCGTTTCTAACATAGACCTTGTTAGGTCTATGGTTTCTAATTATGAGATTTGTCCCCGCTTAAATAACAAAATGCAATCTTTTCGCTAGCTGTATACCCGAATAAAGGTTATCTGCATATACACGACGTCCCTCCTCGTCTTGCAGGTCATAACAAAATATATAAACAACGAAACCGTAAAATTTATAACATATCAAAAGAAAACACGATAATTTTGGTTATAAATATTTTTGCTTAACAAATGTCGTTAGCACCTACTTGTTGACTGTAAATACTTTAACCTTACTGTATACAGAGATACTACTTCGACGTGTTTTTTTACTGTATAAATATTATTTGACATACGCGTACGATAAAATAACACATATTTACTTGTCAGAAAATCAAGTATATAAGGCCAACATTTTTAGTGTGCAAGTGCTTAGTAGTAATGGGGCGATTTGCAGTCACAGTACTTTCAGTGATAATAACCTACGCCAATACCCAGGTAAGCACAATTTTTTTTTAAGTGTTGTGTACATATATTTTTATTTAGCCTACTCCTCAATCGTTTCAAGATGCCGCTGAGCCCTATATGAGTATTTGTATATGTAAAACAGGAGTGGATATTAATACAGCAAATAGAGCAATACAGTTTGGGGACTTGCCGTACAACTCATGTTTATGGTGCTTTCTTGACTGCATTGCTACCAATTTACATATTTTCAATGCGGATGGTACTATTAATTCTGATGAAACAACGAGACAAGTACCAACAACACCACAGTATGTTGCTGCTTGTAAAAATCAGACTGAATCTATAACAGATAGGTGTAGGAAGGCTTGGAGTTACTCTAAATGTCTATTTAATTTTAATAATCCAGTACCACAATAAACTTTAACCATAACCGTCTTACCCATAAATATAGTTTTAGACCAAAACGTGTATTTTGGTACAATTTGTAGATAATCCTTTTTGAACATAAAGAACGCAAATGGTTTAGTCTTAATTTCTAATACTGCTCACGTTTAGTAGGTATATAATTATCTTCCTCAGGTAACATATGACAATATAAATATCTATAACGTATTACAATTCCATAGTAGGATACATCAACGATTACCTAGCCTAAACAGCTGGCAAAGCAAAGTTTAAATTTTCATTCATTCAAACAATTACGCTTAAATTTACCTTCTATGTAGAATATGATAAATAGGCTTATACAATCTGAGAGGTAATACGCAACGGTCAGGTATGTATTGTACTTAGGTATTGTTAAAATGTAAATAAACACAAGTTTAATTTAAATACGCAAAGTGATTGCGACAAGCGTTTATGTAGTATTCTCAGTGTAGATTTGTTGTTTAGCTAGACATGTTTTTGTGTATATACACTTTTTCAATATAAAGACCACGTAGTGTTGCCACATACTGATTGAAACTCTTGCACTATAGGAATTATAGGTCCTGTGCAGGTAATTCTGGCAGTTTTCTTCAAGTTAATATAACTTCAGAATTTAACAAGATAACAAAATACAAAATATATCCGTCATTAAAACACTAACATAAATAGAACTCTCTTGCCAAGATATCAAAAATACCAACGTATTCTTGAGAAAACAAATAAAATGTATTCTAATAGGTGGTAGGCATGTATACTCCATGCCAGCCGGGGAGGTACCACCACCCTTACCATGGGCTCCTTAATATTGGGTCTCCGATTTTCTGAGCTCGGTAAGGGCTGCCGGTTACCTTTTCCATCATCCTCAATCTATTCTCATCCTTATCCTTCCTTCTCGCCCTCACTGTCTTCCTATCGGATTAAAAGTCCCAAATTAAAAATAAGATGGCTGTGGTTTCTAGGGTTATAAATTCCGGACGTAAAATCCCCGGGAGGGCAGGGCCCAAGCGACCTCGGTCATCGAAAGTATCAACTTTCTGATTCACTACTGCAACATCCGCGGTATCAGGTCTAATCTTAATGCTATTCACCAACATCTTGAACAATTACAACCTGATATATTGTTTCTATCTGAAACACAAGTCTCCTCGGAAAGCTCCGAGTCACCCGACTTGCAATTTCCTCAATACCATCTTCACTCTAACTTTCGATATAAAGGAGGCGTATGTGCCTACATCAAGGACAGAATTGCTTGCAAGAGGGTTTCTTCCTTAGAAAATAAAAATTTTGACGTGATTTGGTTTAAACATTCTGGTCCTAATTTTGTGAAATTCTACTGTTGCATTTATAGGTCTCCTAATGACAGCAACTTTCAAGACTTCTTCGATTACCTTAGTATGAAAGTTGACTATCTCCTGTCTCAGTTTCCATCTTGCGATATCTCATTTGTAGGCGATTTCAATGTTCATAACTCTAATTGGCTTCAATTTTCATCTACTACAAATCCCGCTGGTCATAGTGCAGAAACATTTGCTATTTCATCTGATCTCACACAAATGATTTCTGAACCCACAAGAATCCCTGATAAACCTAACCATACTCCACATCTTCTAGATCTCTTTCTTACATCAAACCCTCTTGTTTATAAAACTTCCGTTTTTCGCCTTTAGGTCTTTCCGACCATTGTCTAATAAAAATCATTTCTACTGTACCTAATTCCACTGTTGTTCGCAAAACCGATAGAACCTTGTGGTGTTTTAAGTCAGCTCGATGGAGTGACTTACGGGATTTATTTGCAACCTTTCCATGGCATGAATATTGTTTTAAGTCGTCCTCTTCTACGGACATCGCTCTTTCAGTATCTGAAGTCCTCCTCATGGGAATGGAGTTATACATTCCGACAAAACAGTACCGTGTAGGTCATTCACGTTCCCAACCCTGGTTCAATAAGGCTTGTTCTGATGCAATATCTTTAAAAAATAAATGTTGCATTAAATGGAAATCTAATAAATCGGTTGACAGTCATGTAGAATACGTTGGTGCTAGAAATATCTGCAAAAGTGTCATCACTAAAACTAAAAAGTTGTTCGAATAACGAAAATGCAATGAACTAGCTACATCTCCTTTAGGCAGTCGTAAATTTTGGTCTTTAGCAAAAGCCATTAGTAAAAACTTTCGAACATCTTCATTTCCCCCCCTGACATCTATTAACGGATCGGTAGTTGCTGATTCTGTAGACAAAGCCAACGTTTTTGTGGATTTGTTTGCATCAAACTCGTGTCTCGATGGTTCTGGAAAAGATGTGCCCCTAGTCAACTCTTCTTCATACGTTATGAAACCAATTCATTTTCGGTACAAGCTCTTGGAATCGATCATCAGTAGGCTTGATCTCAATAAGGCGACTGGCCCAGACGATATCCCAACTATTGTCTTAAAGAAATGTTCCCCCGAACTAGTACCAGTCCTATCTAAGCTCTATACGATCTCTATATCTTCTGGGGAATTCCCTTCATCATGGAAGTTAGCAAATGTTCAACCTATTCCCAAAAAGGTGATAAGACCGATCCTCAAATTACAGACCAATTGCCATCACTTCCATTTTGTCTAAAATCATGGAAAAAGCCATCAATCAGCAACTGCTCACGTTTCTTGAAACTAACAAACTCCTTAGTGACTATCAATATGGGTTTAGGCAAAGTCGTTCAACAGGCGATCTTCTTTCATATGTGACCCAAGTTTGGAACAATACAGTAGAGCAGTCCAGTGAAACAGTTGTAGTCGCTTTAGATATCTCAAAGGCATTTGACCAAGTTTGGCATAAGTGTTTACTTGCCAAACTCACCTCGTTTGGGTTAAATGATGCGCTCATCAACTGGGTTTCTAGTTTCCTTGATAAAAGACGAATACGTGTCGTAGTTGATGGCTTTTCTTCAAAAGAAGTTAGCATTAACGCGGGCGTACCACAGGGTTCCGTTATAGCGCCTACACTTTTTCGGCTGTACATAAACGACCTTATTTCTTCAACAACTAACCCCATCCATTGCTTTTCTGACGATAGCACTCTTCACTGTAGTTCATCTCAGTCTACTCATAGTGATAATCCACCTTCTATGTCAAATCAAGAAATTAAAGCTGAAATGGCAAATTCAATCAACAAAGACATTCAACGTATTCTCGAATGGGGAAGCAATAATCTAGTTAAATTTAATGCTAACAAAACTCAGTGTTGCCTTATGTCCGCCAAAAAAGATCGATCATTTCCTGTTGTAAGTATGAATGGCTCAGTTCTTAAGCTTTCAGACTCTATTACTCTGTTGGGTATGACTGTATCTTCAAATCTCTCATGGGTTGACCATCTTCTGTCAGCTACCAAAACAGCTGCTCGTAAAATAGGCTTTTGTACAGATCTAAGCAGTACTTTACCTCTCGACAACTCCTTTTGCTGTATAAGGCCCAAATTCGGCCTCATCTGGAATATAATTCTCACCTTTGGGTTAGTGCTCCCAATACGCTCTCGATATCGTTGATCGTATTCAAAAGAGAGCGATTAGGCTTATAAATGACCCGTCTTTAACTTCTCACATACAGTCCCTTGAGCATAGAAGGATGGTTTCAGTTCTTTCTTTGTATTATCGTTATTACAACGGCTATTGTGCTGGTGAATTACATTCTTTGATACCATCTCCGGCTATCTTTGCGAGAAACACTCGGTTCGCTCAATCACATCATCAGTATGCAGTACAAATCTCCACTTGTCGTACCAAACGGGCGCAATCCACATTTTTCTACACGACTTCTAAACTCTGGAATGATCTCCCTAGTTCCTGTTTTCCTCTCACTTATGATATGAGAAAATTTAAGGTAGCTGTTCATAGGCATCTATTGGCAATTCATTATCCCTCTATCCATCCTCCTAAGTGTTCCTGAGTGCTTTAGCACGATAGGCCTTATTTAGCCTGTTCAGGTCCACAATCATAAAAAAAACATGTGCCATGTCACCCGACATGCTCTCATGAAACCATCGCTGGTAATGGAGACACTGCATCCAGTCGATTTTCATCAACGTTACACCATATTTTTTATCACAACCCTGGCACTCGCACTCATCGTTTCCCGAATGGTCATCACCTTCCTTTCCTGTAGAGCGAAATCTGAATTGTCGTCATCTGTTAAAGACTCATTTGAAACCCATTTCTTCACTATCTTCCCCTTTTTCGCCGTTGGTATTATATTCTTCATTGTTTTCGTAACCTTCTGTCTTGTTCTCGCGTGTATTGATCCTGTAACAAATTTTCTTTTTTCCATGTGCTCCCGAGATGTTAAAACAGCTGACACCTGCTTCGCTCGCCTCCTTGACTTTTTAAAAATACCTGTAGTAGATGATCTGTTGAATTCCTGTCTGAAGTTACCCGTATCTTCCTGTTGATGCTCTCCTTGGACCTATTTTGCTAGTTGCTGGGTGGTTTTTTTTGCCGGAAGGATGCCAAGGTCGGAGCTGGAGTTGCGACACTACGTGTGTTATTAACGGTTGCGTTTACTATAGCAGTCTCGGATGTTAGGAACCCATAGTCCGGATTCAACGGACGTAAATTTGGAGCATTAGCTAAAGCCATCAGTAAAAACTTTAGTACATCTTCCTTTCCTCTCATGACGTCTCGTAACGGAGCTGTAGTAGTTGATCCCGCTGAAAAAGCCAACCTTTTTGTCGATTACTTTGCATTGAATTCATGTCTGAATGATTCTGGTAAAATTCTTCCATCTTCCAAATCTACCCCATACACTATGAAACAAATCCAGTTTCGTTACATTTTCCTAGAGTCAAGGTGACTGACCGTGATGGTTTCCCAGCCATCGTCCATAAAGATGCTACCCCGAGCTGGTACCTATATTGTTCTAACCCTTTTCAATCTCCATGTCATCTGGATATTTTTCCTCATCGTGCACGTTGGCAAATGACTAACCTATTCCTAAAAAGGGCGACAAAACCGATCCTTCAAGCTATCGACCAATAGCTATCACTTCCATTCTGTCGAAAATCATGGAAGAAGCTATCAACCACCAAATACTTTCGTTCCTCCAGTCCAATAATCTCCTAAACGATCATCATTAGAGAGTTCTGGTCGTAGTATCTTTAGGCATTTCAAAGGTTTTTGACCAGATTTGCTCATTTTTCTCGGCTTATCCGATATGCTCATCAATTAGATATTCAACTTTCTTGACAAAAGACGTATATGCGTTGTCGTCAATGGCTTCTTTTCGAAAGAAGCTATTGTTAATGCGGGAGTACTTAGAACGTATCCTTGAATGGGGAAGGAATAATGTACTCACTTCAACTCCGGCAAAACCCAGTATTGCCTTGTGTCAGCTAAGAAAGACCGATCATTTCCTGCTGTAAATATGAATGGCTTAGATCTCAAGTTTTCAAACACTATTTCTATATTAGGAGTGTCCGTATCATCGAACGTTTCATGGGTTAACCACCTTTTGTCAGCCACAAAAACAGCTGCAGAGAAACTGGGCTTTCTATACAGATCTAAACAGTACTTCACATCGCAACAACTCCTTTGAGTATATAAGGCTCAAATTCGACCTCATATGGAATAAAATTCCCACCTCTGGGTCAGTGCTCCCCAATAAGCCCTTGGTATGGTAAACCGCATCCAAAAAAGAGCTATAAGGCTTATAAATGGCCCGTCTCTGATTTCTGACCTACAGCATAGAAGAATAGTTTCGGTTATTTCTTTGCTCTATGGCTATTACCATGGCAAGTGTGCCTCCGAAATACACTCCTTAATACCTTCGCAGGCCATATTCGCTAGAAACACTCCGTCCATTCACACCATAATTACTCACCCAAAATTCCATCTTGTCACACTAAACGGGCGAAATCTACATTTTCCCATACGGTATGTGGAAAAATGTTGAATACACTTCCCAGTTACTGTTTTCCTCCAAACTTTGACTTAAGCTAATTTAAACATTTCTTGGCAGCCCAACAGTATCCGGGCGTTGGGCAAATCTTAGCCTGTTCGGGAATATTATAAGTAAGAAAAAGATGGCTATTGTCCTAAACGCCGAAACGGCATTGTCAACTATTACTGATTTTGACCAGATTAACAACATTCTCCAAACTTAAGCCTCAACGTTTTCCTTTTTGTATTAGTCCGTACAAAAGCGTTGTATGCGTTGCTAAAGTGAGCAAATGTTACTGATTTTGACCAGTTTAGCAACATTCTCCAAACTTAAACCTCAACGTTTTCATTTTTGTATTAGTTCGTAGTCCCAAGCTCTTAAAAAATACTTAACTGTGTAGTATGGATTAGCAAAAGTAAGAGGACCACGTCATGTTCTGAATACTCCAACATCTCTACAGTGTTACAATGGTTAGCGTGGCCATCTAGTATTAAAATCTCCTTTCCCTCAGGTTTTCGTGGAACGAAGTTGGTTTGAGCCATTATACATCAAATCAGTGCTAATATATGCGGATCTCTATGCATGAAGGCAACAAATCCTGGCCGCATACCGTCTTCAAATTCAGCTCTTTATTCTTCCCTTTAAATATATAGGCCGATGGCATAAAGAAACCCCTCTTTGTCAACTGAAGTAACGGCAACAATATGATACCCTTTGCGTTATTGTTTAGTTGCAGGCTGATCTCGTCCATGTTGAAGATATGACAACATATTTTTTATTCCGGCTTCCAAGACGTGGAAATAAGAAGTCACTTCTGTTTTATTCATCCCCTAGCATCTTGCTAGAGAAACGCCTTCAGCGTTCCTTACACTCAAATTCGGGTTCCGTTTTAAAAACACTTTCAACCAGTCATAACCTACCTTTTCTTATTCCTGTTGAAAGTGATCTTAAGCTGTCCTGATAGATTATAAGCCATTTCTCCCACGCAGTAAGGGGTAGGTGCAAAACCATGGTTCTGCAATTTTTGAATGTGCCATTTCAGATTATTATAATTTTCTTTATCAAGTACAGAAGAAGGCCCCAAATCTTTTCTCTTCAAATCTTTTTTAGCTAAGCGTCTTCTTTAATTCCGAATATAACGGGAACATAGGTAATTTTCCTTAAATACAACACAAATCTCGGCCCACCCGTTTATAACCTCAACAATCTTCACGACCACCTTGACTTTAATACACAAAAAATTTGAAACTAGATGTGATTCATTTCAGTTTGTTTACACGGCTCAATCATTTTCTCTGAAACCTATTTTTGTGTATAGCTTACCTTACCTGATTTAACACTACTGCCGGCGAATTACAGCAACGTTGCCAATTGGCGCTAAAATTGGAATATACGAACTGACCCGGTGTACCATCTCTCCCCCAAGTACCTAACTGAAAGAAATTATTACTCTTATTGATACTTATATACTAAGCTTTAAATAAATCAAATACAATTGTAACTTCCAGTTGCTTTAAGTATTTTTTTACAAATATTTCGACTCCTAGGTATATCCTATTGTATTGTGCAGTAATAAAGTAGGTGTTATAGAGACTAATGGTATGTACTTAGAAAAATCAAAACATCGTATGCAAAAATGTATTATATAACGTTGGACCTTGCTGCTACTGCAAGAGATGACAACAATACTACACAAACTCAGTTTATATCAAACACGGGATAAAGTCTACTTATCTAATTCCTTTTCTTTACATAAATGTAATAGTAGAATAACTATACTTTAAAAACGTACTAAAGCTTAAGACTAATGTAGTTGTACAGTTGGCCTAAAAATTGCGTCAAATTACTAAAACGCAGACACGATTTCTTCTCATTCAAGACAGGTGTTAAACATGCCTGTTTTTTTGTTTTCAACCTGTAGCCTAATGCACAGATTGTAGTTGGCTTGTAATATCCTAAATCTTTTGTTTCTTGTATGAACCTAGTTGAAATAACTAAATTACGGTAGTACTGTAATACCGTATTTTTTTAGTATCAAATACAAATTTAAACGTTTCGGTAACAATTACAATTATCCTTCTGAATAAATGACACCAATATCAGCCTGCTATTAATACAGCAGTTGGATAAGCGTATAAAGTCAACTATGGAATCTAATCTTATTTTAGTAAAGAATAGCTAGATATTTAATAAATTAAACATTATTAAAATTTCTTAAAGATAACAAATCATAACACATCCTGACGAACGAGGTCCAATAATTAAAAATGCCGTAATCAAAGAACATACAGCAAAATTGTGATGGAAGTTTACAGTTGTGAAAAACTGTAGTATGAAATTGATAAAATCGTTTACAAATAGAAACTTTACATACCAATTAGAGATTTAATCAGGTCTAATAAAGAAACACCTTTTGGTCAATAAGTAATTGTGATTCTTATTGTATTAAAATCTTTGGTGGATAGAGCTAAATCAATTTGTGATCCTAAATTCTTTAAAGATGAATATAATTATTTAACAAAATGCTAATGAGTATTCACTTAAAGATGTTTGTAAAGCTGTTACACTTGCCAGAGGTAACCATAAAGAAAAACTGGTGCTTGATGTTGATAATTCCTTTCTTTCTTTTCATCAAGCCACTGGCATCTGTTTGAACAGGAATTGGCACATAAAAGTAAGGACAACACATCATCAGAGCTGAAATAAACGCTCCTTAATCCTTTGTCATGTAGTTTGAGTGTGTAGAGCACTCACATTTAACAGTTTTATGCAAGAGTTGTGTTATACCTGCTAACAGTGTTAAAAATCCTGATACAAAACGACGATAATAGCCGCTCATACCCAATAGTCTTCTTACATTTGAGCATTTATGTCACGATCTCATGTATGGTGAAAGTTTTGTCTCGGAATCCGTTTTGATCTACAACATAGCCAAGGAATTTGAGGCTTGGTTAACATAAATTATACTTATCACGTGTTACAGTTAACGCATGATTTAGTATACACTGCTTGAATGTCAAGGAGTTCTTCAAAGGTTTGTGTTACAATAATGATGCAATCAAGATATACGAATACAAAAGGTTGTAAAACAAGTAATATCTGAAGTAGCAGGACTGATAGAAAGTCCAAACGACAAGTGAAAAAATTCAAACAGTCTACGATCTGTCACCGTGAATGCGTTTATAAGGCATCACATAACTTATCTACTGTATGAGAGATAGGAGGTACATGGTAGGCATCCCTTTCAGTAACCAGTCAACCTAATTGTAATGATTGTGCATTAGATAAGTTCCGGTGATCACCAATAAATGTTGTTTCAAATACGGTTTCAGGCGAATTAATAAATGTCCTAAAACCTTAGGGGAAGTTCTGATACGTCATCTTCAAGGAAGTTTGACAATATTTCATTTTTTTTATAATTGTGGACCTGAACAGACTAAATTTGGCCTATCGTGCTAAAGCACTCAGGAACACTTAGGAGGATAGATAGAGGGATAATGAATTGCACAATAGATGCCTACGAACAGCTACCTTAAATTTTCTCATATCATAAATAAGAGGAAAACAGGAACTAGGGAGATCATTCCAGAGTTTAGAAGCCGTGTAGAAAAATGTGGATTGCATCCGTTTGGTAGAACAAGTGGAGATTTGTACTGCATACTGATGATGTTAATGAGCGAACCGAGCGTTTCACGCAAAGATAGCCCGAGATGGTATCAAAGAATATAATTCAGCGGCACAATAGCCGCTGTAATAACGATAATACAAAGAAAGAACTGGAACCGGGGAATTCTTCAAAAGACAGAGATCGTATAGAGCTTAGATAGTACTGGTACTAGTTCAAGAGAACATTTATTTAAGGCAATAGCTGGGATATCGTCTGGGCCAGTCGCCTTTTTGAGATCAAGCCTACTGATGATCGACTCCAAGAGCTTGTACCGAAAATGAATTGGTTTCATAGCGTATGAGGAAGAGTTGAATAGGGGCACATCTTTTCCAGAATCATTGAGACACGAGTTTGATGAAAACAAATCCACAAAAAACATTGGATTTGTCTACAGAATCAGCAACTACCGATCCGTCAATAGATCTCAGGGGGGAAATGAAGACGTTCCAAAGTTTTTAGTAATGGCTTTAGCTAAAGACCATAATTTACGACTGCCTAAAGGAGATGTAGCTAGTTCATTGCATTTTAGTTGTTCGAACAACTTTTTAGTTTTAGTTATGTCACTTTTGCAGATATTTCTAGCACCAACGTATTCTACATGACTGTCAACCGATTTATTAGATTTCCGTTTAATGTAATACTTATTTTTTAAAGATATTGCATCAGCACAAGCCTTATTGAACCAGGGTTGGTAACGTGAATGACCTATACGGCACTGTTTTTTGGGAATGTAATAACTACATTCCCATGAGGATAACTTCAGATACTGAAATAGCGATGTCCGAAGAAGAAGACGACTTAAAACAATATTCACGCCATGGAAAGGTTGCAAATAAATCCCGTAAGTCACTCCATCGAGCTGACTTAAAACACCACAAGGTTCTATCGGTTTTGCGAACAGCAGTGGAATTAGGTACAGTAGAAATGATTTCCATTAGACAATGGTCGGAGAGACCTGAAGGTGAAAGAACGGAAGTTTTATAAACAAGAGAGTTTGGTGTAAGAAAGAGATCTAGAAGATGTGGAGTATGGTTAGGTTTATCAGGGATTCTTGTGGGTTCAGAAATCATTTGTGTGAGATCACATGAAATAGCAAATGTTTCTGCACTACTACCAGCAGGATTTGTAGTAGATGAAAACTGAATCCAATTGGAGTTACGAACATTGAAATCGCCTACAATTGAGATAACGCAAGATGGAAACTGAGACAACTTTCATACTAAGGTAATCGAAGAAGTCTTGAAAGTTACTGTCATTAGGAGACCTATAAATGCAACAGTAGAATGCCACAAAATTAGGACGAGAATGTTTAAACCAAATCACGTCAAAAATTTTATTTTTTAAGAAAGAAACCCTCTTCCTTGATGTAGGCACATACGCCTCCTTTATATCGAAAGTTAGAGTGAAAGTGGTATTGAGGAAATTGCAAGTCGGGTGGCTCGGAGCTTTCAGAGGAGATTTGTGTTTCAAATAGAAACAAAATATCAGGTTGTAATTGTTCAAGGTGCTGGTGAATAGCATTAATATTAGACCTGATACCGCGGATGTTGCAGTAGTGAACCAGAAAGTTGACATTTTCTATGACCGAGGTCGCTTGGGCCCTGCCCTCCCGGACATCCGAATGGGGCAGGATTTTACGTCCGGCATTTATTACCATAGGAACCACAGCCATCTTATTTTTTAATTTGGGACTTTTAATCCAATAGGAAGACAGTGAAGGCGAGAAGGAAGAATAAGGATGAGAATAGAATAAGGATGAAGGAAAAAGTAGCCGGCAGCCCTTACCGAGCTCAGAAAATGGGAGACCCAGTATTAAGGAGCCCATGGTGAGGGTGGTAGTACCTCCCCGGCTGGCATGGAGTATACATACCTACCACCTTTATTAAGGATCTGGTTATTCTTTACTTAAACTGATTCCATAGTTGGCTTTATACTAATAAAAAGCTTATGTTTGCGTTTTCAATTTTCATATTTAAAAAATTTGTTTTCACATCTTAAACATTTCTAAATGATTTTATTGCTACAGACAAAGATAACTGTAAATGTTATGGAAACGTTTAGATTTGTATAACATAAATACAAAAATACACCATTACAAAACCCAAAAAGCTAAGTATTTTAAATATACGTAATAATGGTGAAAGTTTACATTTCCATATTTAATTTTCCTTGTACACAAATGGTAAATCATAACTCCACAAATTGGACTAATGGTTCCATTAGCTTTGGGATGGTTCAAATGGTAACTTGGTCTTAATAAAGGATGCAGCTGGTACTTTCACATTCATAAACTCATAATCTATTCCAATTTTTATGTGTTCTGGCAGGCTTATGCTTAAGTTATGATTAGAGCTAGGATAGCCAGATTGAAAAAAAGCACTAAAAATGCAAAAGTAAAGTAAAAAAAGGCAAAAATAAATAAAAAGGCAACATTAAAGAAAACGGCTTTTCACAGAGAGAAAAACCAACAGCAAAATATCTATTCAAGGTAAAATAAAAACAACTGAAACTCTACTAGAATAGTTTATTTAAAAAAAAAGGATAATTACGTATTTACAGTACTAACGAGTTACGCATATTATTATTTATATATTGGTTTTATTACTCTGCTAACTGGTGACCAGTAATTTCTCTGTTCTCCAAAGCTAAAGAAGTTCTCTTGTCCCTAACAATTTGTTTATAGCTTGAAAAGGACCTCTCTACGTCACATGATGTTATCGGAGCATATTTCAGAGAACTGATTTGTTGTGGTGACAGTACATCAAACATAGAATCTGTAATAAAAATCCCCTGGTGCATTCCGGAAATTATTTTTAAATTTTCTAAAGAAATTTTGTTTCAAAAACAGCTTTCAGTTTATCCTTTATTTTTATTCCTGCTGGTCCAGGGGCTTTCGATGTGAGATCCACTGCCTTCTGTACAATTTCTAGGGATTCTACAAGTGTCAGTCCGACTATTTCTAATCTCTTTATTAGGTGGGTAAACAAGAAAAATTTGTTTGAATATGCGTTAAGTCACGTAATACCTCACTGTCACTAAACGCACTTTGTGATTTTGACATGGAATTGCAATTTGAAGCATCAAATGAGAGTACAACCGGTAAAAGAAATATGGATTACTTGGCAAATAATTAAACCATTTCATATATGATATAGTTTATGTATGATAAACCCAATAAATTTATTGCTGTTTTTCTTTGCACGTATTGTAAAGATCCAGAAAAATCATTACGTAAATTCGCAAATTAATTTTTGCAAATTGCATGTTTATAGAAACTCCGGTGCATTTTAAAAATTAAGTTGTTTACCCCTTCTTCCGTAGTAAAGAAATCGTGAAGATTTCTAAGCAAGAACCCCACCAAAGTATCATTACTATTTGCAACCAACCACGTTAGATCGCGAATAGTCATAATTAATAATCCAATCACATAGAACCGCGGATTATATATAAACGGTAGCGAGATGCGAAATAGTTAGTTCCTGCCCGCTCTTTGGCGAGCTCTTCAGTTAGTTGCATGCGAGTCCCTCACGACCTAGTTAGTTCCTGCCCGCTCTTTGGCGAGCTCTTCAACTAGTTGCCTGCAAGTCTAGCCCGACATAGTTAGTTCCTGCCGTTCTGTCTTCCTGAGTACACCAGCCTAGTTAATCGCGCCCGCTTCATCCGTTTAAGATCTATTTGGGGTAAGTCTTAGAGTCTATATTAATTATCACACCGCCTGCAGAGATAGATTTCAGATAGAATTACACACACTCAAGCCCCTCTTTACTTTTGGGAGTGATTTCCGTAAGGTATCGATACCTGTACAAAAAAAAGGATTATCCCCTAAGGCGTATGCCTTTAGAGGTGATTAGTTTACTGAGCCCGCCCCTAAGGCGTAAGCCTGTAGAGATCAAGCTATCCTGTTAATTAACCCAAGGTGCGACCGCCCATTGGGGAGATTAAACTAGAAACCAATACATACACCTATCATAAACACGACAGAGATAAGGAATTGGAATATTATAGATAACAAATCGTACCGATATAATCACCAGAAGATAAATCCTGTTAGATTAGTCCGACCACAGGCTTGATGAAACCTCGAGGAGAGCGCTCGTGTGTTAAGTCAAATTTTAATACGTTACTTCTAATCCGTATCCTGAACTCATCCTTTCCGAGACTATAAAAACCACTTAGAGACCGCTGGGTGAATTATATTTCTGAAAGCCTGTATACCTAACCTGATCCAATTTGTATAATCCTCTGGTGAATCTAGTTGTCCGAAAACAGATCACATGTAAATTATCAAAGTTTACATAAATTAAAAAAAAAAGGATTGTGAATTTCCTTAATCATTATTCTCAAACTATGTCCTGTACATAATATAGGATTTTCCCGAAAGAATCTCAATTAAAAAGCAAAATACGTTTTCGTTGCAAATAAATACGCAACTATCCTTTTTCTATACACAAGTGAAAGTAATAAACCGATTCTGTTAGTTTTTCTCTGAAACCGCAGGTCAACGTACTAATTTTAACCGACATTAACTTACTGAAGCGCTCCCCTTTTAAATCTCTTACCATCTATTTCTCGAATTCGTATAGAAATATAATGTTTTTATATACATAAATAGTTAAAACTTAAGAATATTGATTTTATTCTCTTTAAGACAAAATCAGATTTAACTATAATGGAACTATAATAAGAAATTGATTTGAAAATACTGTATTGGTTTTTAACTTGTGTAATCTAAGTGCAGTTGGTGGGAAACTTCCTTCCACTCCAACCCCGTGTTACCTAAACATTTGTTGTACTATAGACACCTGACTATCCTGATTTCCGAGACCACCGACGAGTTGGGATTGAAAATATCGTGTCCAGACCTGGAAGATCATCCCATGGCTGTTTGGGTTCTGCGAATAATTGTTTTGTTACATGTTTTCCTTAGGTTATGTTGAAATAAACGTAGAATAAGTAAAATATTTAGAGTTGTAAACAATAGGAAATAAATTTAGTTGTTTGTTGAAATCTTTCAGTCAATCAAATCTCGATCACAACATTTCCTCGAAAGTAGTTAGTCCGAGGCAATTGTACACGTTGCAATTTATAGTAAACGCCGCCCCGGTATATTTAAGTACGTACACTTGGCGCCTTAAATAAATAGAGTGAGTAAGTTTACCTCTGACCCTAACGTCTGGGTTTACATTTGACACGAATTCAAATTAGATAAAGTAAAGGAAATAAGGGGCGAGTTACAGTATAATAGCAAGATTCGAAATATAATAAAATGTAAATATATATATATATATATATATATATATATATATATATATATATATATATATATATATATATATTGTTTGGTTAGTTTGCCCCACATAGGTCGGGAATTTATAAGATTAATTGTAAAAATTGAGAACAAATATATGTGGGGCAAACTAACGACCTATCAAAATTATCTTTAAAGAACATTTATCTCATATAAAGTGCAGACTGGGGACAAGTCTGCCGTAGCCCTACATATGTTTGATAAAAATCATGTAGTAGATGAAGTATCATTAATCAAACGTGATAGTAATAAGTACGAACTTGATTGTTATGAAAGTTTAGAGATCTTAGAAAATAATTAAATTCCAATGAATAATGATGATCAAGGACCTTTAGGTTACTCAGAAATATTTAAGCTTTCATAACTTTCACTTTCACTTTCACTTTCACCAGATTAGCAACAAAGCGTTACTCGCTGATGGCATGTATGTTAGCAATTTTCTTTAGACCGCCCTAGCCGACCGCTGATGATGATAGCGTAGCTATCGAAACGCGTTCAGTGTTTTTTAATTTTGTGTGGTACGTGGGTGTATTTTGTTTGTTTTGACAAAATTTTTTACAACATCTTTAACAATTTTAATAGATATTACTACTGACGAAGATAACTGGAAGTGTTATCGAAACGTTTAGATTGTATAATTTAAAATACACCATTAAAAAACCCAAAAAAGTATTTTATTATTGATATAATTATATAGAAAATGGAATAGGATCTTATTTTAACCACATTAGGTGATATTGTGGTAACTTAAATTGCGCTATGATCTCACCTATTTTATAATTATGTATAAGTATGATTCCTATAAACAATGCGCAATATTGCATATTTTACTGTTAGTTGCTCAATTTATTTCCAGTTTGAAATAAATTTATGTTACAATCGGATAAGAAAATTTTTGTACTTTACCTGTATACATTTTGGTAAATTGGTTATTCCATCTCTTTGATCTGTATCAAGATTTGTACAATCTTATTAAATTGATATCTGGCCTTATTAATCATAAATACCAAGCTGGCCTTCTTTTTGTTTAAATTGATCCAATTTCAAATAAACAATTAAGCACATGTAACAATGTGCTAAAAACCTTTTATGCTTAAGAAAATATAGTAATAATGAACACTTATTTATCACTATAAACAAATATGCCAAAAACCAGTAATTAATTAATTAATCTTGTGCTTTATTCATCAAGCGTCAAACAAAAAACAAAATATTCTCCTACTTTTTCTTTAATGAATTAAGTTTGGTCTAAGTGTATATTTCCAAACTTAATATAAACAAAATATTCAATTTTATAGGCCAAACTCTCTTGAAATCATTGATAAAGTGATACAGTCAGAAATAATTAAAACTCTAATCTTACAATTGTTTTAAATTTAATAATCTTTTTGAAGATAAATATAATGGTGAATTAATTATGCGTTAATCATACTAGTGGCATATACCTCATATGTATTGGTTTTAAACTAAATAGAAATAGTAACGTTCACATTCTCAGAAGATTGCTTATTAAATAATATATGTTGTAAACGGAAAATTTAATTTTGTGTCAGTACGAAATCATTGTCATCGCTTGAAATTTACAATAATACGTGTAATTATTTAAACATCTATTATGACTTTCACTGTAAACTGTAACGAAAATGGTAATTGTTGCAAATAATGTGTTTTCCAACCTCCTTTGACTAATTTTTTTATAAATCAATGACAATCTCAATTGAGGTTCTAACGATAACACTTTTACAGCATAAAGTTGTCACACACCTAAGTTTACTTTGGAAAAATTAGGAAGTAAATGACTACTTTTGATTACTAATTATTAATGGTCTTACTATAATTTTCACTTACATAGATTGTTTATGGCTTTATGTACTAAATATTATGCAATAAGATTTTTGTTTCATACTAACATACTTATCAATGTCAAAGTTATCTTCTTTTGAAAATTAATCATTTAATTAATCAATTAATCTTCCAGCTATCAATTGAAGACTTACTCCTCCTTTCTCAAAAATCTTCTCCTAACGCGCTTATTTTCAAGATATCCAATAAATAGGGACTGAGGCAAAGATACCCACTGAGCCCAAGACTGTTCGCAGTACACACTAGAGACTTGGATGAGGCATTAAGGGGGCAACAGGAAGGAGGCCTGGTGGTGGAGAACAGGAAGGTGTGGTCGCTAGCATAAGCAGATGACATAGTGCCAATAGCACAGGAAGCAAAAGAAATGAAAGAGATGTTATAAAATGATAGACAGATATTTAAAAAGAAATGGTCTGGAAGTAAATGGGAACAAAACTAAAGTAATGGCAATGAGAAAAGGGACAGGAAAAAACAAAAATAAAGAGTGGAAATGGAGAGAAGGGGAAATAAACCAGGTAATGAGATTCACCTACCTGGGATACACGATGACACAAGACAACAAAGATAGGGAACATGTAAAACAACAAGTGAGAAAAGAAATAAATTAGCAGGACAAATGTGGAGTCTAGGAGGACTGTTCGAAAATAGATACAGGGACTGCAAGAAAAATACTGGAAGCTGGTACTGGTAGTGGATATAGAAACTCCGGGATACATTGTCAAAGAGGAGGTGCAAGAAGAAAAATTAAGGGTGGATGCGGGAAAAAGAGAAATAAAGTACGAAGAAGAAATAAGTAGAAGATCGGAGTGCAAAATTCTTCAAGAATGCTGGAACGAAATAAAAAAAGTAAGAATAAAATATGGGCAAGAAGCCAGAAAATAATATAATAAAGGAAAGAAGAAGTAAAGATACTAACAAGGGAAAGAGTGAGCATGAGAAAGGACATAATTATAAACGACAAAGATGTGCAAAAGCAGAAAAGATGGACAGAGGTGAAAGAAGGAAAATATGATGTACACTATAGAAACATTAAGGGAGAAGAGATACCGGGATATCTGAATGGGGAAGGGAGGAAGGAAAGATAAAAAATGATTGCGAGATTTAGATGTGGAAACGAAGAAAGGGGAAACAAATATTGGAGAAGCGACGAAGACAGAAAATGCAGGTTGTGCGGGGAAGAGATGGAGACGATTAATCGTATGTTGAAAGAATACAGGGAGTTAAAGGGAGAGGAGAGGTCGGCAGAAGAGGTACTAAAGGAAAAAGGAAGGGGATCGGATTGGATGGAAGAAACAAGGAAAAGAAGAAGGCAGTTAAGGGGAGAGGAGACAAGAGAGAAGAAGACAGTGGAGGTTATGTAAGGGAAGTAGGAACTGTAGATAGACAAATATAAATAGCATAAACACACATTAACTTGTCAGGTTGCGATGACGCACCCTGTATGTAGGATGTTATAATGACGTGTATTACGTGTTTTAAGCGCGAGTGTATTGAGTTTGAACGGAAAAAATTTTTGTGTGTGTATAATGTATGTGGGTGTATGATACGCCACTGGAAATGTAGGAGAAATATAATTCTGTATGTAGATGCGTGTATTTGAATGTTATAGAGACTTTAGTGTTGGAAGTATGACATTTTGAGTGAATATTATTGGAGAATATAACGCGGAAGGAAGACATGTTTAAAGATGGATGACTGAAGTTATAAATAGGAAAGTCAGATATTGAGTAGTTAGTTGAAGTTAGGGAGTAAGGAAGTTAGCTTTTGGCTTGTGATGAGAGCTCAGTAGAGCACGCGAGTTATGTGGGATAGACTGTGATGATGTTGGAGTATGTTTGTGAATTTTAATGAGGCAGTAATTGTTTAATTAACTGCGTAACCCGAACCGGGATAAATTGAAAAAGACGTTCGTAAACAAAACAATAATTAAAATTGAAGTTGAAGATAAAAATTAGTTTGTTTATTTTCAAGAAAATAATAGTGCGTAAGCAGATTTGAATAAAGATAACAGTTGTTATGTTAAAGTGTGAAGGGCAGCGCGTGTTTTTGTAACGAGATTCAGCTAAAAGTATTTATGAGACCACCTGTTAAGTGAACGAAGCGTTCGTTGTATATTAAGCCAAAGTTTAAGTAACGTTATATGACATTGAAAGTTTTATTTATATAAGGGACTAAATTGGTGAAAAGGTTGCAAGAAATTTTAATAGGCAACCAAAGGTTTACCGTTATTACGTGTTTGTGGGAGTAATAACCTTGCATTGTGAATTACTCGCGAGTGCACAGAGGAATAAGTTTTGTTGAGCATTTGTAATGTGCTTCAGGCAATTTTAAGGAATTACCAATGGACTACATATAATTGGTGTACGGAAGAAAGAAGAAAGAAAAGCCAAGGATTTATGGACAAATTTGTTAAGTAAGAAATTAGATTAAGGAATTTTATGAACGCATTTAAGCCCGATTATCTTTTTGGTAGTTTATTTGCTTATAGTTGTTTAAATTATTAAATAGTTTTGAATGGAAGAGATAATCGTTCTTGAGTCGTATTGTATGGTTTGTTTTAGTAGTAAGATTGCAAAGTGGTAGTTGGTGGTTTAAATTTCAACCACGCTGATGTAATTTATGTGTTTTTGATTATTTTATGCAGGACAATATATATTTATCGTTAAATTTTTATTTTGTTGTTTATTTAAACAGGTATGAAACACAGATGTAACATTTACTTAATTGGTGATCTTGTTTTGATAATTTTAAAAGTAAGCTTTGCAGATTTTAATTTTTCAGATTTAAGGAACAACCTGAAAGTTCATATTAGCCAGGTTGATTACAAAATTTTTATGTCAGTTTCAATAGTGCAATGCACTATTAACAGATCAGCTGTTGTCTTAAAAATTTCATTAAGTATAACAAAAGTTTGAGTTTTGAAATCTTAAATGTTTACGAATGTCAAATACGATTCAAAAGTAAATTAAATTTAAAAGATATCGTTCATGTTAAGAATTTTAAAAATTAATTACCGTTCATTGAATGAATTTGAGTGATAAATTTTATTTTGGAAGTTTTGGTATACGAGGTGTATTCAAAAAGTTTTTAATAACCTGGGTAGTACTAAATTTATTGGAGTTTGAGTTGAATTGTTTTGGGACGAGTGTTTGGTTTAGAACCTTCGTATATGAGTTTACCGAGTAAGCACAATCCTACTTTCCACAATCAAGTAGGGTTAATTAACATCCAGCTTAATACAATTATTTTAGCAAAGTTTCGATTGTGGTGGCGCCTAGAGACATATTTTACCGGACTGAGCTGTTTGAATGTAGGTGTAAGGTGTTTGAGCATATCAATCATTCATTTTACTTATTATTTCGACCACGCCCATCTCCCTGTTAGCTGGCTTGGCAACCCGCTTACATTAGTAAGCCTACATGACGCCTAGTGCGGTTTGGACGTGTAACAAACTTTGCAATATTTTATAAATAAGGAAATAAAGATATATTGAATAAGAAAATCTAAAATGATAAAATGGCCTTCCATAACTAGCTTCATGTTCTTCTTGAAAAGTTTTCCATTTCCCCTACTGATCATTTATATGAGATTTAGATTCCCGAATACACATGAAATACCATTTTTATCAATCGAATCAATTAAAAATCAATTTTTTGTTGTAATTTCTTATTAAAATTTTGAAACCACCTCAACAAGTAGTATCCCTCTACCAAATTATGTATAAGGGTTACATGTAAGAACTAATAGGTAATTTTTATTAATTCCTTAAAGATTTTATCAAATCCGACAATATTTTGGTTGACAATCAGTGCCTGTATTATTAATACTTCACAGTTTAAATGTTATTGCATTAATTTATATTGAATTGAAACATATTGTTCATGCCTATTTAGGTAAAATCTATTAATACATTGGCAATTTATTTTTAACCCCAACAGCACGCCCACGTTAATCTAAACAACATAAACATAAAACTAAAAATAAAAATCAGAAAATAGGAACTAAAAAAATGTAATTCCAAAAATTGCTTTACTTCAGTCGACGATCATATCTACGAGGTATAGGTGAGATGCTTCAAAATACAAAGAATGGTCCTAAGAGTGTCAGGTTGCGATGACGCACCCTGTATGTAGGATGTTATAATGACGTGTATTACGTGTTTTGAGTGCGAGTGTATTGAGTTTGAACGAAAAAAATTTTTGTGTATATGTATAATGTATGTGGGTGTATGATACGCCACTGGAAATGTAGGAGAAATATAATTCAGTATGTAGATACGTGTATTTGAATGTTATAAAGATTTTAGTGTTGGAATAATTAGATTCTGATGAATGTAAATGTGAAGAGAAATTTGTTGATGGGACGATAATGCTCTCCACTGTATCGCTCCTGTTTTGCTGCTGATAAAGAATGGAATGTTTGAAGATAAGATGAGTAATCTTGGTCAGAAAATATGAAGAATAAGTGTAAAATGTTTTAGAAAATATGTAGAGAAAGATTGGGTATGTTTAAGTGTTAATTTCAGAAAGTTTTTGTAATGTTGTGCAATTGTTTTGAGAATAAATGTATGTATATGAGATTCGAGAACTTAGACTGTGCTTATTTTTGCAAATGTTGCGGAACGAGATTGAGCGCAAGTTGGAGATAAGTGTTAAAAGTTGCGTAATGGTCCAGAGTGACTACTGAATGAATGTGATGACGAAAATGATTTCTTCATGAAGTAATTGAAAATTTGTAAGTAGAAACAAATATGGCGATGTATTGTAATTACACGCGTGCTTGTATAGAGGGCAGCATCGGTTGGGACTATGACATTTTGAGTGAATACTATTGGAGAATATAACGCGGAAGGAAGACATGTTTAAAGATGGATGACTGAAGTTATAAATAGGAAAGTCAAAGATTGACGAGTTAGTTGAAGTTAGCTTTTGGCTTGTGATGAGAGCTCGGAGACGCGCAGCGAGGTAGTGTGGATAGAATGGGATCATGTTGGAGTATGTTTGTGAATTTTAATGAGGCAGTAATTGTTTAAACAACTGCGTAACCCGAACCGGGGATGAATCGTAAGAGACATTCATAAACAAAACAATAATAAAATTGAAGTTGAAGATAAAATTAGTTTGTTTATTTTCAAGAAAATAATAAGTGCGTAAGCAGATTTATAAAAGATAACAGTTGTTATGTTAAAGTGTTAAGTGCAGCGCGTGTTCTTGTAACGAGATTCAGCTAAAAGTATTTATGAGACCACCTGTTAAGTGAACGAAGCGTTCGTTGTATATTAAGCCAATGTTTAAGTAACGTTATGTGACATTGAAAATTTATTTGTATAAGGGACTAGATTGGTGTAAAGGTTGCTAGAAATTTTAAAGAGGCAACCAAAGGTTTACCGTTATTACATGTTTGTGGGAGTAATAACCTCGCGTAGTGAACTAATCGCGGGTGCACAGAGGAATAAGTTTTGTTGAGCCTTTGTAATGTGCGTTCATGCAATTTAAGGGATTACCAATGGACTACACATAATTGGTTTACGGAAGAAAGAAGAAAGAAAATCCAAGGATTTATGGACAAATTTGTTAAGTAAGAAATTAGATTTAAGGAATTTTATGAACTCATTTAAGCCCAATTACCTTTTGTTAGTTTGTTTGCGTATAGTTGTTTAAATTATTAAATAGTTTTGAAAGGAAGAGATAATCGTTCTTGAGTCGTATTGTATGGTTTGTTTTAGTAGTAAGAAGGCAAAGTGGTACTTGGTGGTTTAAATTTCAACCACGCTGATGTAATTTATGTAGATATTTGTGTTTTGTTTATTTTATGTAGGACAATATATACTTATCGTTAAATTTTTATTCTGTTGTTTATTTAACCAGGTATGAAACACAGTTGTAACATTTACTTAATTGGTGATCTTGTTTTGACAATTTTAAAAGTAAGCTTTGCATATTTTAATTTTTCAGATTTAAGGAACAACCTGAAAGTTCATATTAGCCAGGTTGATTGCAAAATTTTCCTGTTAGTTTCATTAGTGCAATGCACTATTAACAGATCAGCTGTTGTCTTAAAAATTTCATTAAGTATAATAAAAGTTTGAGTTTTGAAACCTTAAATGTTTACGAATGTCAAATACGATTCAGAAGTAAAGTAAATTTAAAAGATATCGTTCATGTTAAGAATTTTAAAAATTAATTACCGTTCATTGAAT
Organism: Vesta saturnalis; assembly: GCA_036346205.1. Lineage (NCBI taxonomy): Eukaryota > Metazoa > Arthropoda > Insecta > Coleoptera > Lampyridae > Vesta > Vesta saturnalis. The sequence goes on along the minus strand of JARFJB010000317.1, from coordinate 6,821,669 downwards.
GGATTTGAGTGATAAATTTTATTTTGGAAGTTTTGGTATACGAGGTGTATTCAAAAAAAAGTTTTTAATAACCTGGGTAGTACTAAATTTATTTGAGTTTGAGTTGAATTGTTTTGGACGAGTGTTTGGTTTAGAACCTTCGTATATGAGTTTATCGAGTAAGCGCAATCCTACTTTCCACAATCAGGTAGGGTTAATTAACATCCAGCTTAAGACAGTTATATTAGCAAAGTTTAGATTGTGGTGGCGCCTAGAGACATATTTTCCCGGACTGAGCTGTTTGAGTGTAGGTGTAAGGTGTTTGAGCATATTAATCATACATTTTACTTATTATTTCGACCACGCCCATCTCCCTGTTAGCTGGCTTGGCAACCCGCTTACATTAGTGAGCATGCACGACGCCTAGTGCGGTTTGGACGTGTAACAAGAGGCACTAGATGTGACTTAAAATTAATAATTGGCTACTTACCAGATGTTGGATGGCCCTGTAATAAATAATTTTGAAATTGAGTAAATGTGTTTCAAGCAACAAATATGTTTTTTTTTAACCTAAACTGGTCGCATGGTTAACGCCCATAAACCACCCATTTTGAGTTTCAGATTGTTTCATCGTCTTGGGCATATGCGAGTTTCAGTAGCACTAAATTAAAGTTTTTCGTACTACTCCCAGGCAGTACGGTTATGAGTTTTCCTGTAGTTGATGGAATAATGACACATTTATTAATAAAAAATTATGAAGAAAAGTTAAACTTTTCTCGTTAGTAACACTTTTCTTCATTTAATTTATTTATTATTCTAAATGAACAATTTGTTAAATTGTTAAATATTACACCAGAAGATGAGGAAATTGATCGAAACGCAGATACTGGCTAATTAGTGTTTATTACTTCGCTTGCTGCTACTGTTGGTGTTGATGACAAAAATTGAATGTCGGCCCCACTGTCGGCTAAGGAGGTCGCTGATGTTGTTCGAAAATAATGGTCTCTAAAGCTTATTGGCTACGATAGCCCCAAATACGCAGCAATTTTCTATGGTAAAATGTACGTGTTTATACCAACTGGTTGCTTTGTGCATTTGCTCTGTATAAAAATATAAATAGTACACGATGGTCCACATTTTTGAGTATCAAATTCAAGTAATTCCTGTAAAGCTCAATTTTGTTTGCTTCTTCCAATACAACTGTAAAGACTTGTTTTTTCTTTATTTTCGTGTCATGAATGCAATGACCGAAACATGCCGGCAATCTTCTATACCATCCATTTTTAGTAAACGTAATGGTTCCGTCCGATAGGCTGCGTGCAACGCAATTACTAACACTACCTTCATAAGCAGAAACCTGTAATCGAGAGATTTTTGTAAAAACTCCTTCACATTATCATTCGATAGAATCTTCGGTTTTTTCTTCTACATAACGGTCAGATTATGTTATAACGCTTTTACGTTCGGGAGGCGGTTCGCTGCCATAAGAACCATTTAATTGCGGCGCGGTAAGCTGCGTAGGGGCGGTTCCGATGAAATCAGATTTCTCGAGGGCCAATCTAGGTAACAGCGTCCGACAGGCCTAGATTCCTGTTCACGGGAAATGGAGAACTAAAGGAGCTGAGTAGCGTGAGTGGAGACGTTGGTTTACCTGAAGCCTTTGAAGATTTACAGCGACGGCCGTGTTTAGAATTTTGGTTTTTGTTGAGTCGGAAATGCGCAGTCTTCGTAGAATGAAGTCGAACAAAAAAAAATAATTATTAGTTACAAAAAAACATAACTCCTGATTCAGAGGTCGTAAAAAGTTGTTTTGTCAGCCGGGTAATAAACAAATCCCTAATACAAATGTAAATTAGGGAAAAAAGTAATTAACCAGACGGCAAAGAAATAAATAAAACTCTTGGTCTCTTAGTTTAAGGAAGAGATAATTACGGTGGGGGAATCCTAAACTCATATGTCAATAAATAAACCAAAAAATAATTCTCAAAGGATTAAGAATTATAATCCAAAAATAAACGCTTGATGGGATTATAATTACCAACGTTGGCAGGAAACTTAAATTAAATTTGTGAAGAACAAAATATCAAAAAACAATCACATTTGCCTAAACCGTCTATAAACTAATAAAAAACGGCTATAACAAAATAATTTGTATCAATAATTCTGAACTAAACTAGTTCGATTTGTTTGGAATTAATTTAGAACAGCTATTCAACTATAAACCTAGATTCCAGCTCGCGTATACAGGTATGGAAAAACATTATTGCGGGTCTGACTTACAATAAGCTAGAAAGAAACCCAATAAGCATTATATGAGTGTGAGAGAGACATAACTATACCGATGTTGCCACATACATATTTGCAAGTAGGCACAAAATATGAACTACTTAAGTCTCCTTCAATCTAGCTTTAACGTTTCTAACGAAAACAAAGCAATTAAGATGATCTTGAAAAGTCGCGTGTTCTTTGTAACTATTAAGTGAATACTTTACACTTAAACATTAAATGATAATACCTCAAACATCGAGTTTATTGTAATTGCGAATTTATGACATGGCTCGATTACTACTCGTAAGAAGAGCCAAGAAGAAACTTACGAGAGCTACAAACAAGAACTTTAACATTTACATTGATAGTATAACTTAAGTTTAAGGTTTAACTTTGGCATTATAATTCTTACTGAAAAAACAACTATTTTTAAAAATGAACACTTTATAAGATTTTCGAAAAGACCTCCGTCTTGCGGAAGGCAGTAACCCAATCTGTGATAAAATTCAATTCGGCCGTTTTCTAACATTTCTTGGGTGAGCCTATAATTTTGACATAAAGTTCGTCCAAATTGTTAGCACTTTCATGACTGCCCATACATTTGCAGGGATACGTATCCCCAAACTAAAAAGTTGTTCGGCGCGATATCAGGTGAGCGAGAAGGATATTTAATAGTACCTTTTCCACTAATAGTACGATCAGGGAACGTAGTTTCCAAGCTGCGGTATCAGGTGAGCGAGGAGGATATTTAATAGTACCTTTTCCACTAATAATACGGTTAGGGAACGTAGTTTCCAAAAACTGTTGAACTCTTATAGCAGTATGACTAATGTTTTTGTTTTCCCGAGAGTAACCAACAGCGACAGACGGATTGTGATGGCCATGTAAGTTAAAAGAACACTAGCCGGTAAACAAAATATTTGCAATAAATCTTTCGTTATCATTAGCCCGATTCATCATACCTTCACAAAATTACGTTTAAGTTACGACCAGGATGCTCACTATCATTACCATCAATACTACTGCATTTTCCACAATTATTTAAACATCCACATCTTTCAAATCTACAAACAGTACGCATGATCGTATTTTCTGATGGAATTGGACTGTTTTCAAAGGAAAAAGCAAACCAGCCCATTATTTATTATTATTATTCTTATTATTATTATTATTATTATTATTCCTGAATAATACCACATAATAATCTGTATTTTTTCTTCAGTGGAATACATGAGTATTGTGTCGGACTTGCAAAAACACTGATTTTCAATTCTCGTTGACGGTAGCAATTAAATGTGTCATTGATACTAGTCTACTCAAAAGACGCATGTATGGCATCGCGCTTTTAGTTTGTTGTGTATTCTATTTCACTTAGCACGTGAACTGATTGTACTGTTTTTTCGATACCTGTATACTTAATTGTGTTGAGCCAACGAAAAATGCAGAACTATGTCAGCCAAAAATTAAGCTAGTGATCCCATGACAATTACGTAATTCGTGTAATTAAATTACAAGTAAACCGGTAATTAAAAAAATCAGCAGTAGCGTTATAACAAATTATTATTAATGGACAGGTTATACGGGCAACCAATGGCGAAAGAAAAAATTTAAACTAAATTGTGTTCAGTAGTTGTTACTTGATCTAAATTAATGTACTTATAATAGAACACTAATAGTACATAACCCGCAGGTGTCATTCAAATGGTAATCTAAAAAAATACAAAATAATTGCGTGACGATAAGGTGTCATGTTCATAGTATTAATTGCTTTAGTTTAGGCAGGAATATCTTTTCATCCAATTTACTTTTACTAAGGTAGTAGAAGTTAATTAAAATAACGTCTCAAAGTTGTATACTAAGACTATACAAAATAAATAATTGGCAAATTAAATTTTAGATTTTGTTGCATATTGGTTGTTATACTAGGTACTGAAAATCGTAATCTAAAAATAACGCTAATTTGCACAATTCAATAATAATAGAAAACCCAAACTATTGTCAATCGCGGTATGAACTGATTAGGATGTACCGCTAACCTTTTTTGGTTAATTCCAAAGCAATTTTTAATTTAACCCGGATTGTTTACTAGGACGAGCTAACGGAAAGTAAACATAAAACAGGCGAATATTGTTATGCGGAAATGATTACATATACGGAATATATCGCCAACGCACTAACAAAATCAAGTCAAAAAATCAGAAAACCTATAATTTGTGCATTCATTCTAATCACACCCAAAATTATTATGTAAATGTAATCGAACTGATTAAATTATTTAAGCTTACCCAAACGAGGCGGGAAAACACACCTCGCATGTATGCACTCACTATATTAATCTATGGAATCGATTGTAACAAATTCCCATTTAACAAGCTTGATAAGAGTAATGCCTGTTATTGCCTATGGAATGTTTTGTTAAAATGGAAATTTATTACGTTTAATGCTTAAGAGTTTGAATTTATACAATTAATTTTGAATGTTAAAAAATACCGGACTTTCAAATAAATGTAACAAAGTAATGATTTCTTTTAAATCGTTACAACGCTTCAGGTAAGCCTATATTTCTTTATACGCAAAAATATCCATATTTTCGTTCAGGGATGTCGGGATAGAATAAAATAAAAATTTCTCATTTTTGTTGAAACACTTCAAATTTTATGGACATTAATTTAAAACTATTCTATTTAAAATCAATCAAGTAGTTTTCCTTTAATAAATATTTTTGTTAAGTACTACATACCGTTTTTGCACAAAGTTTTCGAGAGAAGTAGCGAGGTGTATGGAACAAAATACCAAACACTTGATGTATTACTTATTTTAGTGTACGTGCAAAGCAGTAGTAATGTGTTTTTAGTTTTCGTCCAGTTGAATCACCTGTTTGTCACCTATTTTTTTTTTTTATTACCGCCCCTAGCAGGCATCCCTGGAACCGTCTTCTAAGACATATCTTTAGGGTGCTTGGGCTACCTTTGCTCACTAACTACTGCTCCTACTTCTCCCGTCCCCCTTGCTTCAAGGGAATTAGGAGTTCGGTGTGCTCTCCTGGTCTACCTTCTTCCTCGCAAGGTTGCCTGTCTTTCCCTCTCTTCCTTTTCCTTGTCTTTCATAATAGCCTTAATTAGGTCGTGTATAGTCCTCCAATTGTTTTCTGTGGATGTCATAATACTGGTCACATTATCAGGCGTGATCAATGTACCAATCGTACAGTGTGCAGCATTCCTTCCCTACTCCATTTATTACATTCAAAGATTGTGTGCGCCACAGTATCAGTTTCCCCGCAATACATACACGTATCACCATTGTCTTTATTAAATCTAAGGGCATACGCCTTAAATACACCGTGTCCGCTCAGCGCCTGTGTGAGGTAGTAGTCCAACCTCCTAAACTTACAGTTCATCCAGGGTTCCAAGTTTGGGATCAACCGCTTTGTCCATTGGGCATTGGAAACGTTTCCCTCCCATCTCTTTTGCCACATGTCTAAAGTGATGTTCTTAGCGACGGCCCTGCATTCCAGCCCGCCGTTTTCATATGTGTATTTCCTCCCACGCGCCAGGAGATCTATTGGGGAATACCAGCAATTACTTGTAACGCGGCCGTAGATGTAGTACGGAAAGCCGACGCGACCCTGATGAGCATTTTCCTTTGCACCCTTTCCGCGATGTTGCGATATACTTTCTTTTCAAGTACTCCATGCCATGCCGGTACCCCATATAGTATGATGGAATGAACTACTTCCATTAATATTCTCCGTTTTGCGCTACCGGGTCCATCAATGTTTGGCATTATGCGAGCTAATTTCGCTACTCTGTCTTCTGCCTTCTTGGTTACATATTTAATATGTTCCCCAAAATATAGGCGCTGGTCGAACATGATTCCTAGGTATTTGATACATCTTTTAGGTTTAATGGTTGTGTCTCCCACAGCAAACTTCACGTGGTCTCTGTTTCTGCTGCCTTTAAAGATAATGGCCTCGGATTTTGTTGGAGCCAATTCCAGTTTGTTTTCCCCTAGCCAGTTATTTAGTCTCGCTAAGGACTCGTTTCCGTTAGACATCAGGTCATATTCATTCTTTGCTGTGATGATTAGTGCCAGATCGTCCGCGTACCCCAGAGTGGTGGCGCCTGAGGGCAAATCAACTTCGAAGATGTCATCGAAAAGGACATTCCACAGTATTGGACCCAATAAGGAGCCCTGTGGCACTCCTGCTTCAATTCTGAGCCTCACCCCCTTTTCTACTTGAAGATGTCTGTCGCTTAAGTAGTCCCTGATCACCTCTACTAAGTACTTAGATATGCCCTTCCACTCAAGTTTTTTAATAATTATGCTCCAGTTCGCAGAGTTGAAAGCGTTCCGCACATCTAATGTAATCAACGCGCACCACCTGCGTTGGCAGTTACGAACCGTATTTTTGACCGTATCGATTGCATGGACTGTAGATCTACCCTTCATAAAGCCGAATTGATTGTTGGACAGCCCACCATTCCTCTCTATTTCCTCTGTCAAGCGAGTTCTGATGACGGACTCAGACAGTTTGCTAATCGTGTTCAGCAAACACAGAGGTCTATGTGAGGAGGGGGACTCCAAGTCTGCTCCTTTCTTCGGTGTTAACACAATCTTGGCAGTTTTCCATTCCTTTGGGAATATTCGTGCAGACATTAGGCAATTTAGCACATCTAATATCCATTTTCGATTTGTTTGGACCGCGAGTTTTATGGCTTTAGGAGGTATGCCATCCATTCCTGGCGCTTTCCCACCCTTTATGTCAACAGAGGCTTGATGTATTTCCTTCTCCGTGATGGTATTTGCTTCTGGTGCCTTACTCGGGATTATCATGGGCACAGAGGCTGTGTCCTTATGCGTGGCAAAGAGTTCTTTGAGTATCTCCAATTTCCTTTCAATGGGGATGTCGTAAGGTGTATAGGTTTTCAGCTCTTTCATTGTTATTCTATAGCCGTCTCCCCAGATGTCCTCTTCAAGTCTATTGCAGAGACTCACCCATTGCTTTCTCTTTTCTTGCCTGATAAGTTTACATAGCTCCTTTTTCCGTGATCTATAACTTTTTAACACCTCCATCTTGGTGTTGTCGGAATGGATTGGTTTTTAGCCAAGCGAGTCAAGGTTCTTCTTGAAGAGGTGCATTGATTACGTTTGTCGGCGATTGCGTTGTTCCACCAGTAGGGAGAGGGCTGTCCTACCGCCAGCCTCTGAGTGCTATTCTTGTACGCTTCCTTTAACACCTTAGCACACTGTTGATGCGAGAGCCTTTCTGTTTTCGACATGCCAGAAAGCTTTATTTCGAGGTCCATGGTAAAGGCGTCCCAGTCGCATTTGGTAGATGCCTTGCATAAAGGGGCATTCTGTGTGCTGCCGCTGTCAGTCGTCTCAAAGAATATATAGGCGTGATCAGACAAGCTTTCCGTGCCTAGCACCTTCCATTCCCTGAATACACGCGCAACGTTTTGTGTGGAGCAGGTAACGTCAATGTAACTCCTGCTGTCTCCTCTACGAAAAGTGGGCATATCCCCTGCGTTATGTGTCACCAAGTTCAATGCAGCCATCCATTCTGTCCAGTATTCGCCTCTTCTATCATTTATTGGAGATCCCCATAGGCTTGATTTTGAGTTAATGTCCCCAAGGATGATCGCTTCTTCCTTCTGCTCGTGTAATTTGTTCATCAGAGTGTCAACCCTTCTTACGTACTTTTCGATTGCTATATTCGGAGATATGTAGCAGCAGTACATAGCAAACTCTTTGAGACGGAGGTATATGTATCCCTCGGCGGGTTTTGTTCTGAGCACCTTCACCTTCTTGTTGAGGAAAAGTACAGCTACGTCGCACTTCCGGTCTTTTAGCCATCCGCTTCCTTTGACTATGGTTTTGTTGGGTTCACTCGCAATTAGGATATCTGCTCCTATTTGTTTTGCAGTAGCATACGCGAGGTCGTGGGCAGCACGTGCTCTACACAAGTTAGTTTGTAGGACTTTCATTGCACTATTCTGGTAGGAGAGCTGGTGTATCTTTCTCTCGCACCCTTTGCTGTATCTTTAGCCTTCTCATTAATCAGTCTCCTATAGTGTGGACACTTTGTCTGGTCGGAACGATGTCCCTATTTTTTGCACGTCAAGCAAAATCTGTTGTTTTTGCAAGTTTGCGCCTTATGGTCCGCTTTACCGCAGTTCATGCAGATATTAGTCCTGTCCGTTCCTTTACACTCGCTTGTGTAGTGCCCGAACTCCAGGCACCTATAGCATCTAGTGATGTTAACTCGTGCCCTTACTCGGCAATGCACCCATCCTATTCTGAGCGTTCCTTTTCGTATTATCTGTCTAGCCAGCCCACTTTCGAGTGCTATTGTTGCATTTTGACTACCATTTTGGTTGGGTCTACATGATAAAACTCTTATGTCTTGACAGTTCGCGTTATCCACACTCTTTCTGATAGCTTCCTCAATCTCCTTTTGGTTGACGTCTCCATCGATGCCCAATACGTGGATTACTTCGTCTCTATTTTTAATCTTGACTTGTGTGCCCTGGTTATTACTTTGGATTTCTCGTCTTAGGGCTTCAGCCTTGTCTTTGCCACCTTGCACTTCCATCATTATGTCTCCTCTAGCGGTTTTCTTGATTGTCTTGACCTTTATTCCCACTTCATCTATGTTGACATTTTGCTTGATAGTACGTAGTATATCCGCATATTGTTTTCCTTCAGTTTTGATAATTATCTTTTCGTTTTTCTCTGCCTGCGTTTTACTTTTTGACTTGCGCCTAAGTCTTGCATCTGTTTGGTTAGTCATTATTTGAACTTCTTTTCCAGTATGTCTAAATATGAATTCCGAGCATCTCCTTACGTAATCACTGTCCAGATTCTCCAGCGTTAGTATATAAATTTTCTTCGCATTATGAGCCGATACCTGCTCTTCCAGCTTGCTTATGATTTCATGTAACTTACGGATATCGTTTGTGCCTTCCGGTGTCATTCTGTATGACAATACGTACAGAATCCTGCAGCTTTCTTCCTTTTTCCCACTGCTTGTGATGGTTTCAGTATTTGTTTTAATGTACTCTACGCTGCCTTCATCTAGCTGCTCCTCCATCAAGTATGTCATGCCAGGGAAACACTGTTTAATGTCATCTTCTATTTCCCCACTAAATATGGTGCCTGGGCTTGTTATAATAGCAATATCTCCCTCTAGATCTCTGATTCTTACTAATTTCCTGCTGACCGTGCTCTTGTAACAGCTGTTCTGCCATTGATTGTCTATTATTTTGGACAATCCATCCCATCCCCGTTTTTCTTCAATTGCCTTGTTGATTTCTTTGGCCACGTCATTTCTCTGCTTTGCCGTGTCCTCCAGTATTTCTTCTTCAGTTGCTTGTGTTCCAACAGTGTTGGTTGATTTAGTGCTTGTCTCATCCATTTTGTCCGCTTGAGTATTCCGCTTTTCACGGTATAAAGCGGTGTCTTGTGTGCTGTAATTTGCTTTAAGGGCGTCAACTTTCCTATTTAGCGTTCCTACAATATTTACTAGCTCCCTGGTAGCGGATTTAATTTCCATCTTCGTTTTTGTGCTCTCCTTCACAAGCTTTTTTAGTTCTTCCGTTTTTTTATTGAGCTTCCTCATAAAAGTCATAACTTCAGTCATTTCTTTGCTTATTCCCTCCTCCTTTAGATTATTTTGCCCTTCACGCACTTCCCTTTTCCTCTTCTTCTCCACAGAACCAAGTACTTTAGCATTACTAGTGCTGCTATCTCCTAGCTGTTCGTATAGCCTGAATATCGGATTTTCCATACACCGTTCGTCCCGCCAAGAGAAGTCTTCTAGTGCGCCTTCGCTATGGTCGTGCGTTTCCTTTCTAATTTTTGTATTACAGCCTCGCCATCTTTTGAGTTTTCTTCGACCGCTTTCTCCGTGATTTCAAGCGTTTGGCTGGTTAGCAAGTCATCGTCTTGCAAAGCAGTTTCTGTGCTGTTTTTCCTTTCAGCTCTGTCAACATTTTCCTGTTGTGCCCTCACCTTCGGAGGGGTTCTGGAAATGGAGCTCCTTCTGCCAAAAATCAATTCCTCTACACAGGCACTGGGGCCCGCTATCTGTGCTTCGCTGAGCATCTCCATTTTCCTTTCAAGTTTCAGTTGAAACGTATCTTTACTTGGCGCCCCGCCCATGTCGATGGTGCTTTGACTTTCATTCGTCTGAAATTTTGCTTTTGCCGTGCTCGTTGCATGTACGTCTTCGTATTTTCCATCCTGCCTTAAATTATCTTTAGTATTTAATGTTTGTCACCTATTGTCTGATTTATTACCTTGTTTATTACTGTCAGAATTTGTGGTTATGATCAACAGAATAACATTTAAGTTGTGACTTGATTTGTGAACAGAGCATTCAAAAGACATAAAAATATAGGAAAGCCTAAAGTAGTTTACGTTAATCATAGTGGGCCTAGGCTAGGGTTATCAAGTGTTACTAGTACTGAACCTCGTCCAAAGCGTTCCAGGGAAAGTTTATATAGTAAGAATATTAGTTGAAGTTTGGCAGAATACGGTAGTTATAAGGGTGACTCTACTATTTATGACATTGTAAAACTTCAATCCTTGCAAAATTTGCTCAATTAAATTGTTGTTTGTGGTCAGTGCAGGGGCTCGACCTCAATTCTTGCTTGTAACCAGTTAGGCCTAAGTATGAACATACAATAAACTCTTGCGTAATATGACCAAAAAGGTGGCTTTGAATAGCAAATAAAATAGAAAGTGAAGCCTCAGAAAATACGGAGCGGAATTTAACAATCCCGTTGAATGGTTCAAGGCAGAAACGTGGACACTCTCCACAGAACGGCGTGGTTACGGCTATAAGTGTAAGTAGAGGGAAGGTAATTGATGCCGAAATACTAAGTAAGTTTTGCAGATGCAAAAATAGGCTTCATAAAGTACACGAAGACAACTGTACTGCTAATTATCAAGGATCCAGCGGTGGTATGGAGGTAACTGGGGTAGTAAATTGTAAAGGATTTTTCGGTGGCGGCAAGTGAGGCTTGCCTTCAACGAAGTCCAACACAAAAATTAAGACTTGTTTGGAAATATGTTTATTAACTTTACCTATAAGTTACGGTATTTTATGTCGGTGTCAACTCCTGGGCGGTATACAGATGACGGGTTCTTCGTTACAGGGGTTAGAAAACGGATTCGGGCGCCACCAAAAAATAAACTACTTTCCAGGCGATCTTTGGGTCCAGTCCTGAACGTGTAATTAGTAATTAATAACACTTATATCAAATCGAAATCACGCAATTCCAGACGCTAGTTACTGTTTGACACATCTGTCGGTGTTCGCGTTATTTAAATACACAAAATTTTATACGATAGCAAAAAGATTAGATTTTGTAGTTGGAATTCATAGAAAGTATTTCAGATTTAACTTTACGTGTATATATCAAAACTGCTATTTAACAATGCAATTTTTACTAGCTAAATTAACTAAGTCTATTTGAATGCTTTGGTTTCTTATTATTCTCTAATATTAACATAAAAGGTTTTGAACGTAATTTCCAGTTAACATATGCGTTTGAATACAAACAGAAAAATTAGGCAAATTAATTCTGTTTAGATAGGATCTCCAGACTCCCCTTCAAGTTCTTCTCAGCATCAAGTGCAGTCACCATAGTGTTGAAACTTTAAGAGTTTTCACCTAAGAACATTTAAAAATCAGTGTTAATAAATCTTGGAAATGAAACAAATCTTTTCAAAAAAGGACCCAATTAGAATATATTCATTTGCCCCTTTTGCAAGTTTCTCGAGCCACAGAACTGTTGATAACTTTACTTTGAAATTTCTAGTCACTTTGCTTTTGATACCAATTGTAAAATTTCTTCATTATTGTCGTTTGAATAACTCACTTTAGATGAACGTTTGTTCACAACTTATGTATTATGTTTTGTTACTATGTCAAAAAATGCTCAACATTCCTTGATATATTATTATTCTTCGACATCAAAACAGGAGAGTCAAAATTAGTGTTATTTGCACAACAAAATAACATGATCTGCTCGTTAGAAAGGTGAATTTCCATGTTCCTATATATTTGATCCACGCGTGAGCTGCACTCGCTCGTGAACTTTTCTAAACTGATAGATAAATATACTATTGTAGACAGAGACGTTTATATAAAATAAGCAGTGTTCTATGTTACTTGGGGAACACTGATCAACCACGCGACGAACCGCGATCCGCGTAGCTGAATGGAGGTACATTATCAGTAAACATTTGTTATTTCCTTTTAATTTTTTTGTTATTGGTAATAATTATGAGGTATACGAGTTGTCAGCTGCACAAATATATTTATATTACTAGAGTGTTTACTTTTGACTCGTCCAGATTCCACTTTATGAAAAATAAACGTAATACTTTCTTTAATGTATCAAGAACTTTTTTATTACGTATAGTTTTCCAAATATCCGAAGCTACGAAAAAGATGTTTGAGACAAGTAGGGATCCTAACGTTTAGGTTCAATGGTTTAACGTAGCTATCGATGACGAAGTGTCTTCGTGTAATGAGGCAGGATCTGACGATGGAGAGACATTTCATTCCGGTTTTCAAGCAAAATTTTTCCGATAATGAACAAGATGATAACGACGAGAACATTGAGAATCAACAGATGGATTAGTATTATCTAGGAAAGAATGGAGAAATGAAATGGGTAAGGTCAGTGCCTATTCAAAAAATTAAAATACGTAAAGCTAAAACTTTATTTGAAATATTAGATTTGCTTCTAGATCAAAATATTTATACTACTGCAACGAAATCAACTAATATTTATATTGAACAAATTCGTAACTGTGCAAAAGCTAGAGATACTCAGCCAACAGGCGTAATTGAAGTTAGAGCGCTCAATGGTCTTCTGTACTTGATAGGAATTTAAGTTTTCACGAAACTATCTTCACATGTCGTGGGACAATTCAAAAGGTAATGGTTTGGAGTCATACTATCATACAATGATTGAAGCGCGTGTGCAGTTTCTGATTAGATGTCTACGTTTAATCACAAAACAAGCCCAATAATAGAAACGTTTGTAGTTGTAGTAGATAATTTCCAAAAGTATTTTTTTGCAAGAGAGTATCATACACGTTGCTTGTTTAAACAATACATTACAGTAAGCCTACCAAGTATGGCATAAAAACGTTTGCTTTTGTTAGCCAAATATGCTTTCAGCTAGAAATGTACGTCGGTTTTAAATCAGACGGCCCATATAAAAAGTAACGCTGCGCATGAAGTTGTAATGAGATCAGTTGAATCAGTTCGAGGGACAAAGTCGAATCTTACTGGACACAATTGAGTTACCAGTGTTCCTTTAACAAACGAACTTCAAAATGTAGGATTAACGTGAATCGGTACGGTAATAAAGAACAAGAAAGAAATACCAAAAGAGTTTTGGCCGATGCAACATAAGCAGGGAAATCTCAATGTTTCCATTTGACACAAACAGTACACCTGGTTCCAATAGTCCTAAGGAAAATAAAACAAATATATATGCCGAAAATGGACCACAGATGATTACATTTTACGATGCAACAACAGTTGTAGTCAATGCTTTATGAATTTGTAAGGCCAATCAGAAAAATTAAAAAAAAATTGATTGGGCCAACTTCTTGAATAGCATGGCGTAAGAATAGATAAAACCGCAGATACAGCGCAGATAAGTAAATACGAACGTGAGCCCATATTTCAGTAGGAATAGCCGAAACAATATTCCCACAACCAGAGCAACGGCAATGATCTGGGGATCCATGCTATGATTGTGGAAGAACCATGACAAAACTACAAAAGGTGGTGCGTCGAATGTGGTGATCACTTAAAGGACATTTGCGTAAACTTTATAGAAACATTTAACAGTTTATTTACTTTTTTTTTAAATTGAATTAGTTATAATTAATCTATGAATCGAGTTTTAAAGAGCTAAAGGTTAAAAAATCCAGAAAAAATTATAGTAAACGTGTAACAAATTATATGCAACTACTGAAGGGTGAATTCATGTGCGAAATATAAAAGGAAATTGTTTATATAAAATATGTTACTTGGGATAACCAAATTGTAATTATGTTTAGCAGTACCTAGTACAGGGTCACCGGCCATATTTTGACCCATTTTGACCTTGAATAACGTCGGATGGGTAAAAATTGCAAGGTGCGGTTTCCACATACAGGTTTGGATTTTTTGAATTTTTGTTAAACTATTGCCGATTTGTTACTATTTCTTGTTACACCGTAAATAAAATGGCCAAGCGTTCGAGTATAAAATAAGTTTGTTATTTTAAATGGAGCACCCAATATGTTTTGTAATATTATTCAACACTCAATCTCTCCCCTTTCAGAAAATGTAATATAAGCTATAGTTATTACAAAGATGACGAATTTATAAGCCTCCCAAAATTTATTGTATGTCGGTTAAGAATAACATTTAAACGGTATTTTTTGAAAAGTCTCCTGTGGAAGGAAAGATATTATGTTCAATAAACTCTGTTGTCAATCACTCTTGTTCATTTTTGATAAGTTATTTTTAATAAGCAATACAAAATGTCTTGTTAAGTGAAACAGTATAATGTGCTATCACGTTTGCCGAGATAAAATTAATAAAGGGGGTCCAGCGAAGATTTAGAAATATGTATTTTGGAATACAGGACCCTTAATATGTAAAAAGAGAACAGTAAAAAACGAGAATTTGCTGAATAACACAAATTCTGGAGATAACTCAGGAGGAACCAACATTATCAACGAGAAAGTCTAAAATTCAGTCTAAATTCTTAGATCTATAGTACAAGAAATTATGAAAAAAGAACTTAAATTAAAGCCATACAAAATGTAGATTTTACAAGAAATAGAAGTAGCTAATTTTCCAAAAAGGCGAAATAAACATTTCTGGGATAAATTAATAATGTCAGACAAAGCTACTTTTCATGTGAAAGAAAAAGTAAATAAGCATAACTGTAAGAGTTTGTCAACATAAAATCCTCGATGGTTTGAACAAAAAGTGAGACTGGCAAAAATCGATTGTATGAGGCGTACAGATTAAGAAATACAGAAGCGAGGGAGGTCGTGAGAATAAGCAAAGAGGAAGTGATGGCTGTGGAAGGAGGAAAAATGCAGAATGATTTTGGGGAAACAAAAAACTCTTCTGAAAATGGGTCAAAAATACAAAGAATTGACCCAAAACTGGACGCTACAGGAGTAATGAATACGAGCAATAACATAGTATGGGACGATTGTGGAGTGAGGAAATACTGGCAAAAATATTTGGGAAAGGTGTACAGTAGTGAGGAAAGTAAGAATGAAGGGTGAAATTAGGAGAATGTAGAAGAAATGGTGAATGAAAGTCAGAAGGATATCGGGATAAGTGAGGTAGAGAAAACGGTAGGAAGGTTGAAAAACGGTAAAATGCTAAAGTATGGAGGTGCAAAGCTTATACAAAAATTGCGTTATTATTCCATGTATGCCGTAAGTGCACAGAAGTGCCAACTATTTGGAAGAATTATGATTGATAGGGTATGAGGAACTACACAAACTAAGAGAAACGTTTGTAGTTGTAGCAGATAATTTCCAAAAGTATTTTGTTGCAAGAGAGTATCATACACGTTGCTTGTTTAAACAATAAATTACGTCTTCGTATTTTCCATCCTGCCTTAAATTATCTTTAGTATTTAATGTTTGTCACCTATTGTCTGATTTATTACCTTGTTTATTACTGTCAGAATTTGTGGTTATGATCAACAGAATAACATTTAAGTTGTGACTTGATTTGTGAACAGAGCATTCAAAAGACATAAAAATATAGGAAAGCCTAAAGTAGTTTACGTTAATCATAGTGGGCCTAGGCTAGGGTTATCAAGTGTTACTAGTACTGAACCTCGTCCAAAGCGTTCCAGGGAAAGTTTATATAGTAAGAATATTAGTTGAAGTTTGGCAGAATACGGTAGTTATAAGGGTGACTCTACTATTTATGACATTGTAAAACTTCAATCCTTGCAAAATTTGCTCAATTAAATTGTTGTTTGTGGTCAGTGCAGGGGCTCGACCTCAATTCTTGCTTGTAACCAGTTAGGCCTAAGTATGAACATACAATAAACTCTTGCGTAATATGACCAAAAAGGTGGCTTTGAATAGCAAATAAAATAGAAAGTGAAGCCTCAGAAAATACGGAGCGGAATTTAACAATCCCGTTGAATGGTTCAAGGCAGAAACGTGGACACTCTCCACAGAACGGCGTGGTTACGGCTATAAGTGTAAGTAGAGGAAGGTAATTGATGCCGAAATACTAAGTAAGTTTTGCAGATGCAAAAATAGGCTTCATAAAGTACACGAAGACAACTGTACTGCTAATTATCAAGGATCCAGCGGTGGTATGGAGGTAACTGGGGTAGTAAATTGTAAAGGATTTTTCGGTGGCGGCAAGTGAGGCTTGCCTTCAACGAAGTCCAACACAAAAATTAAGACTTGTTTGGAAATATGTTTATTAACTTTACCTATAAGTTACGGTATTTTATGTCGGTGTCAACTCCTGGGCGGTATACAGATGACGGGTTCTTCGTTACAGGGGTTAGAAAACGGATTCGGGCGCCACCAAAAAATAAACTACTTTCCAGGCGATCTTTGGGTCCAGTCCTGAACGTGTAATTAGTAATTAATAACACTTATATCAAATCGAAATCACGCAATTCCAGACGCTAGTTACTGTTTGACACATCTGTCGGTGTTCGCGTTATTTAAATACACAAAATTTTATACGATAGCAAAAAGATTAGATTTTGTAGTTGGAATTCATAGAAAGTATTTCAGATTTAACTTTACGTGTATATATCAAAACTGCTATTTAACAATGCAATTTTTACTAGCTAAATTAACTAAGTCTATTTGAATGCTTTGGTTTCTTATTATTCTCTAATATTAACATAAAAGGTTTTGAACGTAATTTCCAGTTAACATATGCGTTTGAATACAAACAAAAAATTAGGCAAATTAATTCTGTTTAGATAGGATCTCCAGACTCCCCTTCAAGTTCTTCTCAGCATCAAGTGCAGTCACCATAGTGTTGAAACTTTAAGAGTTTTCACCTAAGAACATTTAAAAATCAGTGTTAATAAATCTTGGAAATGAAACAAATCTTTTCAAAAAAGGACCCAATTAGAATATATTCATTTGCCCCTTTTGCAAGTTTCTCGAGCCACAGAACTGTTGATAACTTTACTTTGAAATTTCTAGTCACTTTGCTTTTGATACCAATT
The DNA here is from genome assembly GCA_036346205.1 of Vesta saturnalis. NCBI lineage: Eukaryota > Metazoa > Arthropoda > Insecta > Coleoptera > Lampyridae > Vesta > Vesta saturnalis. The sequence goes on along the minus strand of JARFJB010000317.1, from coordinate 6,804,159 downwards.
GTAAAATTTCTTCATTATTGTCGTTTGAATAACTCACTTTAGATGAACGTTTGTTCACAACTTATGTATTATGTTTTGTTACTATGTCAAAAAATGCTCAACATTCCTTGATATATTATTATTCTTCGACATCAAAACAGGAGAGTCAAAATTAGTGTTATTTGCACAACAAAATAACATGATCTGCTCGTTAGAAAGGTGAATTTCCATGTTCCTATATATTTGATCCACGCGTGAGCTGCACTCGCTCGTGAACTTTTCTAAACTGATAGATAAATATACTATTGTAGACAGAGACGTTTATATAAAATAAGCAGTGTTCTATGTTACTTGGGGAACACTGATCAACCACGCGACGAACCGCGATTCCGCGTAGCTGAATGGAGGTACATTATCAGTAAACATTTGTTATTTCCTTTTAATTTTTTTGTTATTGGTAATAATTATGAGGTATACGAGTTGTCAGCTGCACAAATATATTTATATTACTAGAGTGTTTACTTTTGACTCGTCCAGATTCCACTTTATGAAAAATAAACGTAATACTTTCTTTAATGTATCAAGAACTTTTTTATTACGTATAGTTTTCCAAATATCCGAAGCTACGAAAAAGATGTTTGAGACAAGTAGGGATCCTAACGTTTAGGTTCAATGGTTTAACGTAGCTATCGATGACGAAGTGTCTTCGTGTAATGAGGCAGGATCTGACGATGGAGACATTTCATTCCGGTTTTCAAGCAAAATTTTTCCGATAATGAACAAGATGATAACGACGAGAACATTGAGAATCAACAGATGGATTAGTATTATCTAGGAAAGAATGGAGAAATGAAATGGGTAAGGTCAGTGCCTATTCAAAAAATTAAAATACGTAAAGCTAAAACTTTATTTGAAATATTAGATTTGCTTCTAGATCAAAATATTTATACTACTGCAACGAAATCAACTAATATTTATATTGAACAAATTCGTAACTGTGCAAAAGCTAGAGATACTCAGCCAACAGGCGTAATTGAAGTTAGAGCGCTCAATGGTCTTCTGTACTTGATAGGGAATTTAAGTTTTTCACGAAACTATCTTCACATGTCGTGGGACAATTCAAAAGGTAATGGTTTGGAGTCATACTATCATACAATGATTGAAGCGCGTGTGCAGTTTCTGATTAGATGTCTACGTTTAATCACAAAACAAGCCCAATAATAGAAACGTTTGTAGTTGTAGTAGATAATTTCCAAAAGTATTTTTTTGCAAGAGAGTATCATACACGTTGCTTGTTTAAACAATACATTACAGTAAGCCTACCAAGTATGGCATAAAAACGTTTGCTTTTGTTAGCCAAATATGCTTTCAGCTAGAAATGTACGTCGGTTTTAAATCAGACGGCCCATATAAAAGTAACGCTGCGCATGAAGTTGTAATGAGATCAGTTGAATCAGTTCGAGGGACAAAGTCGAATCTTACTGGACACAATTGAGTTACCAGTGTTCCTTTAACAAACGAACTTCAAAATGTAGGATTAACGTGAATCGGTACGGTAATAAAGAACAAGAAAGAAATACCAAAAGAGTTTTGGCCGATGCAACATAAGCAGGGAAATCTCAATGTTTCCATTTGACACAAACAGTACACCTGGTTCCAATAGTCCTAAGGAAAATAAAACAAATATATATGCCGAAAATGGACCACAGATGATTACATTTTACGATGCAACAACAGTTGTAGTCAATGCTTTATGAATTTGTAAGGCCAATCAGAAAAATTAAAAAAAAAAATTGATTGGGCCAACTTCTTGAATAGCATGGCGTAAGAATAGATAAAACCGCAGATACAGCGCAGATAAGTAAATACGAACGTGAGCCCATATTTCAGTAGGAATAGCCGAAACAATATTCCCACAACCAGAGCAACGGCAATGATCTGGGGATCCATGCTATGATTGTGGAAGAACCATGACAAAACTACAAAAGGTGGTGCGTCGAATGTGGTGATCACTTAAAGGACATTTGCGTAAACTTTATAGAAACATTTAACAGTTTATTTACTTTTTTTTTAAATTGAATTAGTTATAATTAATCTATGAATCGAGTTTTAAAGAGCTAAAGGTTAAAAAATCCAGAAAAAATTATAGTAAACGTGTAACAAATTATATGCAACTACTGAAGGGTGAATTCATGTGTGCGAAATATAAAAGGAAATTGTTTATATAAAATATGTTACTTGGGATAACCAAATTGTAATTATGTTTAGCAGTACCTAGTACAGGGTCACCGGCCATATTTTGACCCATTTTGACCTTGAATAACGTCGGATGGGTAAAAATTGCAAGGTGCGGTTTCCACATACAGGTTTGGATTTTTTGAATTTTTGTTAAACTATTGCCGATTTGTTACTATTTCTTGTTACACCGTAAATAAAATGGCCAAGCGTTCGAGTATAAAATAAGTTTGTTATTTTAAATGGAGCACCCAATATGTTTTGTAATATTATTCAACACTCAATCTCTCCCTTTCAGAAAATGTAATATAAGCTATAGTTATTACAAAGATGACGAATTTATAAGCCTCCCAAAATTTATTGTATGTCGGTTAAGAATAACATTTAAACGGTATTTTTTGAAAAGTCTCCTGTGGAAGGAAAGATATTATGTTCAATAAACTCTGTTGTCAATCACTCTTGTTCATTTTTGATAAGTTATTTTTAATAAGCAATACAAAATGTCTTGTTAAGTGAAACAGTATAATGTGCTATCACGTTTGCCGAGATAAAATTAATAAAGGGGGTCCAGCGAAGATTTAGAAATATGTATTTTGGAATACAGGACCCTTAATATGTAAAAAGAGAACAGTAAAAAACGAGAATTTGCTGAATAACACAAATTCTGGAGATAACTCAGGAGGAACCAACATTATCAACGAGAAAGTCTAAAATTCAGTCTAAATTCTTAGATCTATAGTACAAGAAATTATGAAAAAAGAACTTAAATTAAAGCCATACAAAATGTAGATTTTACAAGAAATAGAAGTAGCTAATTTTCCAAAAAGGCGAAATAAACATTTCTGGGATAAATTAATAATGTCAGACAAAGCTACTTTTCATGTGAAAGAAAAAGTAAATAAGCATAACTGTAAGAGTTTGTCAACATAAAATCCTCGATGGTTTGAACAAAAAGTGAGACTGGCAAAAATCGATTGTATGAGGCGTACAGATTAAGAAATACAGAAGCGAGGGAGGTCGTGAGAATAAGCAAAGAGGAAGTGATGGCTGTGGAAGGAGGAAAAATGCAGAATGATTTTGGGGAAACAAAAAACTCTTCTGAAAATGGGTCAAAAATACAAAGAATTGACCCAAAACTGGACGCTACAGGAGTAATGAATACGAGCAATAACATAGTATGGGACGATTGTGGAGTGAGGAAATACTGGCAAAAATATTTGGGAAAGGTGTACAGTAGTGAGGAAAGTAAGAATGAAGGGTGAAATTAGGAGAATGTAGAAGAAATGGTGAATGAAAGTCAGAAGGATATCGGGATAAGTGAGGTAGAGAAAACGGTAGGAAGGTTGAAAAACGGTAAAATGCTAAAGTATGGAGGTGCAAAGCTTATACAAAAATTGCGTTATTATTCCATGTATGCCGTAAGTGCACAGAAGTGCCAACTATTTGGAAGAATTATGATTGATAGGGTATGAGGAACTACACAAACTAAGAGAAACGTTTGTAGTTGTAGCAGATAATTTCCAAAAGTATTTTGTTGCAAGAGAGTATCATACACGTTGCTTGTTTAAACAATAAATTACAGTAAGCCTACCAAGTATGGCTTAAAAACGTTTGCTTTTGTTAATGCCAAATATGCTTTCTGCTAGAAACGTGCAGGGTGACTTCATGCCAAGGAGAGGATGTGTTTATTAGATGGCTGCTCTCCAGCAGATGATCGAAAAGTGTTTAAGTGTAAAAACGAAGCTGTACTGTGCGTTTGTACATCTGGAGAAAGCATACGACAGAATATATAGGGAGAATATGTGGGAAATATTGAATGGGAATTGCATAAACAAAGGTCTAATAAACGGAATAATAGCAGTATACAACGGTAGCCGGGCATGTGTTACGGTTAGAGGAGGTATGAGTGAATACTTCAATATTGAGTATGTGATGTCACTGTGGTTGTTCAATGTATACATGGATAAATGTGTTAGTCTAGCTTGTACTCACACAAATGGTGTAAAGGTTGGTGACGTAAATGTACGAGTTCAGGTGTATGCAGATGATACAGTCTTATTAAGTGGCAGTGCGGATGAGCTACAAACTGCTTTGGGGAAGTTTAATACAGTCTGTGAGAGCATGGACCTAAACGTAAACCTGAAAAAACTAAGATTGTGGTGTTCAATCAGGAACGTGGAAAAGAGAGTAGAATATCTACGTAAGATGAAATTGAGTAGCAAATGGACGAGCTGGTATATCTGGGAAGAATGTTTACTGCAGATGGTACAATGGATGGCGAGATTGGACGAATGGTCAATGCTGGAAGGAAAGTGATTGGAAGTATGTGGACGATAATGAGTAACGAAAGCATGAGCCTAGCTGTGAAATGGGCAATCTATAATGGCGTGTTGGGTATGTCAAAAAAAAGCACGAAAGAAAAACATGCCGTGGGTATAAGTTTGCTGAGAAGAGATAAGATAAAGAATGAGTGTGGATTAACGGAGTGTGGCGGGGGAAAACCGTGATGGATAGATATAGAAGTAGTGCATTACATTGGTTTGGTCACATTGAGAGTATGAACAATACAAGATTAACGAAGCAAATATATGTGGGTGAGGTTAGAGATAAGGTCGAGCCTGGTAGCTCTCGTAAAACTTGGCTGAATGTAATAGAATGTACGATAAAAGAAAGAAAGATAAAGAGTTTTAAAAATAAAAATACATGCCAGAGACATTGCATCAATCTTTCGGAAGCTAGGGAGGTATGCAGAGATAGGAAAGCACGGAGAAAGATTGTGAACGAAAAGTAAATAAAAGGGAGTGATTGTTTTGCCTACCCCGCAAGTGAATTGCGTGATGGTTATGTTATGTTATGTTAATTCAGCATTGTAACTTTTATTTTGTGAATAACCTGTAGCTTTGTTTTTGTAAAATCTCCATTTTCTTGTAACATTGTGTGTAGCAAACTCTCATTCTGTACTGTTATTCTCTTAAGTGCCAAGGATCACGTACTCCAAGATTTTCTATGTCAACGGAACTTTCTGAACTTTCTTTCCACAGGCGACTTTTCAAAACGTAGCATTTAAAACAGTACTCTTAATGGATATATAGCAAATTACTTCAGAGGTCTATAAATTCGTTATTTTTCGAATAACCACAACTTATGTTACATTTCTTGAAAAAAGAGGGAGTGAATATTAAGTTTTTTTGCAAAACATACAAGATGCTCCATTTTATTTTCGGTATAACCGCAATAATTTCAAAAAAAGCTTTCCGAAAGTCTAAACTGTTCAGTGACAACCGTACCTTACTATCAGTTCCCATTTCGACCTTATTCATGGTCAAAGTAGGTCAAAATATGGCCGGCCACCTTGTGTCAACAGCTACTATTCGTAAAAACGGGTATAAGTCAAAAAACAGGCAAACGGAGATAATTGAATTTGAAACATTATTTATGTCAGGCGTCAATAGAAAGACTTAGGAATTTTAATATGGGATACATTTTTGCAACAGTGCATGAATAAGTTATAGCAGACATATTTAATGTTAGTATTGAAAAATAATTAAAAAAAATTACTTTTTTCTGAAATCGCCATGAAAGTTGCTAAACACGGAGTAATTTGAGTCAAGAAAGTATGATTTTAATGCCTAGGCATGAAAGTAAAACTTTCATGCCTAGTCATTTTTACTTTACAAATTGGTTGATATTTTTATAGAATAAAATAATAATAGACAATTTTGTCAAAAACTATTTTTTAACTATGAAGTACTTAAGTATAAGAAATATTACTTGATATTAACGGTTATTGAATTTTCAACATTTGAGATAATTATCCCAGGTAAAGCAGAATTTTTTAATGAAGAAACGACAGTAATATTTTGCTCGGAATTATCGGTTCTCGACCATTCCGAAAGGACCAACTCGTTAATATTAAGATTATTAGAGACTGAGATTCCTTCTTGAATCCGCGATTACGCGTTTATTTTCTAACGATTCGGCTACATAACCTTCTGCGACACTGGTAGAACTCCATCCACTATGCCTTTTCAGATCTACTATATCGCCACCAGCGTCCACTAATAAAGTTGCCGAAGTACGGCAGTGACCCGTATACTCCGTGCAACTAGGAAAACCAAGAAAAGCCGCTATTTTGGTAGGTATTTTCGCAATGGTGTGAATTCCCACAGCTTGAACGCTGCACTTTCCGTTTTTATAATTCACAAGCCTACGTTGATTTGCTGCTTTCAATTTTCATCAACGATCATAAAGCGCCTTGCTTTATTAGTTTTTGAATCGGGAATTTTTGGAATTAAAACAATACCCTTGTCTTCTATGTCATCAAGAGTCATTTTTGTTAACTCGTCACAACGCATGCAGCCGCTGAACCAATAACTAATACAACCTTAAACGAATATTAGAATTGAAACACTTTTAATTATGATTGCTTACTTTCATCATTAAAAATTCACCATCAGGAGCTTTTCGAAGAAAATCGTCTACTTCGCTTCTTGCAAACACTCTGGGCTCTTTTGCTTGGTATCCTTCCGATTTTTTTTTAAGATACGCTTTCAATTTTGGAAAATTATCTATGTTTAAGTTTTCTTTTACCAAAAGCATCGCTTTTAGCATGTAAGTACTCCAAAGAGTCGATGATTTGTCTTCCGCGATTCCGCAATGTATACCAGAAGAACGTCTTCGGTAACTTGTTTAATTTTTTTAATGCTGCACCACTTTTTAAACGTTTCATATTCTTTCTCATACCTCTGCCTTGATTTGTTTGAAAGTAACTCCGCCACAGCAGCCGTTGCAGCTTCCGTTATATTCATTTTAATAACCATTTCACAATCAAAATCACTTAGGGACATCGTTATTTATTGAAAATTCGCACAAAGGAAAGGAAAGGAAACACCAAACCGCAAACATTTTTTCACTAATTTTTTGTTTTATTTACTGGTGGTTAAGACAACACGCTTTTAATTTGTCAAAGCTCTCTGATTAATTCAACTCTATCTTTTTAAATAGTTTTAACAATTTTTAATAATCTTCAAAACGATTTAAAAAAATATATAATATATCACGTAGCATGGAGGTGTTTTTGTTTGACTCGGAGGCAAGCCTCCTTGTCCAACAAAATGCCACTTTCATGCCATGTAATGTAATATGCTATTGATTGTCTTATCCCTTTTTTTTTTAAATTATCAATTCTTTCGCGCAGGCTAAAAATAAAAATTAAACTAGTTTTTTTAGCCTAATTTGAATAAAATATTTAAGCAAGAACTAACATATGTTTAAGAAACACATAAAAATAAAAAATATTAGCATAAAACTGAGTTTTCTTTTCACCGGATGATTCATGCGGAAATTCGTCAATTTGATTATTGGCTGTTTTGGTAAAAATTCCACAAATATTTCAAAAACATAAGGAACCAGTTCCATAAGGTGTTTTTTTTCCACTGTAATTTATTGGACCCGGTACTGTAAAAGACTGCTTTTGGTGTTAAGATGTCGTTACCTTTTCCTCGATTTTCGAAGGTGTCTGCTTTGAAAATTTCATTCCCATCCAAGCAGTTTTTGTACAATAATATTTCGTTACTTTTTTCAGCGAATTTCACTCCAATTGAATTTATTTCCAGCCATATCTAATTTCTATTGGTTAGTGGAGGTCGAAATAATTCAGCAAAATCGAAAAAGTGAGATCTTACCGTTTCTGTAACTATGAATGGTTTTTTACTGACCTGACAAATAAATTGGGTTCAGTCGGGAACGTTAAATTTTTTCATTAATATTTTCTTTTTTTCGATGATGCTATGGTCTGTGTCACACTCCATATGAATATAGCTTGGAAGCAAGAATTTACAATCTATTACTTCCAAACTGATCGGCTTTTTGCAAAGATATAAAAGAAGCTGTTGCATGCGACCGGTAAATACAAGAACCAATACTATTCCCACCTCTTGTTACTAATGATTCATACCACAGATAATAAAACGCTTGTGAAGTTTCATAATCATGTACAATAAGGTTGTATGTACAAAGTTGTCTTTTGTAAAACGTTTCATCACCTTGTAAGTCTTGGGTTGGTAAGCATTGCTGCAGATCAAAACTTATGATTTTCTTTTGAGAATCAGTTTTTATTGAAGCTGCTCTTTGCATTTTTTTAGGCATGATCTTCATCCGATTTAAGATAGTGCAACTTCAACTATAATTTTTTTACTTTCGTCTTCAGTCTTTGACATTCTTATTCTCATAGGTAATTTATCACTTCTTCAATGTTCTCCTTCTCGCTATGTTGTTTGGTATTTTTTTGTCTTCCTCAGAAATGTTATTTATTTTATCTAGTGCTATGATCCCAAATGTCTTAAATTGATTTTTTGGCATGATTTCAATAAATTTTTGCTCAAATTCGTCTTCAACAGGATTACAGTGCGGGTCCTCAACGCTATAATCTGAACTAACAGTTTCTCAAAGTTCACGATGGACGTCTGCAGGTAGCCTCAAAGCATCATCTGCGAAGGCGAAACCTGCATACCTAATGTTTTATATAATGTTTAAAAAGTGAGAGACCGAAAGGAGTGAGGATTCAATCGAAATGTTGTAAAAAACGTTTTACCTTAAATTTTTTTTCTTCTAGTAACAGGGTAACATTATACAATGCAGCGTCGTACTTATGTAGCTTTAAAACAGGTTGTCATTGACGACATTACAAAATATTCCTACAAAGCACGTTGCCATTAGCGACGTTAGAAAAATAATTATTGTTTTCAAACGTCACAACTTATGTGTCTTCATTGACAATGTAAAAGTGTGTAATGACCCAGAAAAAAAAGTAAGAAATAATATTTTAAATATTATTGATATAATGCCGTAAATAAGAATTTATTCAATTTATTTCAGTTCCGATATCATAACCAACAGCACTTTTGCGTGCACACCAATACCCCCTTTAATATGTGCAAATCCATCGCAAGTGATTTTGCCAAACCCCACTTCATCGCAAAGTATTAAAGCTAAAGTTTTAATATAAACACTCACTCTGCTTTGCAAAACACTTCTTTGTAAAATTTCCATGAGAATTTCTCTGCAACACGTTCTGTTCGAAAATGTCAACCCTGACCAGCTCTTAAAGCGATTTCGTGCGATTTACCTTATTGTTATAACGTATTTCACTATTTCGAAATCTGACCTGTATTATAAAAATATTTAAAGAATTTCTGTGACATACACGATCCCTAATAGATAATTTGACGCTAAAGAGGGACTAGCTCCTATACCAAGCTGATTTTCAGCAGTAGGTGGCCTGTTATCAATCTCTTTTCATGTAACGATATTACGTATTACGTATTACGTATTACGTATTACGTATTACGTATTACGTATTACGTATTACGTATTACGTATTACGTATTACGTATTACGTATTACGTATTACGTATTACGTATTACGTATTACGTATTACGTATTACGTATTACGTATTACGTATTACGTATTACGTATTACGTATTACGTATTACGTATTACGTATACGTATACGTATTACGTATTACGTATTACGTATTACGTATTACGTATTACGTATTACGTATTACGTATTACGTATTACGTATTACGTATTACGTATTACGTATTACGTATTACGTATTACGTATTACGTATTACGTATTACGTATTACGTATTACGTATTACGTATTACGTATTACGTATTACGTATTACGTATTACGTATTACGTATTACGTATTACGTATTACGTATTACGTATTACGTATTACGTATTACGTATTACGTATTACGTATTACGTATCACGTATCACGTATCACGTATCACGTATCACGTATCACGTATCACGTATCACGTATCACGTATCACGTATCACGTATCACGTATCACGTATCACGTATCACGTATCACGTATCACGTATCACGTATCACGTATCACGTATCACGTATCACGTATCACGTATCACGTATCACGTATCACGTATCACGTATCACGTATCACGTATCACGTATCACGTATCACGTATCACGTATCACGTATCACGTATCACGTATCACGTATCACGTATCACGTATCACGTATCACGTATCACACGTATCACGTATCACGTATCACGTATCACGTATCACGTATCACGTATCACGTATCACGTATCACGTATCACGTATCACGTATCACGTATCACGTATCACCTATCACCTATCACGTATCACGTATCACGTATCACGTATTACGTACAACGTATCACGTATCACGTACCACGTATCACGTAGCACGTATCACGTACCACGTATCACGTATCACGTATCACGTATCGTATCACGTATCACGTATCACGTATCACGTATCACGTATCACGTATCACGTATCACGTATCACGTATCACGTATCACGTATCACGTATCACGTATCACGTATCACGTATCACGTATCACGTATCACCTATCACCTATCACGTATCACGTATCACGTATCACGTATCACGTATCACGTATCACGTATCACGTATCACGTATCACGTATCACGTATCACGTATCACGTATTACGTATTACGTATTACGTATTACCTATTACGTTACTTACCTAAAAATAAAGTTAATACGACTACTACTACACTTGTGGACTTCTGATTGAAAAAGTTTTGATTCACACGGAACATTTTTGAGAATTTTTATTTCAGTCATTGCCAATTATTGTGTAATTCTGGATACCAAATTAGTCTAACAATTATTAAATTGTGATTGCAAAAAAACCTTTGATGAAAGTTCTATACCGATTACGCTATTAGTACTCATAATAACACTTCTTATTATGCGACATAGCGTAGATGTCTGCTTGGCACCACTATTATGGCTCAAGATTTATAGCTCGGATACATGCAAGTCGTATAATTGGATCACAGTTGCTCGAAAAGTCTAAGGGTTCAGGGAGGTACTGAAAATATAAATATATACAACTCTTTTATCTTAAGCTTTGTTGATGTATATTATCGATTTTAGCCATAGTTGGCACTAACCATCAGTATATATTCACTGATATATATTTCGGTGTTTACGTTTTTAACGATAAAAAGCTAAAAACAAGAATGTTAAATAAATATGTCCGTTAATAGATATTAGGAACGTTGTAGCCTGGTTTATAGAACTGTTTAACTCGCACACATATGTAATAATATGCCCCTTTTGATACTATTTCATCCCGATGTTCTTGGCACTGAAATTTAATTAATCTATTCTCTTCTCTTCTCTTCTTTACTAGCATTTTAGTCAAATAAGAAGGGCAATTGGGCCAAATACATAGTTTCACGTTATCTCTTGAATGTGGCATTTTAGGTAGATACTATAAAAAATAGCAATACCCACATGTCATTCAGACCCTCAGAGACATCTGTCTACGAATAGGCGTAAAATAATCATAAATAGTACAAAGGGTCATGGCTACCTCAACACGTCGTGGCAAAGGTAAGTAAATAAATCTATTTATGCAGTTTATAATCAATTTTTCAATTAAAATCCTTTTGTCTTATAAAATTAAGAATGTTTTAGTATTGCTTAAAGTCACTGACCTGTCTTCAGTGTACTGATTACTTTCTGAACGGGGTTTCAATTTTTGTGTCCACGGTAATGGACATTGGGTCTAAGGTGTTTATTTTTTCAGTTCTTTACTATCCCGAAGATCCCGAAGATGCAGCAATTGCGTTGTCATTTTTGGATGAAGAATGGGAAAGAGTTCTACAAAAAATTGAGGAAAGTGCAGACCTGAAAGACGATTTTTATGATAATCAAATTATGTGCGTCGATACCAGTAAATTACCTCAGCGAGTAATAGGCAATGAAATTTATATGCAAACATCGGAGTTATTAGAAGACGCTATCCAGCCAGAATTACCAGAAGATACCGTAAATGGAATACAGGCATTATGTGTAGAACAAATGCAAAGTGATCAAGTTTTAAATATTACTAAAAAGGCAGATATAAAATGGAAACGGGGAAGTTGTTTGACTTACAAGTTTTTGGAAGCTCTAACAACAAGAAATGAAAACGAGAACGAGTTTCTGTATCCTATTGATTATTTCTTACGTTGTTTGCCCGACGAATGCTTCATTCAGTTGGTCAAAAAAACTTATTTGTATGCTTTGCAACAGGGAAACACTTTTAAAACTTGCGACTCGCTAGAAATCAAAAGTCTTGTATGGCTAAATATTATGATGCTGTGTATCGTATTTGCAAGGGTGAGAATGTACTGGAATCAATCCGCTGGGATGAATTTATTTCGAGACGCAATGACAAGACATCGTTTTTTCAGCTACGAAGTAATTTGCACATTGTAAATAATTTAGAAAAACCGGACAATTGTATAGACAAACTACATAAAGTTAGACCACTTTATGAATATATCAGAAAACGATATCTAGAACTGAAAATACAGCAGGATCTGTGTGTAGACGAACACATGGTACCATTTACTGGTCATTTATTCATATTGCAGTACGTCCGAGGAGAGCCCTGTCCCTGGGGGACTAACATCTATGTGTTTTGTGGAAAAAGTGGCTTAGCTTATGATTTTGTAATATTCCAAGGAGCTAGGCACTGAACTCTACAATAATATTCTAGAAAAACTTGGTTTAGGGGCAACAGTTGTTTTAAAATTGTCAAATCGTATCCCCCTGGGCCACTTCCTATATTTCGGCAATTACTTTACTACGTACAACTTTCTAGAACCACTTTATTTTGTTACACTAATAGTATGAAATCAATAAATACACTTTGTAAAATTGTAAGATAACTTAAACTACGTTTTAAAAGAAAATTTCGTATCAACTCATTTTCTAACACAATTGGTTTATATAGGTTCTGTTAGTCTTATTGGACTTTATCGTCTTTCTTCTGTCCTCAAGATATTATTGCCCGATGCTACCAGTATAGTAGGCCAACGTTTATCGGAGTTATGAAATAACGTACAACTGTTCTCCTAAACCAAGCATAGGACATTTTATGGGTACTCCTTCACATGGTACCATCCGCTTGACTAAAACATGTAAATTATGTATCGTAATATATTCGGCTAAGTAATACACACACGTAAATCACCCGGTGAGTGCATTTTAATGACTAATTCTGCATGTCGAGGCTCTCGTTACCCATACAATTGCTGGGGTTACTTTAAGAAGAACTCTCTATTATCACGAATTACCATTGTACTTCTACGTTTATCCTTTTTGGAAAATTTAGTGTCTGTAACTGCTTTGGTGAATCTCCTAGTAGGATCATATGGAACGAGATTATGTACTTCTAACTACAAAAGTTAGTCAAGTTTTAGTGGAAATTTTAGTTAGCTTACTTACACATGTAATTGGGTTCGTAACTGATAACCTTTAACTTACAGTTTTGACTGCTTTTGTATGTATTTAGTCCTACAGTTACACAAAATTCACAATTTGTTTGAATAGTTTTACGTCTGTGTACCTACAGTTTAGCCATCAGCTGTTTGGACATGCACTTTGAACTTAGTATATTGGTCGCTATTGTGCAGAGTGTGTCCTAAACTATAGTAACGTTTAGGTTATATAAATTTAAATTACTTGTTTAGGGAATTGCTCTTATAAGAATTTCATAAATGTTATGCTTATTTAGGTTAATACATGTGTTGCATTTCACTGGTTAAAATTGCTTAAACTACAAACCCTATCTTAATAACGATGCTATTCAATTTTTTTATTACGGCCTTCAGCCACTTGTTTGAAAGCAAGGCTTAAGATTGTCTTTTGTGCTCATTTAAATTTATGTTTTACACTCATAAAGCTAGTGACAAACTCGGCCTTTCTGAACCTGTATGTATTATGTTTGCTTTGTCTATACTGCTAATTGCAAGTAAATTTGATTTCTTTGGGCTTACAAAAAAAGAAAGCAATGGTAGACATCTAGTAGAAGATTTAGCTTATATTTTGGATTTTAAAGTGCGTTTTGGGTTGATTTAAAACTGAAATACCAGTTTCAAGACTTCCTAAGACTTCGGTTTAAAGTTATTTGGTTGTCTCTGTACATATGTTTTGTTGTTTTACTTTTAGGGTCAACACCGGATGTCGAACAGTGCACTTGTACATTTTGATTTTACGTATTATAGAGCTTGTTCAATATTTTGTTTAAATTATAGGTTTAGCACTTTCCAGTATGGTAAGTGGGTTACTACTAGACCACTTGTGCCAGATTTTATTTTAATTTAATTTCTCTAACATTTTGGGTCACATCGGATAGCGATCCTAACTTGGGATAACGAATATGTGCATTGCTCAGATTATTGTTTCTTAAATTATCACCGTTTACATAAACATTATCTGCTTATCTAACTTGTAAATAATATTTTTTTGTTAAAATACGAATATTAAAAATTTGTATCAAACAAGTTGGTGTTAAACGACGATCGTCAGTTGTTTTTTTATTCCTGTGGCCTAGGATCAAAATTCCTAGCCAGAACTTTTACCTGGTTGAACTTATTCCAGCATTTATTTTAATTGTAACGTCTCTCTCCTTGTGCCGTAGCCCATTTCTTCATCCAGGGGCGATACAAGGAATTAGATGAAGCGGTGCACTTTTAACCATTTAACCATTCTGTGTACTTTCCTACGCCGAAACGCCCACACATCCAAGTGCCCAACCGACTGACTGAGCTTGCGGTTAATTTATTAATTCGTGTTACCGCACACTTTATCCTTTTCTACTACAATCCTTTTGGTCACGTAACAAGACCTTTTCGTGAAATCCAAACAGATAGGGTTGATCACCTACCAGAGATGGATAACAAAACCGAGGCAACAAGGAGAAAGAACACAGATTGTAAAGGAAAGAAATTTTTTGTATAAAATGTAATGTTCATCTTTGTTTTGTGGAAGGGAGGAATTGTGTTAGAAACTTTCATAAATAAGTTGTAGTAGTATTATTTTGCAACACCCAATCTGTTAAAGTTTGTTTACATGTTCAGTTAAGTAGAGGCCTACTGTCTATTAGAATGGACACCTTTTTTTTAATAAAGAAAATATTAAAAATGGTTCCACTATTTTTTTCATGTTCAGGAAGTCCTAATATGCTAAAAGACAAGTCCAATTAATTTTTTCATGTAGCAGAAAAAAGTCTCGTTTGAAGAGGTTAAAATAATTATTATAAAAACTTACCGAACATGTTTCTGTGACAACTTCACGCACATCTTCTTTCGAAAAGTGTTCTTCGCACAAAGCGTCATTAATTGTTAATTGTTTGTCGGCACGAGGAATCACAGAACTACGCTCATTTAATTTGTTTTTGGGCACTTTATAAAAGGAGACTTTGTCTTTATTGCAGCTGTAACCACTTTGGATCCAGGTGCAAAGCAATACCCTCGAGCCATTGCAGCTAAATCAAATTAAACCCTTAATTACTTGATAAAAATGTATCAAGTCGATCAAGCAAAATGCATTTCCGTTCATTTCGCGCCAAGCTAGTTGTCCGTCTTTGTTACTACTTCTCCGTCGCTCACTGACCAGACTCATGGACCATTTTCACGCAGTAAAGCTAGAGTAAGTCTGTCCACCTAACTTATTATATACCGTGGTTCGACATACATAAAGACAAAATTTACAATGATTGGGGATTGTATCTCGATAGCGCAATTGGTTAGCGCGGTACTCTAGTCGTAGGTTCAAATCCTACTCGAGGTAACCTTTTTATTTATGTATTTAATAAAATTAATAATAATTTTTAAATACATATTTACCTTTGAACTTATTCGTTCATAACAAAACTTATAAACATTTAATAGGGCTTTTATTACGATTAGTTATTGCCTTGCAAAGTGAAAGACTTTTACATCAACAGACGAGGGTGAAATTTCTAAAGCATCTTAACTAAAAATGTGATATAACTAAAAAAAAAATATGAATCCTCAACCCATAATTATTACTACTCAAGGCTACAGAGCAAAAAGAGGAGAAATATTAATAAATCTCTAAAGCATATTGAGTTTCTATTCGTAAAACTGATAAACTTTCAAAATCTTGAAAGGTATATTTAAATGTACCAATGTGCCATATACGATTCTTAATTATTGAATCAAAATACGCATTTAACCAACATTAGGAATTACTATGTGAATGAAATATGAAGTAATATGTCGTGTATAACAAACAGATATAAGATATAGAGGACATTATATATCAAAAATATGATATGGAATTCAATCAAAGTGAAAGAACGGACGTTCCGATTTTCAACCGGAAGTCTTATGATCAGATTACGTGACCCTCAGACCTCGATTTGACGATTTGCCAACGAGAAGACTACGAGAAAAATGATGGATAGTAAAATTCATAAGGGATGCGGATAGAATATAATAAGGCACTTGTGTCCGAGATATGTTACAGAAAGGGTTCTTATCTCTAGTAATCACAGACCGCTCGATATATGACAGATGATGCTGTAACTTAGCTTGTTTATATGCAAAAATTAATGATTTTCAGTTTACATAAGCTTATGGTTTTTCTTCTCTACGTGATGTATAAGGAATTGGGTTTTTCGGTACCAAACGTGAATATATAAACTATCAAAAGCTTGTTTTAAATTCAAAAATGCCTGGCTTAATTCTGAAGTGATCGGTTAATGTCAAGGTGCACGTAAAAAAAGGTATATGCAACTATTTCTAACAAAATAGATGGAATGGCCATGTTACTGCTCCAACTAACACAACACCGACCCTTAACAAGCAGAGTAATTATATCAAAATAGTTTCCGTTTTGTTTAATAGCGTTGTTAAATAAAGATAACAGAATTTCATTATGAGATACCGACTGTAAGTCACCAACTAGACAGCTAAATACAGGGTTGGACAGTGATGAGTTGCAGCGAGCGGACATTGTGGTAAATTTGTGGTTGACGTCTTGCCACGATGTCTCTGTATCTCACGTTCTAATTAATGCTCAATACAAATAACCTCTCGATTAACATTACAGATTCATATTAAAAGATTAATGATGTATTGATAAACCTGCCCTATAAATTTCTTGTCTAAGAATGGGAATAGTATTACGTTATGGAACATTAACTCCCATACAAGACACTCAATCTAAAATGCACTATGAGAAAGTAAGGTTTTTTTTTTATTAAGAATCGCAGTAAAGTAAAATGGTAATGGATAGATTGAGCATTGAATACATTATTTAATGAATTATAAAGCAAGCTTTGAAGTTTCTACTTTACGGAAAATAAATTATATTAATAATGTATAGATTTGTTTCCTTCACCAAAAAGAAAATTTTTACAACGTTTGTATCCGAAATGATGCAATTTGTGCTTCTCGTTATCGAAACATTATTTCAGTATATGTTTGATGTTTGACTATATCCCCTATTTCTTGTGAGAATTGCTTAAAAGATGGAGTTATTTTCTTTAATACATTTTGACCTAATCCGAACTACTAGCGTACATCACTGGCTTTATTCTCTGATACCATTACCACATAACTTACGCATACTAGAATACACTATGAGACCACGCAGACAGAGGGAGCTGAGGAGTTCCGAGTTCAGCGTTTTTTTTTTGAAGTTCCGTGAGAACATGTGCTGCGCTCGGTTACCAGCGTTCCAGTTTGGTTTTTGCATTGCTTTTGTGGAGCCTGGAGACGTCCAAGAGCAACAGAAACAGTACACACTGGCTGCACCCAATTAATAGCAAGCGAGAAGATGAAAGAGAAGTGAATACTCTTTTTGAAGGTGAAGAACGATTTTTTATTTATTTTTTTATATCAATAATTAATATCTTTAATGGATGGTATAGTTTCGGCAAAAAAGAGTATGGCAGTATTGTTAAGGTAATATTTCATTATTTTACAGGTTGTACAAAAGAAATGAAGCTAAGACATTATTAAAATTTGTTTCGCATTTGGTGATACAAGTATTCGTAAGCAGATCATATGAATTCGAACATGTATGTGCTACGTTCTCATAATATAAAGTGAATTCTTGAATTCATTCCGTGTCGCTTGGTGGGATACTTCCATGAAGGCTTCTTGGGGTAGAAAAATTTGAAAAAGTCGACTACGCCATTTCCTATTCTGTTGATGATACAGACATAGCACGGGGAAATTGATCTTGAAATTATGTAGTGATGAAATTGTTCCATCACTTCAGGAATAATAACACTAGTATCCCCTGCTCCTTGTAAATACCGAGCAAAAAAAGTTACTATATCTAGTTTTATCGTAACTTGCGTTCTGGGTGGAGACCTTTTAAAACTTTGAGAAGCAAATGATCTATCTTATCCTCTGTTCTATGTTGCTTTGGATTGTTTTTCTTTTTTAAGCATTTCAGTACCATACCACTCGGTTCTTCAGTATTTTTCGCTTTTCTATATTTATTTTTGCAAGGAATATTAGTTTCCTGCGGGAACTCACGAATTTTCGATTCGCTACGTGTGATCTTTTGTAACGGGTTCAAAAGGCATTAAAGCAATGCACCGCAAATAACCGAAGTTGCCAACTAGCTCGTCGTGAGGTCATGGATATTATTAAAGTTTTGTTGATACGGTAATGTCTGATCGGGTCATGATTTAGTCGGCACCATGTCTTGACCCGGGTAAAATGTACGCAAACAAAAATGGGTGCACTACCATAACACCGGGAAAAATGCTTAAACCTACCTTTTTGCTCAACACCAACGGTTCTCTGTGTCAAATCTGAAACGTAGTGCTCCAAAAACACCACAATAAAACCCTTATTATTCGACACTTCAACTTTTAAGTTCTCTCTTGCAAATTTTCAATAAAAAATACTGTTCTTTTTTATTGAATTTTATTTAAAAAAAAAAGTGGAAGTTTTTATATTCAAAGTAAGCATTTACAGATATAAAACGGTTTTTTTCATTATTTTTTGGAACAGACGGTACAAATATCTCCTTTGTGTTCTCCACACATTGGCTTATTCCATTTCTTACAATTATTGGAAGTCATGTGCCTATTTTTACTTGGACAGTAGAAACAAGATTTCCTCTTACTTTCTTGAGGTGTGTTAATAGTCTCCTCGTCCGATGTCCGATATATTAAGAATTGACGAATACTACGACTTAATTTGGGCTATTATACCTATACAGCATCCATGGTTTGGCAAGACCAAGGCTCAAATCTATCATATATTGGTATCTGGAAATAGGTTTTTCGCCTTCTTTGACGTATTAAACGTGTAAATAACATAGGAGTTTATGCTGGCCATCCCATCCCTTGGAACACACATAGTGGCCATCTTCGTGTTTTTCTGCTCGAACTCATATTGGAACACATTTGGGCAAAGATGTCCACACCTGCTTCAGTCTCATTGTATTTATGAATTATTCCCGGCTTACCGATTTCTTTTACGATTTCCTCACCTTCGTGCATTGTTGAAAGTAGCAAACTAGTTTGTTTCTCCTTGGCCTGGATACTAATGTCTTTTTGATCAAAACAAGACATTTTTTTGCATCCAAAATCTCTTTGAGTATTTTTCTTTTCATTCTTACGTATAGTTCCTATCATAGTTCGTTTGTATGGGTCTTGTTGCAACTGGTTAGCAAGGAGAACTGATCTGAACCCATTGTCCATCGTTACGTTACGATTTTCACCATGAATTGATTTTTTTAACTCCTTTACATAAAACTCAGCTAGAGGCAAACCGTTGGTCTCTGTATTTTCCTAATTAAGGTCTCGAATCTAACGTGTACTTGGTTGAGGAATCACATGTCAGAACAATTTTTATCCCATACTTTGAAGGTTTGTTAGGAATGCACGTTTTAAAATTGCAGCGTTCTCTGAATGTTAAAACCTGCTCATCAATTGTGATATACTAGGATGGATTATATAACGTTCTACACGTTTCAATAAAGAGATTCCATATTTCTCGAATATGTATAACAGGATCTTTTATAATTCTCCCTTTTCTTAGCTCTTTAGCATCGAACCTAAGACAGTTCAACAGGTACGAAAAATGATCGCTATTCATACATGATCTATAAAACGAACCGGAAATAGTTCTATCAAACACATGCCTTACTGACAGATTATTATCCTTTCTTGCGGCACAAATAATGAGAACAGCAAACAAGGCTTTCAGTTCGTCTTTTGTTGTTGAGGACACGTTCTGGTGGCTGTTGCATTTTTGGGCTTGTATGGCAATATATGAATTTGTATGTTGCAGAATAATATCAAAAATATTATCCGAAAAAAACTGTAAAAAATAATCATCTAGGTTAGAACAGTCTTTTGCAGCGCCCTTGGGACCGACAAACAATGTACAATATTCACAGCGGCCGTTCTTTAAGATTTTTGGGGTAACTTCGTTGACCATTTGTGACCATTCTTGTCCCTTAAGCTTTTGTTTTTAAAACTAATTATATGTTTTGAAGTCGTACTCATTATTTGTGATAAGGGAATATCATCTTCATCAGAATAAGGTTCTACTACTTCTTCAGACTGAACTGCATTGTACTTTTGTTGGATAGAACCAGCCGGCGAATTATTATCTTCATTAACCTCATTATTGGAGTTAGATGATTCAGCTATCAAATAGTCAACTTTCAAATCACTACCGCTGTCTTTAAACGGTTCAGGGTCAATCTCCGCTTCGTTCATCATATGTAACGCTTCTTCTTTCAGTTCTTTCTCGGTCAAAAACTTCACATTTGACATCCTAATCTAAAGAAAATCGCTGGATATATAACATATCCAAATAACAAAAATACGGTAATAGCTTACCTCAAATCTAGTTTACTAACACTAAAAATTGAATAAGAAAAGTAGGAACTAGGTGAATTCAAAGAATTAGGTAAACAAAAGGCTTTCGTAAAATTTACGAACCTATCGCTAAGGTACATGGAAAGTCAATTCGATGCGTTAACCGAAAGTAGGAGAAAAAGAACGAATTTCTAGGTGCGTCGGGTTTCTAGGGTTAAATCTAAATATTTAGCTATACGTTAGAAAGAATTAATCACAAACCAATCATGTATGACGTTGTGACGTTCGTCAATAAACCAAACTCCTGGTAGCTCGTGAGTGAGCAATGAGACCTTCAGGATCGGGTTCAAACCACCTTTCTATTTTTTGAACATAATTTGATTCGAACACAATCGGATTACATAAATATTATTCAATACTGTGAATATAAATATAAAAGGAATTCTCTGTACTAATAAAAATAAACTAAAAAATCTCAGGTATTTAAGTAAATGAATAATTAAAAAAAAAATAAAACAACAATTTTGGTGGACCCCCGGGAGGTTAATTATACTACTAATGATCCAGATTGTAGTGAAATGTTAGTGGGATATATGGTTTATTATATTAGGTGAGTATATGCAGCGATATTCAGTTTTGGTAAGAAATGTGTGTGGTCACCAACCATGTGTTTCTACAGATTTGAATTTGTAAAACTTGGGGATGTGTGAGAGAAGGTAATAAACAATCAGGTAGGGTTAGGGGGGTTGATAATAGAGAGTAGAAAATGATTTTGGGGGACGTATGAATATAAAGTTGTGTATTCGTGATCGAGACCTCCGTTTACTTGTTGTAAGAATGTTGAGGTAGTTTAGGGTTGATTAATTGACTCATGTGTGACTATTTATTCACGGTCTGAACCTCCGGCGCAATATCCATACTTATATTTTAAACCTCCATGTCGGTTCAAAACAGCCAACAATGTCAGTTCAAATTATGAAATTGGTTTAAATCGCTTTTCACTCTTGTAGCGCACTTTACGCCTTTGGGACGAAAGGATACGATTATATAACAGGTAGCAAAGGACGCCCTGTATCAAAATATAGGGTACTACCTCCGGCAATTCACCTACTACGTGATTTAGGCAATTTGCTATCCCGAGCTCAGTGCTGTAGCAGCCAAGTACGTTGGATATCATTGTGCCTACGATGGGTTTTGGATCAGGACTGGTAGTAGCTTGGGTGGTGAGAGTGGCAATAATAATTATAGGAAATGTCGAATGTGTTTTGTATCAGGACAGGTATAATGTTAGTAAATACTAAGATGTCATGTACAGGCAGAGTAAAGTAATAGCAATGGTAATGTCAAAACAAGTAAGTGGAAATAAGTGTGTTTGTGTGGCTGGGGATCTGGTATATATACGAGAAATTGGAGAGTGGGAAATAGGACAACAACTGATATTATTTTTAAACGATGATAATATAGTTGGGAAAACAATTTGGAAATAAGGAATTATTTCTAGCAATGAGAAATTTGTAGGGATTCAAGCAGGATCATAACACATCACTCTTAAGCGGGGGACGAGGTAGTAAACCAGTGACTGGGGGATTTATTAGTTCATACTCAAGAGCAATGGTCCTCTCCACCCTCATAAATTCACCATTAGGGAGGCGGATCTTTACTCGGCGGCGATTCCTGACGAGTCGTGTTTCTCTACAGGGTAGAGGATGCGATGCTGGTCGGTCAGGTATGCTCAACAACGTGATCCCGATGTAATCTGTTGTAGCACAAGCAGTCAGGCGGTATTTCCAATTACAAGGCATAGAGGTCTTGTCAGGATTAGAGAGAGTTCCCAATTAATCAATGAAGGTAGAGAACTGGCGTGCAGAGGAATTTAAGAAACAGGAAGGTCAGGTGTTGCAGTTGGTTTACGTAAGTGTGGTTGCGAATTACGGTATGGTCTTAATTCGATTTTGTTATTGGAAAGGGAGGCAGGAGGCAACATTTCAGTACCTGATGTTTGATATCGGTTTGGTTGTCATGACGGATGGTAAGGTGACGGCAACATTTATTTTTGATAATGTGAATGGATGCCATTTTCAAAGACTGATAGTCTGGTATGGATGTTTCGTTATATACTCTTTATCACCGGAATTCCCTCTCCGAAGTCTGGTTGTAGTGGTGGTAGACATGGTTTCCGCAGGGGGCAGGTCTGCGTCGACGCTTTTGACATCCTTGACAAGAGCTGGGCCCATTATTTATTTCTCCCTCTCCCCCTCTGCCCCTCCCTCTTGAAAAATTATATGCTTTTTAAATCTCAGATTTATTCGAGTAATTGTTTGACGTATCTATTAAAATAAAGTGGTGGGGGTGATTCAGTGATTTTTTTTTAATAAACAGCTGTAACTCCTAAACGACTGAACTGATTTTAATAAAGTTAGTCTCGTTGGAAAGAGCATTTATTGCTCCATCAAATACATCTTACCTGTAATATGTCTAATTTTTAGTGAAGCCGCTAGAGCACGTTCTGTGATGTAATATCAGAAAATTGCAAAATTCTCTAAAACATTAAATACAACAATATGACTTTTTTTCATAAAAATGAAATGAAATCATCGCTAAATAGGTTAGTGAAAACCGCATCTCGATATCCTATTCATACCCTAAAATATCGAAGAAAGAACATTTGGTTATTATAAAATTTGAAAAAGTCGATATTACACCGGTATTTATTCTTATTTGTCTTTTTTCAAGATTCAATGAAAAATTTCATCATTTTATAATTTTTAAATAATACAAGTTTTCATAATTCCAAAAATTAAATGTAATAATATGATAATATTTATCTTTGAAAGGTATTATTTCAAATTTGCGGAATCCTTTTTATTAATTTTATTTATGGCCCTAAAAGAACCGATTGTGCAATAATGCCTACTTAAGTAGGCATCAAGTATCTATCTACTTAATGCCTACTTAAAAGCTCGAATTGTCTCCCGTCGACCTCGATGCATTGTTGGAGCCGCTTATGCGTAGACACAACAGCAGCTTCAACTTCTGCTCTTGACAGGCTACGAATGGCTTCTCGAATTCGTACTTTCATGTCGTCTCTGGTTGTTGGTGGAGTTTCGTAAAAATATCTTTTAACCGACCCCATAGACAAAAGTCAAAACAGGTTAAGTCTGGAGATCGGGTTGGCCAAGAAAATAGACTTCCTCGTCAAATTCACCTCTGGTGATATATTAAATCTCGCACATTTACTGAAAAATGTGCTGGACAACCATCTAGTTGTAAAAACAGATTTTACCGTAATTGCAAGGGCACATCTTCTAATAAAATAAGCAATTGGTTTACCAGAAAATCAAGAAACACGGCAGAATTTAGTGGTTCATTAAAGAAATAGGGGCCTGTAATAGTTCTGTCCAGGATGCCACACCACACATTAACACTCCAACGTCCTTGATGTTGGACCTCGTGAAACCAGTGAGGGTTGGTGTCAGACCAATAATTCACATTAACGTTTCCATCACTTTTAAAAGTGGCCTCATCCGTCCAAAGAATTTCGGATAAAAATCGTCTATTTTCCCTGATCATGCCCAACATCCAATGACAATAATCTATCCATCGGTCAAAGTCTTTGTCATGTAAGGCTTTATGTAAAACCCTATGATACGGGTGCATTCTATAATTTTGAAATTACAAACACATTGTGAAACATGTAAAGTAGTATTTTCAGTGGCATAAGGAATTACTTATGATCCTTTAAAATGTTTTGACATATCCAACGCGAGAGACATTGCTCCGTGCTAACGTGGGAAATCAATGACACTTTTGCTAAGACATTAACAATATTGTCTTCCATACTTCTAGCCGAGTCTCTTCGCAACCTTGGTCGAAAGCTCCCAGTATTGCCCAAATTTTGCACTAAACGCTGAAAAACTCTCGCATCGCGAAGACGCCGATTTGGATATGGAGCTGAGTATACTCTCTTAGCCTATATACCGCAATCATATTAACAGCTTCATCATTTGTAAACATGTTTGTTTACAAGTTGATTTTAGGTATTTGTTTTTTCTCAATGGTCTACTCCTAACATTCTGCATATTCTATGCATTGATTATTGGGCTCCTACATGTTTTTTTTTTAATTTTTGAAATTATGAAATCTTTTATTGTTTAAAAATTATAAAAGATGAAATTTTTCATTGAACCTTGAACAAAGACAAATAAATAAAAATAAATACCGGTGTTATATCGACTTCTACAAATTTTATAATAACTAAATTTTCTCTCTTCGGTATTTTATGGTATGAATAAGATCGCGATACGGTTTTCACTAACCTATTTAGGGATGATTTCATCTCATTTTTATGAAAAAAAGTCATATTGTTGCATTTAATTTTTCAGAAATTTTGCAATTTTCTGATATATATCAAAAAACGCGCTCTAGCGGCATCATTAAAAATTAGATATATTACAGGTAAGCTGGATTTGATGGAGTAATAGATGCTCTTCCCAAGGAGATTAAGTTTATTAAAATCAGTACAGTCGTTTAGGAGTTACAGCTGTTTATTGAAAAAATCACTGAATCTCCCCCCACCACTTTATTTTAATAGATACGTCAAACAAAAAGGAACAAAAACTACTGGAATAAAGCTGAGCTTTAAAAAGCATATAATTTTTTCGTACATTTACTATGTAGATTTCAGTAAAAAATCACTTTAAGAGTTTAGGATGGCGGTTACGTCCCCTGGAGGTCATCTTGCAAATTTGAAAATATTTTCCACGGTCTTTTTTTTTTGGCCACTTTAGTAATAAATAGTAATAAATTACCGCAGCTCTCTAAGACGAATAGTTTCCCAGAAACAGCACTTTGCATTCTTATCTGTCCACCCGGCACAAATAACAAAATAAAAGTAGTTTGCTTTCCATTGATTTTTCTGATACAATAGAAACCTACTTTGAAGCTAATTTTATTTCGGTAAGTTCTTTTTTATATTCAAGACCATAAAACTGACAGTACAGATTAAATGTTATCTCATGAAAATTTTTGTTTAATAGACAAAAGGTTTTAATTTCTTCAAAGAACAACAATAGTGCTGTTGTGTTGAAAAATGTACACTCGTAAAAATCATAATCGCTAAACGGTTTCACTTTGCTATAAAAAAAAATAGAATACAAAAGAATGACAACCATTTTGAATAGATATCCATTTGCATTGGTATAAATTCCAAAATTCCGTTGAACCAGAGTAAACGAGGTAAAATATAAAGTTGATAAAATATGAGAAGCAGTTTGGATTTTTTACAAAAGACAAAAAGCTGCTATATATGATTTTAGTTCCGATATGGTTTTATAAGGGGTAGTTGAAGTGATTTATTTTGTCACATTTTATTGAATAATGCGTATTTGGTAAAGTCAATATTTCAATATTTCTTCTAACTCAGAGTATCAAATATTTTTTTAAAAACGATGTAAACAATATCGTCGGGATAAAAATGAGAACGATTTGATAAAGAAAATGTTCGCCGTCTAATTTGCAATTTGATCGAAAGTTCGATAACGTTTTAGATTATATTCTAACAACGTTTTCATATTATATGCCATGTATAAATTGAATGGAATTACAAATCGTTTTGTCACCAAAACTTTCCAAAATGAACGTTTAATCGTAAGCTCATAAATCAGTGTCAACTTTAAGGGAAGACCCATCAATGAAAAAGTAAACGGATAAAGAATAATAGTTAATTAAATTACCTACAACAATTAATCTTAGTCGAAAGTCCTCTCAATGTTTATTTCATTGACATTCATTTTACAGTAATGGATTATTGACAGCCTAAATCGTCCTGTAACTTATCTTATGTACCATAGATAAGCAAAATTAAAGTGCATTTCTGAAGTCTATTATAGTCTCATTTATATAACACACACGAACACACATCAAGAGTGTTGCTTATTAACAAAGAAGGTCACGTCATGTTTTGTTTCCTTTGTAAAAGGCAAATTATCTGGGAACTTGGAGGTATTCGCTAATTCTCGCGGGTAATCTCTTTAATCTGTTTCATGCAGATATTCTGTCGCTCATTTTCAATGGGATTGCTTGATGAAATATCTACTGTATCATACATTATTAAAGAGCTTTCCTGTATAATTATTATTCAAATTAAAAAAGGACAAACGTGGAAATATAAAAATATTATGTTTTATCAGCAATCGCCTTTTTTTTTAAATGACGCAGACGTATTTTCAAACGTGAAAGGCTGAAATAAATGGAATGATAAATTTTGCATACAGAACAATTGCTGTTTCAAAGCTATATCTGGGAAAAGTTTTGAATAAAACAGATACCAACAAGGGAATTCAAAAGCACAATATAGTGAAGGATGCGATAAGATTCGTGCTAAAAGTCACACATATGCATAAATGAAAGCTTTTAGTCTTACATTATCATTTTAATGATTTATAAACAGCACAGTTTTTAGACTAATGAAATGCACACAATTCTGACTGGTCCTAAAATAATTAGGTAACAATGGTTAGCAATTATAAATGATGCATAAATATATTTATAAATATGGCATGTGTTTGCTTTCTTTTCCACAGGTGGGTAAAAATTCAAATGAAGCTCTATTAGATATTCTACAAGAACATGGTATGTGTAATTAAACAACAAACTTCACAAAGGTCAGCGATGGGCCGGTGCAACGCGTGTCCCTGCACCGGGCGCGGGCGGTAAGAAAAAGCCCTTGCTTCCAAATTTTCTTAAACTTAAAAAAATACATACAGATATGTATTGTTTACATGGCAGTTGGTGAATAACTGATTTGTATAGAATGCTTAGTACGTCGGACATTTTTGGTCGAATATAAAAAAAAAATAAATAAATAAAAGATATTACCAAAGGTTATATTATAGGTCCAAATTAGAGTTTCATTTCATTCAGTAAAATCAGACGCGCGCAGGACTTTACCTGTTTCAACATGTTTTTCATACTCTTATCATAAAAGCAAAGATCAAGAATTATTTGCTTTATTTATGCAGTTACTGTGTTCTATAAAAGTGCGATTAATTTTTAAGGTAAGTTATTATAATTATTTTATATGTAGTTTTTTCGAATTAATTCATGCAAGCTAAGAGTTTACAGGTGCTACGGGCGAAAACGGCAGTGGATCGGAAGTAACAGAAAAGAAAGGGGTCGGTAGCTCAGTGGAATAAAGGAAGTGGGCGTGTAACTAATTTTACGATTTGTAACGTGCCAATTCTTGTTTATGGTTACCTTAATTTAGACATCAATTTTTGTTCTTCTATGCGCAACACGCTTATACATTTCCGTTTCTTATGCCGTCCAGTTCAGTACGTTATCTTTTTTAAGTTTTGCTTCCCTTTTATAAGGTATGTAAGGCTTCTAATTACATTTTTGTATATATTATATTTATTAGGGAACAAAGAAAGGTACAAGAGTACGCCTTTACATTAAGGAAACCGCTGGTCTTAAGAAAAAGCGGAGATTTTAGGAATATTGTTCGTTGCAAAAGCTTGCTGCATGACGTCACGATAGGATTAAATCAATAAATAAAACGGCGTGCATGACCAGGATGATATACAATTTTTGTCTTAAATAATTAAAAATGGGGATACATTGATATCATTACCGCTTGCTGTTAGTTTGCCTGCGTTTGTAGTTTTTACATTACTGGTAATGTGGAAAATATTAAAATTGTCTTACATAATATGGTCTATAGTTCATTTATTGATACGTTATTGACAAATGGAAATTATCGTATGTTATCCTGTGAATTGGAAATGAAATTCTGCTACTACAGTGCATTTTAACACGAAGCAATATATTTATTTTGAGTAGATGTAAGTAAGAAGTATCCTTTTATGCAAAGTACGTTTTAAGCAAAAAAATCAGTTAGTGTGTTGATACGGTTATAAATGAACAGCTGATTTCTGTTTTTAAGATAAAAACATTTGAGTTGATAACCTACATTAACCGTAATATCTGTTGACATAGGTCAATACACGTTTCATTATTGAAAACAGTGTTGATCATACTGCATTTTGAATTCTATCGTAAAGCTTTACGAGAAATATCGTTTGAGTTATGTAATTAAAAATTATTATTAATTTTATTTAATACATAAATAAAAAGTTTACCTCGAGTAGGATTTGGACCTACGAACTGTACTTTGCTAGATTACCGTGCTAACCAACTACATACATAAAGACAAGGTTTACATCGATTGGGGCTTTAATCTCGATGGCGCAGTTGGTTAGCGCCGTAAGCAAAGTACAGGTCGTAGATTCAATTCCTACTCGAGGTAAATTTTTTATTTATGTGTTTAATAAAATTAATAATAATTTTTAATTACATGTTTACCTTTGAACTCATTCGTTTATAACAAAACTTACAATAAATTAATATTAGTCAAGTTGCTTTGGTATGTGTAAATCCTTGCGATATTGCAGGCTCACATTCCATTAATATAAGTAATTTAATTCTAATCTCATTATATATAGAATTTACATCAGTTCTACTTACATAAAGACAAAATTTACGTCGAGTGGGGCTTGAATCTTGATAGCGCAGTAGGTTTACGCGGTACTCTAGCAAAGTACAGGTCGTAGGTTCAAATCCTACTCGAGGTAGACTTTTTATTTATGTATTTAATAAAAAAAAATAATAATTTTTAATTACATATTTACCTTTGAACTTATTCATCCATAACAAAGCTTATAATGAATTAATATTGGTCAAGTTGCTTTGGTATGTGTGAATCCTGGCGATATTGCAGGCTCGCATTCCATTAATACAACTAATTTGATTTTGATTTCATTATATTTAGAATAAACATCAGTTCCACATACATAAAGACAAAATTTACATCGATTGGGGCTTGAATCTCGATAGCGCAGTTGGTTAGCGCCGTAAGCAAAGTACAGGTCGTAGGTTCAATTCCTACTCGAGGTAAATTTTTTATTTATGTGTTTAATAAAATTAATAATAATTTTTAATTACATATTTACCTTTGAACTTATTCGTTTATAACAAAACTTACAATAAATTAATATTAGTCAAATTGCTTTGGTATGTGTAAATCCTTGCGATATTGCAGGCTCACATTCCATTAATATAAGTAATTTAATTCTAATCTCATTATATACAGAATTTACATCAGTTCTACTTACATAAACACAAAATTTACGTCGAGTGGGGCTTAAATCTTGATAGCGCAGTAGGTTTACCCGGTACTCTAGCAAAGTACAGGTCGTAGATTCAAATCCTACTCGAGGTAGACTTTTTATTTATGTATTTAATAAAATCAATAATAATTTTTAATTACATATTTACCTTTGAACTTATTCATTCATAACAAAGCTTATAATGAATTAATATTGGTCAAGTTGCTTTGGTATGTGTGAATCCTAGCGATATTGCAGGCTCATATTCCATTAATATAAGTAATTTGATTTTGATCTCATTATATTTAGAATTTACATCAGTTCCACATACATAAAGACAAAATTTACATCAAGTGGGGCTTGAATCTCGATAGCGCAGTTGGTTAGCGCGGTACTCTAGCAAAGTACAGGTCTCAGGTTCAAATCCTACTCGAGGTAGACTTTTTATTTATGTATTTAATAAAATCAATAATAATTTTTAATTACATATTTACCTTTGAACTTATTCGTTCATAACAAAACTTATAACAAAATTAATATTAGTCTAGTTGCTTTGGTATGTGCGAATCCTGGCGATATTGCAGGCTCGCATTCCATTAATGCAACTAATTTGATTTTGATTTCATTATGTTTAGAATACACATCAGTTCCACATACATAAAGACAAAATTTACATCGATTGGGGCTTGAATTTCGATAGCGCAGTTGGTTTGCGCCGTAAGCAAAGTACAGGTCGTAGGTTCAATTCCTACTCGAGATAAATTTTGTATTTATGTGTTTAATAAAATTAATAATAATTTTTAATTACATATTTACCTTTGAACTTATTCGTTTATAACAAAACTTATAATAAATTAATATTAGTCAAGTTGCTTTGGTATGTGTGAATCCTGGCGATATTGCAGCCTCACATTCCATTAATATAACTAATTTGATTGTAATCTCATTATATTTAGAATTTACATCAGTTCCACATACATAAAGTCAAAATTTTCATCAATTGGTGCTTGAGTCTCGATAGCGCAGTTGGTTAGCACGGTACTCTAGCAAAGTACTGGTCGTAGGTTCAAATCCTACTCGACGGTAGACTTTTTATTTATGTGTTTCATAAAATCAATAATAATTTTTATTTACTTATTTACCTTTGAACTTATTCGCTCATAACAAATCGTTTTACTTATTTTGTGCTTATATTAATCTGACATTTGGCTTTATTAAATATACATATAAATACAGTTGTTTAGTGTTTATTCAGATTTCCTACGTTAATAAGATACAACTTTCTCAATTTTTTTTCTATTTTAATTATTAAACGTATAAATATAGTGGCGTCCAATAAAACAAATGTATTACTGGTTATGCCTACGGATACAAAAAAGTTCTCAATTATTGTAAGTTCATAAGTTTGTACCTCACTGAGTTAGACCGTGGTGCAATTTACCTTTTAATATAACAGTCAATTAAACCCCTAATTTTTTATTTGTTATACCTTACTACTTCTACCATAATTAGACCTCAGGTCTGTTTATTTTCTTAGATTCAAATATTTATTTCTCTTGAGGTGTAGATTGCCAATTGTCCCTCCATCCCTTAGGGGGTCTTTCCGTTGGGCGACGAGTTGTTAGTTTCCTTTGGAAGACAGTGCGGACTGGTCTCTCATCCTCCATGCGTTTTCGTGATCGTACTCGTACCGTCTTCTCTGTCTGTTCCATCTAACTACGTCGTCTACTTAGCACATCCTTTTTATTTCACCGTTGCTAACTTGATCTCTAAGTGTTTTCCCTGATATTATTCTCAGTGTTTTCACTTCTCGCTTTCTTGTCACGCCTTTGTTTTCGTGTGTGTCTGCTCTTGTTTTGATTCCGTACATCAATATCGGTCGAATGCATATTTTATACAGGGTGTAAAGTTAGTGGGTAATTCTTATGTTGCTCCGTAACTGTTTTAGGTAAAGAAAATCTTTAAATATGCAAGATGTATATTAGCTTCTTCTCCGTAACCTACAAATATCTATCATTCTACAGGGTGTTGCATTTTCGGATACTAGTATCCAACTCAGATATTTTAAAATGAACGTTCTGTATATTTTTAAATATTCTTATTCTGTCATCAATTGCCTATCTGGTAATGTTTTGTTTTTTTAATTAGAATAAACCGTTACAGAGTTATTCAACCTTTTAGGAAAAATATGACGTATGAAAGCACAACGACCGCATTGTGATAGAATAATCAAAAATATTTTGTCATCCGCACAATTAAAGATTGTACAGGGTGCTTTCGACGGTGGTAGAAAGACAGAATTTTGTAAGTGATTCAGATAGAGAAATAAATTCTGTTTCGATCTTATATTTGGGTTTCCTATACCTAAAGTTGACACTTTTTAAATTATTACAGTTTTTAGAATAACAGGACCATCTTATGCGAATTGTATTTTTTTAGAGGGCTGTGAATGCAATTATCTGTTATACTAATTCGCAGTAAATTAGCATTTGTATGTTGTGGTTCAAGTTCACGGTTCACTGTTGTGTGCATCAGAATGATTTTTTCTAGGAAAGAGTGTATTAGAAGGATGTGATCGAAACTATCTTCTTGCACCCCAAAGCTATGTTCAAAAGTATCCTGAAAGAAGACACCCAGCAGAAGTTAGCTTCCAGAGACTCAAAGAAAGGTTTGAAACAACGAGCAACGTTAATTATACAAAACGTATGCGTGGAAAACATGTGACTAATGAGGAAATCTCTCTCTCGAAAAATTTCTCCACAAATTGTTGATGTATGTACATCTGTACACCGTATTTTGAAAAGCAATAAATTCCATCCTCACCATACCCAACAACACCAGAAACTTTTTTCGAAAAATTTAGAAAACCGGAGGCAATTGTGTGAGTGCATTAATAGAAAATTGAATTCCGAACCAGATTTTCTGAACTGTGCCCTTTTTACCGATGAACCGACTTTTAGTAACAGAGGCCTCCATAGTCAGCGAAGTTTCCATAATTACGATACGGATAATGCAGAATTACTGAGAGCACTTGATCATCAACATCAGTGGTCAATAAACGTGTGGAGTGGACTTGTGGGGACACAAGTTGTTGGTTCAAATTTTTTTGAGAACCATCTTAATGGTCAAATGTATCTCCACTTGCTTGAATACGAATTGAACGATTCACTGAAACATGTCCCTGAAAATGTTGTCCCTAGAATGTGGTACGAATATGATGGTACACCTCCATATTCAACGTTGAATATTCAAAATTTTTTAAATATTAGATTCACTGGTCGCTGGATTAGACGAAGTGGTCCACAGAACTGGTCTGTTAGGTCTCTAGACCTATCTGTACTACATTTTTTCCCTTGCGGCTATAAAAGGCATTGTGTACCAAACTCCTCTAACTACAAACGAAGATATGAAAGAGAGAATTCGTGATGATTTTCGTCTATTCACGCATGACATACTGATTGATGTTCAACATTCATTTACGTAATTAATTCAACTGTGGTTGCAACAAAATGGCGGTGTGTTTGAACACCTATCGTAGTATGTCTGTTATGTCTTCTATTAATTCCATTATGCAGGTGTCAAAATTTTGTGATAATAATAAGAAATGGCGCTCTCGGAGTATTTAATGTAGCCTTCAAAGATTACAATTGGGGTCGCGTCAAAAGGACGCGGGAATTTGGACCCACGACAAAAGGACGCGGGAATTTGGACGCGCGATAAAAGGACGCGTGCGACAAAAGGATGCCGGCGAGAAAAGGACGCGCGACAAAAGGACGCCCGACAAATGTACGCGTAGAAAAATAATATGTCTTAGGTCTCAAGATTGTATTTAGCTAAAAAGCTGAATAAAAAGTAAGCTTTAGTACATTGGCATTACCCACAAATTAGAAATGCTACCAATCGATCATCAAAAGGCATTTCTTTAAATATCATTTTTAAGGCGCAAAAATAAACTGTTGAATCAAAACCTTCCTTCACACTTTATCCAGGCTTAGGACTGGCAGCACATTGCTGGCGTGTTTAAAAGTTTTTTAAATTAAATTTTTTAATTTTTTTTAGTTTTTCTAATTTTTGGCTTTTTTTAGTTTTTCTTGTTTCTATATGTATTATTATTATTATAACTATGATATTACACTTGAAGTTGGAAATTGTGGGTAATCCCTCGCAAGTATTCTATTGTTGGCCTGTTCTGATAATCTGCTACGATGACCTTTATTCGATCGGCGGTGTCTTTATACACCTTTCTACGCGCTGGCACATTTCCTGCGATATACTGTTCAATTTTTACCATATTCAAACTGTCCTCTTTTTTCAGACCGTCTATAAATTTCCAAATATTAGGATGTGCTGCATTAAGTGTAGACGAGAAGCCGTTGTGCCATCCTTCAACAGCATTATTCGTGCGTGGTATATCCTGTTCTACCATATCATAGCAAATCCACAAGTTTCGAGAAAACAATGGCTGTCTTCGAAGCCCTATTCTGTCGAGTCGTCCTATCCATGTATCCTCAAAGTAATTAATCAATGGCAGCAGCAAATTCTCATTTTCCGTATAAAACTGGCTATCAAGTAGATCCCCGTATGCAGCAATAACGTTTTCATCTGAGACGAAGGCAAGAGCAGCCATTTGTCGCAAATGCAGGGCGAAGTCAGCATCCTCGGTATACCTTGCTTGTAGTCCTGCACCTTGAACATGTCTCCAGAGGCATTGCGTGAAATGGAAAAAGCAGCCACAGATTCTGGAAATCCTGCTTGTAGGGCATTCATAGCAGCTCGTTCGAAATCAACCATAATTGTTGAAGGTCGCAATCCTGGTTTTAACACTTTTAACTGTTGAAACAGGCGAGTGTATGTTTGCTGAGTTTTGTTTGGAAGAAGAGCATAAACTGTTGGGATAACGCTGCTGTACCGTACCCCGTGAATAGTATACAGTTGACCGAACAATACAGGAGTTGCGAGAAATGTACCATCTGCATACCAGTGTTCACACTGTTCCATAAATGTTAAGTTTCTTTCTGTCGAAAATAACAGAATTCGTTGTTGATCATCTGGACCACTATCAAATAAAAGGAAAGGTTCACCATCGCTGTTTACTGTATATTCAGCAGGAAGAACAAGCTCTGCCAAACTGTTAGGGTTTGCCGGGACAGCTTCGTTCTGGCGACATACTCGTTGTACCGTTCGTTTTAGACAAGAGACCCTAGGTAGTTGCCCTGATACAGCCAAAGGAAGTCCTTGTGATATATTAGCCACTAGAGCTTGGGTGGTTACTCCAACTTGTGAGCTGTTCGTTTCATATCATTGACAGCTATCTTTGCGTTTACCTTCCCAGTATCAGCAACATGATTATGGGCTGCACTCTTTACAACTTCATCTCCTACTGTATGTACTCTTCCGGAACATTTGCACTTATTGTAACCGGAACATTTCCAAATAGTTTTATCTCCAATGACTCGTTCCTTTTTATGAATAAATCCATTATAGAGCAACATATTGTTGCCTTTTTGACTTTGCACAAAAGTTAACACCATCTTTACAGACCGAGAACAGTTTCCGTAATGGACCTGACCCTAGAATTGCGCCATATATACTACCCCAGAACCACATTCTTTTCTCTAATAACTTCTTAATGTTGCTTTCTTGGAAAATAGTAATTAAGTAAATACCTGCTAATGGCTTTTATTGTCCTATATTGAATGCATTCCAGTTAAAATAAATTTTGGGAAATTATGTAAATACCTGTTAATGGCTTATTTGTCATATTTTGAATGCATTCCAGTTAAGGAGTTTCTAGAAAATAAGCACTGGCTGTGAGAACGTTTATTATCACTTGCGGAATCTTAATTATCAATACTTTCTAATGATCCATTTGTAACATTTGTAATTTGTGGGTAATGCCAATGTACTAAAGCTTACTTTTTATTCAGCTTTTTAACTAAATACAATCTTGAGACCTAAGACATATTATTTTCTTACGCGTAGATTTGTCGGGCGTCCTTTTGTCGCGCGTCCTTTTGTCGCGCGTCCTTTTGTCATCGCGTCCTTTTATCGCGCGTCCAAATTCCCGCCTCCTTTTGACGTAGATTCATTACAATTAGCATAACATGGTTCTGTGATAATATAAAATCGAATCTAAATCTCTCACAAAATACAGGGTGCTCCATTTAAATAAATTTAGTTATGACCAATCGAAGTATTAAGTCATTGTACGACAGTAACAAACACCCTGCACAACGGAAGTTCACTTTTAATTTTTCGGATGACAGTAGACGATCTTGATATACGTTTGATAATATATTTTTGATTAATCTGTCTCACTGTGGTCGCTGCAGCTTTTATTCGTTATTTTTGCATACGGCATATTTTTCCTAAGAAGTTGAATAGCTCTGTAACGGCTGATCATAATTCAAAAAACAAAACATTACCGAATGGGCAATTGATGACATAAAAAGAATATTTAAAAATGTACAGGGTGTTAAATTTAAAATATTTGAGTTAGATACTGGTATCCAAAAATGCAATACCCTATAAAATTGTAGGTATTTTTACGGAGAAGAAGCTAATGCCCAAGTTTCATATTTAAAGGATTTCTACATCTAAAATAGTTACGAAGCAACATAAGAATTACGCACTAATTTTATACCCTGTACATATATATATATATATATATATATATATATATATATATATATATATATATATATATATATATATATATATATATATATATATATATATATATATATATATATATATATTCTCAGAGAGTTGAGTTTGCCAAATCATCGTACCTCTACACAAAGATTTTATGTTCGGGAAGAACGGGTAGTATTAATTGAACAATGTAAACAATTTTAAGTCTTACAATCATTTTACAAAAACATAAAGTTATGTAAAAGAGAACGAAAACATTATAGTATCTTTCAACTGTAATGAAAAATAGAATTTGTAAAATCAGCACAAGTGCTTTTAACTTCTCATTTGGAAATTGTCACAACATCCAATAAAGCGAAAGGGACTAACAAACTATTATAATAAAATATGCCTTAAACATCCTACGCCAAGTGCAAGTCCAAGTACAAATAAATCTTGTACAGAAGAAGTATATTAAATACTAGAATTGTTAATGGTCCTAGTGAAGACGTCTTAAGCTGTAGTTATTGCAAAACCACCGCGATGGAAATCCAATTATATTCCGACGATGCAGTAATACATTATGCATGACAATAGATGTATTGCTTGGAGGTCTCATAAAAGCTCACAAAGACGTTTATTGAGTAGAATTAGTAGCATGAAGCTTGAATACGAAATCTATGTGTAAAGTATTTAGAAATGCTTTAAGACGTAGGAGTATAATAATAATCCTGGAATTTATAGTTGTATTAATTTCTTGAGTTTTTTCTTTATTCTAACTATGGAATTGTACGATCGTTTTGCTTATATAGGTGAATTCTAACTAAAAAACCCGCTTTTGCCGAGTAACACTCTTATTCTTTATTCGCTTTCTAAACTCTATACTGATAACGTAGAAACCCTGATAAATACTGCTTTTGTATTGTCAATTAAATACAACCATTTTCTGCAATGCACGCTGTTCTGGTGCATTAAGCTCTGCAGATCTGGCTGATTGAATATTAATATTTCTGATAGGACACGTAATGCGCATTAAGAATTTACGCTTTACATAATGTAAGATTATTGAGCGTTGTTCATATACCTCTTGTAGTTCAGTTAAGTGACCAACCAATTAGTCGCTAGTGATGGCCGAGAAATTACTAGCATTTTTTTATCTGATTCCATTTCCCGTTAGTTTTTCTATAATATAAACGTCATACTATATCTTTCTTTTATAGATGTTCTGCTTTAACGTTTTAGGCATAGAAGGTGAGAATACAAATACATCATACTCAGATATATCAGTTTTGTATAATTGTTGTAATTGAAAGATAGTAGCCTACAACGATAAAGGAAAATACAGGGTGACTTTTTGAAAAGTTTCAATGGTCCATTTATTCTTGTAACTAATAAATATTAAAAGATGCTCAAAACTGTTTCGGCAGTACGCAGGGGGAACCAAAGTGGCCTCACTAACATGATAAATTCTCCACAATATTTTATACTGCGACTTGGAATGTTTATTGCAGGATTTTAAAGATTAGGAAACACGGAATACCGCTAAGTATAAGAAGCATAACGTATGCAGCATCCCGCATTATCTACACTGCACGTTAAACGATTCCCTATCAAAATCTCGGTTGCCGAAGGGTAAGGAGTGCATTAATTGGTTCACCAATGAGCTGCTAGATATTTTTGGTAATCTGCAACAGTATTTCGATCATGCATGGAATAGTTAAGCGACATGCAAATGTTGGAATGCAGTGCATCTACCCACTGTCATATTTGAGAGCACCCCTTAGATCATGATGCTAAAGTAAGAGACTACTGTAATTTTACCGGTCGGTTTAGAAGTAGTGCTCATCAAACATGCAACATCCGGTATATGGCCCCACGAATACTACCAGCATTTTTCCATAATTTTTTAGGTTATGCCTCACACTTCGTAATAAAAGATATTGCTAAAGCCATCTCCGGTAAAAATACATTATCACCTAAAGCGAAAGAACGCTATAGGTCATTCGCTTAACTTATAATATTATAACTGGGCCAACATATAACATTAAAACAAAAGCGATGATGTAATAACAAAAACGCAAATGTAATAAACAATTTGCAATTGATCAAATAATTTTAATTAATAAAAAATATACCAAATAACAATCGCTACTGGCGTTGGCTCAATCGGTAGATTAAGATAGGAAGAGTTCTAATATACTGAGTTGTTAACCTACCTGAAATGCTGCTTGCTTCCCATCTGCTTAGTTATTTTCACTGCACTTTATTAATAAAAAATCCAATATAAAAAATTATGAAAATATAATGAAATAAAATCTCGAGCGCCATGTTGTCTTTTATTATAGGAACAACAAAACCTAGTTAATGAATAATAATAAACAATTTACCAAAATGAAAATAAAATAATATGATATACTTAAGATTATTCAATATCTAATTGAAAAGGTTAAAAACCATGCTTTCTGCTGTAACATTCAGCAGCCAGTGAAAAATATAGCGGCTTTCAGAATAGCTCCTCTAAATGTTTCCCCTCAAGAAGTTGTCACGCGTTGCGCGGATACAATGATCCGAATCCTTCCCCCTTTTCCACTTTGTACCACTGACGGCTGGTCTTTGGTCCAAGTCCCAGCCTTGGTCTTTTCTCCTTTCCGGAGCTTCCTCTTTTTAGCTCATGAAAGCTTCTTTGTCTGTAGTCCCAGGTCAGCAACCCCTGGAGCCATTACCCCAATGTCTGACGATCCAGCTGCAGGTTCATCAGGCAAGCCTAATCCCTGCGCTTAGATTCCATCCATTGGTGTAGTGGTGTCTTCCTTAGGATCCATCGCTGAACTCACCTCTGCTTCTAGAACATACCGTGTCCCACTAGTATGGGGGAAATAAAGGTCACCATGCCAGGAGCTCTCCTACTGACGTGTAAGGCTAAATAAAATGGGGTGCGTCAGGTGTCCCGAATTCTTGATTTGGTTGCGAAGGAAGCGCACCTATCACTATTTTACATCTCAGTATGATGACCATCCTGCAACATGTACAGTTCAGTTCTTCTGATAACATCGTTGACAGTATTTGTAATGTGCTCAGGCTTTATAGCCCTCACACAATTAGTTTTTAAATGTTTATCCCTAAAATGACGATGTCTATAAACTTCAACAGAATTCCATTGGGGTTAAGTCTGTTGAGCGTGCCAGCACGTCCTATTTATTTTCCATTAAAGGTTTCAGTTAAAAACTGTCGTATGGCTGCACTGCGATAAAGAGTCGCCCCATCTAACTGATACCAAAGCCCCTCTCCTTGTTGACGCTGCTGCATCTAATTCAAAATCGGTAACAAATCTTGTTGTAAAAATTCCAAATATTGATTGCCAGTAAAGTTTTCATCAAAGAAGAAGGTGCCAATCACAGTATTGTTCAACAATCCACATAAGAAATGTATCTAAAATAAATATTGACCCTTGCACTCTACTGTAGCCCGCCACTATCAGTTCTGTGAACTTACTGTTCCATTAGTTAAAAATGTTGCTTCAACAATCCACAAGATATTGATTGGAAACCGTGAATTTTTATTGTGTTCTCCTTGATACCAAGCGGAAAACTCAAACCTTGGAATGAAATCACTTTCCTTTAAAGTATTTATAAATTTTGGTTTACTTCAAGAGATGATTTCTGTTTAACTAATGTCTTACCATTTTCCATAACCGTTAAACACACTTCCTCTTCTACCTCTGTTGATACTTTTGCAGGTGTATGCGGTTTTTTAAACGGTTGTCAATGTCCGCAACTTGTCTGCTTGGAGTACCTTTCCCTCATAACTAAATAACTGGAACCTTTTTCTTCTTTTGTACCGGTTATTTAAATGTACTTATTATCAAGAGTAACAAAATAAGCAACTTCGCCAAAAATTTTGAAATTTATTTTACTTAAAGGAATTCCGTTGTTAACATACTAGCTGATAAATTTGTAATATTATACGATTTTTCAATAAACCGTTGTATACAGGATGTCCTTTATTTATCGTTTTAAACAAATTTTATTTTTTCAAAATTTTATTTTAAGCAAATGGGTAAAAAATAATGAACAACTTTTCCGAATAATATTTTTTGATATTCTCCAAAATACGGGTACTTGACTCTTGGCTACAAATTAGTTTTTTCAACGGGCCTGGTATAATACGCGTGTTTTGCCATATTTGGATGGTGCATGTTTACTTTTAGGCGATGAACAACTATTTGTCTAAAAACCCATAATAGCGAAATAAGTGAAAAAATTAAATAAATATGATTGAAAATGCTTAAACTGTCTTTTCGATATTTTTATTGAAGCGGGCGGCTTTGGAATTTTTTTTGTTTTCATCTGACATGAAGTTTTAAACGTCTATTTTCCACAGATTATGATTTTTACAATGTTGCCTATTTTCGTAATGAACATATTATAAAATAGGTTGCATAATCATCCTAAAAACATTGTTAGTAAAATTATTTCATTTCTTTTAATTTCCATTTTGTAGGTTGGAATGTCGTGTGTTGTTCCACGCCAGATATATTTATTTTCTTTAGTATAATTCAATGGTTATCAGTTCAAACATTTGATAAAGTGAATTTATCTGATTAACTTTACCTTCTTCTTTGAAATTATAAATAAAAAATTAAAAAAGCAATTTATTTGCATATGACATTGCTTAATGTTTTAAGTTTGAAAAACGTCACAGGGTTGTATACCGAATTAAAACACCATTCAAACAAGGGGTTACTTGACTATCTTTCCCTTCTAAAATTTTTGACACGAAGGTTGATGTAAGAAGGGGTTGATTGACACAGGATTGATTTTTACATAAAATGTGTGCTCCTAAAAACCAAAGTTGACGTGTTTTACGTTTTCTTTGAAGTCCCAATATCATCTGATCCATGCAGAGTGGCTAGGTTGAACTGAAATATAATTCGGTGCTACCTACAGGCAGCTAATTTTAATACCGAAGTATTTTTCAAAAATGTTTGTTAAATTTAGATTTTTTTATTCATTTTATTAACTAATGTGTTTACTTTTGCTAATTAAACCTTTGCTGAAATAATTGAATTTATTTAGTATTCAAAAACATTTCACAGAAAGCTATGTAATAAATCAAAATAAGAGTGGAAGTTAATCTATGTTTAGTCACCTCGTACAACGCAATAAATAATTGCGGATAATAAATAATTGGACAAATTTTAATATTAATGTATAATAAGGGATAATCATGTTATCCTACGTTCGATGAGTAAAAAAATCAAAGGGCGCAAATCTAATCACCGCGCTCAAACAAATTGGCAAAATTGTTTAATATTGCATATATGATGAGATTAATAAAAGAGCTTGATGATATAGTAAGAAATAAAAAGCCACGTTATATATGGAAATCCAATAATCTATCAAAAAATTGAAAGGCAATTTTCGTAATAAAGAAATAAAGAAATTTATGAAACGGAATATAAATTACATGCATTATAAAACTGATTTACATATTCATCTAGCTTAACGAAAAAAGCTACATCAATTTCAATGCACGCTCTTAATTTTCGAAATTCGTATTTAACGACGATTTAGCTTATCTACAGTTGTAGATCTTAATTTTCTACCGTTATTGACAAAAATGTTGTGTAAAATGATTGGAAAGGTATTGCCAAGTAGCAGTAAGCAATTAAACATAGATTGCCTCATCATCGATTTGAAAAGGACGAGAGGGTATACCGTATAGCTTCCTTTTTCTTTCCGGCCGGATCTAATATACGCTTCGAGTGTCAATGAAAACGGAAATCTATATTCTCCGTCCTTCTTTGGTCTTATTTGATGCTTAGGAACGCGTATTCTCAGCAAAATAGCTATAAATTTTATCGAATTTCTATTCTATTAAATTTTGCAATTGCATACAGGCAATTTATTAAACAGCAGATGTTCCGTCTTCATGATCTGATACACCAAAGGGAAACCTCCTCTTCCTTGTTAAACGTTTATTTTTTCTAAAATTGAAGTTTGATTGTCAACTTTAATATAAGTTGACGCTCATTCATTTAAAAACTCGCTTTGGATATATTTTCTTACCTTCACAGTAAATTTAATACCTGCAAAGAAACTTCCCTAAATTTAATATATAATGCAAATCAC
Source organism: Vesta saturnalis (assembly GCA_036346205.1). Classification (NCBI taxonomy): domain Eukaryota; kingdom Metazoa; phylum Arthropoda; class Insecta; order Coleoptera; family Lampyridae; genus Vesta; species Vesta saturnalis. The sequence continues at coordinate 6,761,311 of JARFJB010000317.1, read as the reverse complement.
AACCAAATTCATCTCCTTGCGGAATATAAAATAACAAAGATGGGGATATTTTATTACGTAAAATTTCATTTTTATGTTAATTAATAGCATTTAAAGTAAGTTTGAAATGCGTACTTGCGCAAGTTAGTAGTAACCTGATTTTTTGCATTTCATAAATTACACCTCCGCGATTATAACCAACTTCTTAACTATAATTTATCCAAGTATTACTTTAGAATTATTCAGTTCGATTCATTATCTATATAGAAGCTCAGAATTTATTAGAAAAACTCGCTAAAATATTATTTTTAATTACATGTCTTGCGAATCAGTTTTGGATAATATTAAACTGTCTTAAAGAATTTACAATTAACATTCCTTAACGCGACTGGATTTTTAAATACTTGATCGTGACTATAGAAGGAAATTTATTAAACCTTTCTCAATTTATTACACTTTTTATTTATAATATGTTTTGCATGTTTACTATCATTCTAACAAATTATACAAGGGTTTTGTTAACTAAAAATGTTTCATTAAGATTAGGTTTGATGATTTTAATTAATGTTTGGTGTAAAACAAAATACACTTTGTAGCTAAAATTCGAGATACCGCGTTACCATGGAATAGCGTATGGTATAATTTTAAGTAGTTAATAATTTTTTTGCACTTCGTGGATTAATAGATATTTATGTATTAAGGGCATAATCATAAGATTATGGCTCGAGGGAATATTAAATATTTTATATTCCTGAGAGCTATAATCTACAATTATGCCCGTGGTACATACAATGTTTTATTTTATTTTGCACCATGAAACTGGAACAAAATATTAAAAAGATTCAGTAAGTTTTTAAACGCAAATGCAGTGAAATAAAATCGACAGTAGGCTAATTTGTTGTTACTAAGATACTGTGCTATTGCTATTATATATCATGTCATGTGTTTGCTGTCAATCATGCTGCTTAGCATCAATGACATTTCCGTGCTATAAAGACCACATTACGCCCGCATTTGGAGGCGTATAAAGAACATTATGGTGGCAAAATAAAATAAAAGTACTATTTGGTTCCCCCATTTCGGGGACTAAAGTGCTACTTTTAATCTCTAGGGATTAAAAAGTAATTTAATCTTGTTATGGCATTGAAACATCTGGGATTTCAAAAATAATTCATAAATTTCATTAGCCTTGAATAGTGTAGCTTCTTTGTCAAAGTGACTTTTCTAGTAATTTAAATTTATCATAGATGAGTAGAACCCCGGCACCTTAACGCATCTGGCAACACCGCTTTTTTACGTCACAAGCCCCGCCCCTTTCACTTTTTTACACGCTCACGTGGGGGACCGGATTTTCCACCCTTATTTTTACACGCTCACGTGTGAGACCGGATTTTCAACCCTTATTTTTACTCGCTTACGTGGGGGACCGGATTTTCCACCCTTATTTTTATATATCCACGTGTGAGACCATATTTTCCACCCTTATTTTTACACATCCACGTGTGAGACAGGATTTTCATCCCTAATTATTTTTACACATCCACGTGTGAGACCGGATTTTCCACCCTTATTTTTTATATACCCCGTGTGAGACCATATTTTCATCCCTAATTATTTTTACACATCCACGTGTGAGACCGGATTTTCACCCCTATTTTTACACATCCACACGTGACACCGTGTTTTCAACCCTAATTATTTTTACTCGCTTACGTATAGGACATGTATTACCCTAATTTTTATTATTTCTTTTGGGGTTAAACCTTATGGCTGTATTAAGGACCTTTTTGACGGATAGGACTTTTGTTAACGTGAGGAACTGGTCCTGGTCTTGGTGCTGGAGCTAGGGATAAGTCTTAGAGTTTGGCCTTGGTGGTGGAGCTAGGGTTGGAGTCAGGTCTTGGTGGTGGAGCTAGGGTTTAGAACTGTATTTAGGGTTGGACCTGGGGCAGGACTTGGACTTGGTCTTAGAGTTATTTCTAGTAATTATCTTCAACCTTAAGGTCCTTTTGGTGCCCTAGAGGCTGCACACGCATACAATAATTGCATAATTAATAAGATATTATTATCGCTCCTATTATTTTAAAATGGTCATATGTTATTGGATGACCTATACGAAACGTTTCTAATAAGGAGGTGAGATAAGCAGATAGGATTAACCATACGTGGGGAAATTTGAATGACAGTAAAATTTAATTATAGAACACTTATTTTTATTATCGTAATTAAAAATCCTCAGTGAACTATAAAAATTACTGCCATTCTAATGAAACAAAAAACATTTTATTAAGTTAATTACATAACAGTTTGTCTTTTCTTAAACGATTATTAAAAACATAGTTTACCTGCATTGAAAATAATATCCATACGTCCGTTAAAAATGTTGTACGCCTTAATATTTTAAAGAAACTTAATGCTTGTGTTTTATAACTGTAATTAAAAATCTGTAAATAAATAAAAGGGTTAATACACTTACCATATCTGTACTTAAAGAACGTTTTCGAGGCACTGATTTATGCGTGATGGTCACCGCTTTTGTGTTATCTGTCAACTAAAACTTTCTAGTTGTGTAAAAGCCAGCTATAATTAGAGTGTAAAATATACAAACAACCTCATTGTCTTTATTGCACTTACAGCAACATGCATTTACCTTTCTCTTAAAATAAAACTGTTTTTGAAAATATTCGTATACGGACACACAAATTGTTTTATAAAACCATATTAAGAATTTGGAATGTTTAAAATATGTAGTAAGAAATCACTGTTCACGTTTACTTTTAACTAATTACCGTGTAATTATATAACTTTTGTTTAATTTAATAGTCTAAAACCAATATAAAATGGTTAATATATTTTCTAAAAATATTATTAGAGTTGATACGCCGTTTTATTTCAAGTAATTGTTTTCAATATATATAAAATGTGTAAGTGGACCTGTATTATTTGTTGTAACCTTCTACTTACATAAATTCAACTTATACACGAATTAATAACGACCTCCACTAGTTTATAACACAATCGCATAGCGTATTTTTATTTACACTCGTACTTCTATAAACTATTAACGCTCCATTTTAATAGGGTGATCAACTATCTGAAAAGGTTTACTGTTAAAGTATACGATGAAGATCGTTTAAAGCAAACCTTGTATTATTCTTATATACGAATGACATTTCAAAAATACTAGTATAATTAACATGAAGGTTTATAAATCTACATCCAGACAAGGAAACAGTTTTAAACACAAAGAATTTATCTGTAAGGGGCAGACAATGCTATTACATAAGACGTTTTACAAAAACGTGGTTATTCCACACTTTTTTTTTTTTTTTTTTTTTTTTTAAAAAAAAAAAAAAAAAAAAAAAATCGTCTTCACCTTGAACGATTATATTGTAACCTATAAAGCAAGCTAATAACCTAATAGTTTATCAGACATTATTACATGGACACGAGGTTAGCTCTAAATTAAATGGTTTCAACGCTGCTCTGGGAATGCTGTACACACTTAAAACCCTTAAGTCTGCTCGCCGAAGTTGTACCGTATTCACTTTCTTCAATTTTATCTGCACTCTGTTTCGAAGCTGTAATACGTTTTCTAATACATAAACAGAATCTTCAATACTGTGATACGTGTAGCAGCAAAACACATTAGCTAGTTAGTTTCACCTCTATATTACTTTACATGCAAGCCTGATCTTATCATAAATAAATACATCTGTCAAAAAAAGCTGATTAAACATAACTTCACAGGCCAGGTATAGCAAGCAACGCATCCAATTATAGCTCTTAGTCAACATCAATAGGGTCTTACAACTACATACAATCGACTAGCACTGCTTTATGCACGAGGATCAAACGTAAAAAACACGCACGCACGCAACAAGCTCGCAGTACGCTCTCACGTACGCACGCACGTGCGAACGCTCACGTACGCCCGCACGCAGTACGCACGAACGTACGCATCGCATACGCAAGCTCACACGCACGTCGACGCTTACAGATAACGCCGCACGCTCGCACGTACGCGAACGTACGCACGCTCACGTACGCAAGCTCACGTACAGCGTTCGCACGCCCGTACGTCGCTCGACACGCGCACGATGCGCACCACCACCACACACACACACACGAGCACCACGAGCGAAAACACGCTAAAGCGAAAACTTGTAAACTTGCAAACATGAATCAAGACGGTGGAGCACCGCTAGAAAAAAACAGGTTTATTAACAAAACCGAAGGAAAGCTTAACGTTTTGAAATATATTATTATTATTATTAAACAACAATACATCTATTATTTAATAACATGCTTTATCGGTTTTTTTTTCTTGAACCGTGAGTCGTCCTCATCATCATCATCGATTTTGAGATTTGCCCTTCCCACCTCATCGCTCTTCTTTCGATCATCTGTGAATCAATCATCTTGGATGTGTAGATACATCCAGCTCAACACGTCATCGTTGTCAATCGATTATCCTGAACGGTTATTGTAAAGTTATAACAAGTTTGCAGTAAATATCTCTGATGTCCTGATATTGCTCATAAACATAGCCCCTGGGATATGTTTTATAAACGTTATGGTCGAGGTATTTTCTCAAGACGCGCGTCTTCTACCCGAACATTGACGAGCAACGCTCGCACAAGAACCAAAGTCTAGCTGCGTTCTGGCGTCTAAGGAGAAAATACCTCGACTCAGTAAAAGAGGCCTTTGGAGATTTACTAACACACTCTACAGCCCGGGCTATGTTTAGAGTGTGAGCTTTTAGGTCAAGTACTCAGACATCCCCGAAGATGTCCGATTCTACCCGAACGTTGACGAGCACCTTGCGCACAAGACCAAAGGCTATGTTCTCGTTTCTCGTGTGTTTCGCTCTTTAAAGTGTAACTGTCATCGAGTGAGCATTACTATAATGTATTCTCCTGTTTATGAGCCAACATCAGCGGACATTAGAGATTTTACTGACTTGTTAATAAACTATTACAACATAACCGTTCAAGATAATGATGAAAGCGATGACGTGGTTGAGCTGGATGTATCTCACATCCAAGATGATGATTCACAGAAGAGAAAGAAGAGCGATGAGGTAGGGGGGAAGGGCAAATCTCAAAATCATGATGATGATGATGAGGACGACTCACGGTTCAAGAACAAGAAGAAAACCGATAAAGCATGTTATTAAATAATAATGATGTATTGTTGTTTATAATAATAATAATAATAATATATTTTCAAAACGTTAAGCTTTCCTTCGGTTTTTGTTAATAAACCTGTTTTTTTTCCTAGCGGTGCTCCACCGTCTTGATTCATGTTTGCAAGTTTACAAGTTTTCGCTTTAGCGTGTTTTCGCCTCTGTGTGTGTGTGTGTGTGTGTGTGTGTGTCGCATACGTGCGTGCGTGCGAGCGTACGTACGGGCGAGCGAAAGCTCGTAAGTGTGAGCTTGCGTACGTGCGAGCGTGCGTACGTTCGAGCGTACGTGCGATCGTGCGGGCGTACGACGTGTCGCACGTGCGTGCGTACGTGAGAGCTTGCGTACGTGCGAGCGTGCGTACGTTCGTGCGTACGTGCGAGCGTGCGGGCGTACGTACGAGCGTTCGCACGTGCGTGCGTACGTGAGAGCGTACGTGCGAGCTTGTGTGCGTGCGTGCGTGTTTTTCGTTTGATCCTCGTGCTAAAGCAGTTCTAGTCGATTGTATGTAGTTGTAGACCCTATTGTGTTGAATAAGAGATATAATTGGATGGGTTGCTTGCTATACCTGGCAGTGGAGTTATGTTTAATCAGCTTTTTTTTTGACAGATGTATTTATTTATGATAAGATCAGGCTTGCATGTAAAGTAATATAGAGGTGAAACTAACTAGCTAATGTGTTTTGCTGCTACACGTATCACAGTATTGAAGATTCTGTTTATGTATTAGAAAACGTATTACAGCTTCGAAACAGAGTGCAGATAAAATTGAAGAAAGTGAATACGGTACAACTTCGGCGAGCAGACTTAAGGTTTTAAGTGTGTACAGCATTCCCAGAGCAGCGTTGAAACCATTTAATTTAGAGCTAACCTCGTGTCCATGTAATAATGTCTGATAAACTATTAGGGTTATTAGCTTGCTTTATAGGTTACAATATAATCGTTCAAGGTGAAGACGATGAGATGGTAGTATCTCAAATTTTCGATGTTGGTGATGCTCTATGAAATTTCAAAATAAAATAGATTACGTCACTCTACCACGCCACTCAGTGTGGAATAACCACGTTTTGTAAAACGTCTTATGTAATAGCATTGTCTGCCTACAGATAAATTCTTTGTGTTTAAAACTGTTTCCTTGTCTGGATGTAGATTTATAAACCTTCATGTTAATTATACTAGTATTTTTGAAATGTCATTCGTATATAAGAATAATACAAGGTTTGCTTTAAACGATCTTCATCGTATACTTTAACAGTAAACCTTTTCAGATAGTTGATCACCCTATTAAAATGGAGCGTTAATAGTTTATAGAAGTACGAGTGTAATAAAAAATACGCTACATAGCGATTGTGTTATAAACTAGTGGAGGTCGTTATTAATTCGTGTATAAGTTGAATTTATGTAAGTAGAAGGTTACAACAAATAATACAGGTCCACTTACACATTTTATATATATTGAAAACAATTACTTGAAATAAAACGGCGTATCAACTCTAATAATATTTTTAGAAAATATATTAACCATTTTATATTGGTTTTTAGACTATTAAATTAAACAAAGTTATATAATTACACGGTAATTAGTTAAAAGTAAACGTGAACAGTGATTTCTTACTACATATTTTAAACATTCCAAATTTTAATATGGTTTTATAAAACAATTTGTGTGTCCGTATACGAATATTTTCAAAACAGTTTTATTTTAAGAGAAAGGTAAATGCATGTTGCTGTAAGTGCAATAAAGACAATGAGGTTGTTTGTATATTTTACACTCTAATTATAGCTGGCTTTTACACAACTAGAAAGTTTTTAGTTGACAGATAACACAAAAGCGGTGACCATCACGCATAAATCAGTGCCTCGAAAACGTTCTTTAAGTACAGATATGGTAAGTGTAGTATTAACCCTTTTATTTATTTACAGATTTTTAATTACAGTTATAAAACACAAGCATTAAGTTTCTTTAAAATATTAAGGCGTACAACATTTTTTAACGGACGTATGGATATTATTTTCAATGCAGGTAAAACTATGTTTTTTTTAATAATCGTTTAAGAAAAGACAAACTGTTATGTAATTAACTTAATAAAATGTTTTTTTGTTTTATTAGGAATGGCAGTAATTTTTATAGTTCACTGAGGATTTTTAATTACGATAATAAAATAAGTGTTCTATAATTAAATTTTACTGTCATTCAAATTTCCCCACGTATGGTTAATCCTATCTGCTTATCTCACCTCCTTATTAGAAACGTTTTCGTATAGGTCATCCAATAACATATGACCATTTTTAAAATAATAGGAGCGATAATAATATCTTATTAATTATGCAATTATTGTATGCGTGTGCAGCCTCTAGGGTTACAACCAAAAGGACCTTAATTAAGGTTGAAGATAATTACTAGAAATAACTCTAAGACCAAGTCCAAGTCCTGCCCCAGGTCCAACCCTAAATACAGTTCTAAACCCTAGCTCCACCACCAAGACCTGACTCCAACCCTAGCTCCACCACCAAGGCCAAACTCTAAGACTTATCCCTAGCTCCAGCACCAAGACCAGGACCAGTTCCTCACGTTAACAAAAGTCCTATCCGTCAAAAAGGTCCTTAATACAGCCATAAGGTTTAACCCCAAAAGAAATAATAAAAATAAGGGTAATACGTGTCCTATACGTAAGCGAGTAAAATAATTAGGGTTGAAAACACGGTGTCACGTGGATGTGTAAAAATAGGGTGAAAATCGGTCTCACACGTGGATGTGAAAAATAATTAGGGATGAAAATATGGTCTCACACGGGGTATATAAAAAATAAGGGTGGAAAATCCGGTCTCACACGTGGATGTGCGAAAATAAGGGTGGAAAATCCGGTCTCACACGTGGATGTGTAAAAATAATTAGGGATGAAAATCCTGTCTCACACGTGGATGTGTAAAAATAAGGGTGGAAAATATGGTCTCACACGTGGATATATAAACATAAGGGTGGAAAATCCGGTCCCCCACGTAAGCGAGTAAAAATAAGGGTTGAAAATCCGGTCTCACACGTGAGCGTGTAAAAATAAGGATGGAAAATCCGGTCCCCCACGTGAGCGTGTAAAAAAGTGAAAGGGGCGGGGCTTGTGACGTAAAAAAGCGGTGTTGCCAGATGCGTTAAGGCGCCGGGGTTCTACTTAGATGTAATATTTTATTTTCAGAAAATAATATAATTATTTCTATTATTACTCCACTAAGTGCAAAAAATAGTGTAGATACCACGGGATTGAAGTTCCTTAATCCCTTGAATAGTTGTTGGTCTCGGGCTAAAACCCTCGACCAACAAACTCTATTTGCGGGATTAAATGAGTCACTTCAATCCCTTGTTATCTAATATACTATTTTGCACTTCCGCGACTAAAATAGATACTTTAGTCTCTGTCTACAGGGACTAAAGTGGGTCATTTATTCCCTAGGGATTAAATATGGACAGATGTCAAATATTTTTTATAAATTTTTTTACGAAACATTAACATTAATATTATTACAATTAATACATTTCCGAAACGATACTGCTGAATGTAAGATTGAATGCATTTCCAAATGAATCAGTGCCTGTGGGCCGTTCAGATTGGCACGAGGGTCCTGGGAGTGAGGTAACTGGTGTTTTTTGACCACCTCCACCTCCAAAAAATTTTTCGGCGATAAGGTTCTTATTATTCAGGGAGTTTTCCACATACCCTTCTACAACAGTTGCAGACTTCCATCCCCCATGTCTTTTTAAGACGTTAACAGTCGCACCTGAATCAGTTAGTAGACATGCAGAGGTTCGCCGCCAACAATGTCCTGTATATGACAACGCATCTGTTAGGTTTAAGAATGTTGCAACTTTCTGGGGCCATTTTCCAAATATATTATTTCCTACAGGTTGAATTGTACACTGCTTGTTAACGTAACGAACAAAAAATCTTGAATGGGAAGTTTCGGATTTTCTCAATGACATATATTTCTTGCAGATTTTGGTATAGCTAATAATAGATTTATCTGAGTCTTTTACAACGAAGTTCCTCTCTGTTCCATTTTTGGTAGCTCTAATGTTAACAAGAAGTCTGTTGCCCAAATCAGTCACATCATTAATTGACAATTCGACTAATTCAAGTCCTCTACAAACCCCTGCCACACCAAATATGAGTGCTACCTACAAAAAAATCAATTTTAAAAGTAGGTACAATGATTTTTGGACATACTCACTGTTGTCATTAAAAATGTGTCATCTGAAGCTTCCTTTAGAAACGTATCAATCTGTTCTATAGTTCGTACCTTTGACTTCTTCGCTTTGTAACCAAAATGTTTCCTTTTCAGAAGCGTCGTCAATTTGTGGAATTTACTTATATCAACATTATGTTTAACGTTAAGCACAGTTTTTAATATTGAATACTGGGCCCACAATGTAGAAGCTGCTAATTTGTTTACCTTTTCATGAAAAAATACCAGCAAAGCATCTTCGTTAAAATTTGTAATTTTCTTTTCACATCACCACTTTAAAAGTATATCATACTCTTTATCGTAAATTTTACGAGATTTGGAAGGTCTTCTAAAGCCTCTTCGGCGGCTTTTTCTAGATCAAATTCGTCGTACATATTTATTACCCTTTTGTAAAATTTTTTTCAAGTATGGCTACCGCTGTCTACTAATTCCCATGCTAACCGACTTTTTTTTTCAAATAGCAAGATTTCTAGATAATTTTATACAAATTTTGTCACATTGACACGAACAAATTTGGAATTATTGTACATAAAAAATAAATACTTTGGAAGTGCAAAAATTAGCGTATATACTTCGGGACCAAAGTGCCTAAATCCCTTGAGTGGTTGTTGCCACACAACACAGAACAAACCCCACTCGCGGGATTAAATGCTGCACTTTGGTCCCTCTATATATAATATACTATTATTTCATACCACTACATTCTAAACTAATAAACTCTTAGTTACCGTAATTGTAAACATGTTCATAACTCAATAAGGAGTTATAGTAGAGAATTATAGATCTATAACTCCCTCTAATGTATTTTGACAAACATTTTCAAGCTTGCCAGTTGATATATCCATAGTAACAAGGCCTCCTTAATTTTTAAACGTTCGTCTAATTTTAATAACCAATAAAATTTCGTTTTCACATTTCGTTCATAATGAAATATGAAATAAAATTATTTATCTATCACGTGAGTTATGTATCTCAATAACCTCGGGCAAATTAAAATCCCTTGGGACTACCGTCCCTCGAGATTGCAATCCGTTGCCCTCGGTAATTAACACTCTTATAACTTCCTTGATATATAAATAACTATTATTTATATTTTTGTAAAGAGTAGGTTGAGAATTTGGGTTTTATGAATAAGAAAACAAGATGTCCAGTAAAATGGGTGACAAGTCCTTTTTGGTTGATTAGGAAAATGAAATAAAATTATCCTAAACTATGAATTGTATATAAATGCTCACAATTTGATTGTGAGTACCTGTATTAAACCACAGTGGTTGGTTGTGTTTGGCATTTATAATTAGCTCCAATCATCAATTCCCAACATTCTAAAAAAATAAATGTTTGAATTGCGCCGAGTTGAATCCAGGAGATACTGTTTGGGTTGATCTGTAAGTACAACTATTGTCTAGTCTGGTGTATGGTTTCCTTGTGCTTAATAATTTGTGTAGAATCAAATGCTAAAAATGAGTATATCGGAAATTGACAATTGTAATGTATGTGAGCAACCAGAAGAAGGTAAAATGGTGCAGTGTGACAGTTACCTAAAATGGAATCACTTTGATTGTGCGAACGTGACAGACCAGATGGCGAGTAGGTCATTCATGTGTGTTAAATGCACGTTAGGTGCACGGTCCGAAACAGTGACCTTAGAAGGACCCATTAAACAATCGGTCAAATCTTTAGAAGAGAGTGTTAATGGAGATAGCTACCCTGGTATTCGACCCCGTAAATCCAGTATAACAAGTAACAAGTCAGTGAAAAAGAAAACAAACATAAGCCTTTTATAATTATTTGAAGAAGAAAGAATTGTGAGAAAGCGTCAAGAAGAGGAAGACCGTAAATATTTCGAAGAGAAAAGGAAATTATTAATTCAGCTAGAAGACAATAGTAGCGCAGATAGCGGGAGTGACTGTTTGGACGCCGTTAATAATGCACCCAAAAATGCTGAAATTACTAAATGGGTTGAATTGCACCAAACAGATTATGATGATAACGTTGACTCTGCATCAAGGTATCGTAACATAAAGGTATGTTCAAAACGAACTCAACATATGAAGCAATCAACAGCCGAGGTAGCTCATGATCAACTAATGGTGCCTTTACCTTGGCTCAAAGCAAAAACTCAACAAGAATTTCTTAATCACAGCCAAAATTATTCTTCTAGTAGTAATAAGGTATCGTTCAAGAAAGACCGCTTAAAGCAAATTACGGATTTGCCTAATTTTAGTGGAGAAGTCAGTGGTCTATGTTAATATCCAGCTATATGCGGGCTACGATTGCTCATAACTTAACAAACTACAAAAATTTGTGTCGCTTGCAAAAGACTTTGAAAGGCGAAGCTCTCAATTTGGTCAAGGGTTATCTCGCTTTCGAATAATCTGTTCCTAAGACAACAAATGCGTTATGAATTAGATTTGGAAGACCAGAGCAAATAATCAGTAGTATGATAGAATATGTCAGCGCACTGCCCAAAATTAGTTTAGAGAAGCTAGACACTTTGTTAGATTTATCTATGCGGTGCAGCATCTTTGTGTTACGATGCAAGCTTGTGGAATGATGAACCATTTAACAAATCCTATGTTGTTAAGTGAGTTAGTACAAAAGCTTCCTGGTACGTTGAAAATGGAATTGACGGAATTTAAGTTATAGCAGTTGCCACGTGTCTAACCACCACACGGCACAATACGGGAGCAATGATTGAGCTCGACTAAAACCCAGTCAACCGGTCCGAAGCCAGCAGAACACTCGGATGGCGTGCGTGTTTTGGAGGTATCGATGAAATAGATTAAATATAGAAAGAACCGAAATAGGAGCCACAATCTTTAAAGAAAAAAGGAAAAGAAAATAGGTTCTTATTCCTTGAAAGAGGGAGAAAGCATGTAAAGCTTGAAACAGGGAGTAATAGGAATCGTAATTAAGTGACAATTCCCTCAACAAACGTAAATTTATTTCTCTCCTTAAATTCCCAACTAAGGAGGCAATAAGCCAAACGTTATGATATAGTTATATAAATATACAAATGATAAATAAAATAAGTTACACACTGTATATATATATATATATATATATATATATATATATATATATATATATATATATATATATATATATATATAATCCTCAAAACAACAGAAATATGAGTTAAAATGAGCTTAACGAGGGAAAGTCGTGAGCTTGTACTTACGCCCACAGCAATTCATAATTTATCATTATAATTCGAAAACAATAATACCCCTTCCGATTGACGCAAGATCTTACGTACCTTAGCCTGAAAAGGCCAATTTAATAAACCTATTAAATCAGTTATTTACAAGAAAGAAAAAATGATTAAATAATCCAGCTTGCCTCTCGTTTAATAAATTGAATACAAACCCCTTTTTATTTAAATACCTAAATACCATTCGAAAAGCTTGTTCAGTCCACTTAATATATCTCGAATAAAAAGATTATTAGTAATTAAGTAATATAATTAGAAAAAGGAATTGGTCCGAACAACCTCATCCATAAAACAAACGTGTATATTATGTATGTGAGTTACCAAACAGCATTTAAATTAGCACGAACTTTTCCGATACATAAAAAAATTATATCTGGTATAAATATAAGATTTGCAGCACCGCTACTGCGCACGACCACATAACCTGGAGTACAAAATTAATTATCCCCAAATTGGAGGTTATACATGAGCTCCTTACGGGCGTGGCACATAGAACTAATTATAACAAAAATTGTTCAAAATGTTGATTGTTCAGTGTGCGTAAAATCTTAAATAATGGTTTAATTAACATATAGCAGTTCTACATGAGAGAAATTGTGTTGAAAATTAGCTGAAGTCAGGTATCAAACTATCACCGAACTTATACCACAAGTATTATGTTTATCAATACTAGTTGACAGAATTAATATAAATGCACTTAATTTCGTTGTAGGCGACCGTAATCTGCTGAAAACAATTTATACATGCGATAAAGGAAAGAGCTGACCTGCGTTCACGTAGACTTATGTGTTATTCCACGTAGCCAATAACTTCAACGATCACGCAATCCCAACTACATGAGCCACAGCTGGCTGCAGTACAATATCAGCACAATCCAAATAATAAGTCAAAGAGATATTCTTTTTACATCAATAAATACAAAACCAGACGTAAACATGAACTTGATGTAAATATGGAAACTTAATTGTAGGCTAACGTAATGGTATGGAACCCTAATTGCTCTAAAGTGGAATGCGAGCGTTAGTGTAAAAGTTTTAGTCAATTTGTTAACTCTATTTCTTTCGAAGAAGTATTGTGAAATTCTTTTGTGGTTGAAACCTAAATGTGTGACTGGAGTTAATTATTTCCATTGCATCCACCTTTAATAGCGATTATATCACTTCTATACAACAAAGCGATACTATATTGTGAAAATTTTCCAAAAAATGATGGTTAGCATCTACGAAATAGAAAGAGGAAAATTTCTCAGAAATTTTCAAACCTTCCACAACAATGGCGGTTTTGAAAAGAAAAGCCCACAACTATTCTTATCAAATCAATGTTACCACAATAGCCTTTTATCTATTTAGTCAGAATAAACCGTTATTTATACAGTAAATTTATTTAGAAATAGTAAAATAACAGATCCCTATTCAGAGTTAAGTATAACCAATCACCAGAAATACGTACATATCATATATAGTGCTATAGGTATCAATTGAAATTAAATTTTTAGTTAATACATGCTAAATAACTACATAAAGCTAATAAAGAAAATAGATACTAGTAAGCTTAAAGCACACTACTAAATGTTTAAGTCACAAATACTTATTTAAGGTAGCTTTTAGAAACAGTAACCAAATAAATTGCTACAATCGATCCTATATCGCCTTTTGCACGTTACACGATATGAAAAATTTAAAGCGCCAGAAACCCTTTCTACGTTTGATGAATGGCTTATAAAGCAAGCGAATAAGGTATCTACGGTGATGCCGCGTATATGTAGGCTCTCACGTGTTACAGAAGAAAAATCTGAACTCAGGGCGTTTAAAAAGAAAGATCATATCTACTCCCACACTGAGAGCGATTTCTGTTTGCGTAATAATAAGTGCATGATTTGCTCTAATGGGTCACATGAAATTACTGATTGTTTAGAGTTTAAGCAAAAAGATTCAAACGAACGTTGGGAATCCGTCAAACGTTATCCTGTATCGTAGATGCCTTTCTAAACATTTCTGCAAAAATTGTAAAGTTAGGGAGAAGTGTGGGGTTGACGGTTGTCTTTTCAAACCCCACATATTGCTTCATGATCCAGTAAAACATGCGACTGTACGTCAATCCCAACATATCAGATATATGTCTTCTAATCCTGTGTCTATTCATAGTTTATGGCCTGCTCATTATTTATTTCGTGTACTGCCGGTGAAATTATTTATTTGATGAAGAAATTGCAAATGCATTACATTTAGATAGGCCCCGTCGCATCATCTTCATCTAAAATGGGCTGCCGATACTATCAGGGAAGAAATCAACAGCAGTAAGAAATATTGTATCTCAAACATTGGAACAGTTTGTGACCTTAATCTAACAGAGCAATCTGTTGAATATGATCCCCTTCGTACTAATTATCGACATTTGAAGAATCTACGAATAAGCAGTTACCGAGATACTAAGCCACGCATTTTATTTGATATTAAGCATTGGAAGTTGGGCATGCCGCTGAAGGTTAGAGAAAGAAGATGAGGTGAGCCGATTCGGACAAAAACCAGGTTAGGTTGGGCGATATTAGGAAGGAATAATGGTCAACAATTAGAGAATTATAACCAGCACTACCACATTTGCGAATGCGACCACAAAGATGAAAATATATACACTCAAGTAAAGGAATTTTTTTCATGGAAAGTTTAATGGTAAAGTCACCTACAACTTCTCTGCAATCCTCTGATGATCAACGTGGATTAGTTATTCTCAAAAACACAACCATGAAAATCGAAAAGGGTTATGAAACAGGGCTTCTATGGAGTCATTGTGACGTTCAATTTCCATCAAGCTATGACA
This sequence comes from Vesta saturnalis, assembly GCA_036346205.1. NCBI lineage: Eukaryota > Metazoa > Arthropoda > Insecta > Coleoptera > Lampyridae > Vesta > Vesta saturnalis. Next base: position 6,745,880 of record JARFJB010000317.1, on the reverse strand, counting down.
CTGCGTTTAAAAGAATGTTGTGCTTAGAAAAGAATTTGGCAAGAGATCCAAGTCTTGTTGATAACATGAGAGCACAAATGCATGAATATGTAAGCAACGGTTGCGCTCGCAAGTTGTCCACGGAAGAAGAAAACTCTGTTAGCAAAAAAACGTCGTACGTGCCCATTTTTTCGGTGCTAAATCCCAACAAGCCTGGTAAAGTAAGGATTGTGTGGGACGCGGTAGCAACGGGTGATGGGGTATCCTTAAACTCGAAGTTGTTAAAGGGACCAGACATGCTATGTTACTTGCCTGATAGACTATTTCGTTTTAGAGAAAAATGTTTTGCATTAGCAGAAGACATTAAAAACATGAATCACCAAGTGGCCATTATTGAGGGTGATCAAACTAGTCAACGCTTTCTATGGCGAGATTTTCTTAACGAATTTACAAGCGTTTATGTCATGAAAGTAATGACGTTTGGATCTACATGTTCACTTTGTGCTGCGCAGTATGTGAAAAACACGACTGCTACCTACTTTGAAGATAAGTATCCTAGAGCCGTGACTGTTATGTGTCAAAACCATTATGTAGATAATTTGATGGAAAGCTTCGATACTGAAGAAGAAGCGGTTTCAATCGCTAAAGAAGTTATTCAAATCCATACCAACGCGAATTTTTCGATTAGAAACTGGGTGTGAGATTCAAAGTTTATTCTGTCAAAGTTAAACTCTGAACAAAATATTGATACGCAGGCCAAAAATTTAACTATGAGTAAAACATCAAACAATTCCAAAGTATTACGCATGTGGTGGGCTACCGATAATGATTCGTTTTATTATACGATTAATTTTAGCCGTATCGATGGAGATAGTTTGAGTGGAGTCTGTAAAGCTACTAAACGTGAAGTTAAAATAGCGTTGCTGCAAAATAATCCTTCCTATAAGTAGTTCTCCGTTTCAGTTAGCATCATTTTTTGATGTCTGCGTGTTTCTACGCATAAAGGGCCGCACATCTAGGGCAATTGGAGCTTCTTACGACCTTATCAACTCGATTGATAGTGTATCACTATCATGTAAAATATCTACATGGAAACCATGAGATTCGGCAAATATATGTAATTCCTCGTTTACGAGTTGTTTTGAATGCTATTCGTTCACACTGTCAATTTTTTAAGAATGTTCGCGCAAAGCCAAAGACCCCTAAGAAGGCGGATCTGCCACAAGCCAGACTAGCAGCATTCATTAAGCCTTTTTCATACGTGGGCATAGATTATTTTGGGCCTTTGGACGTGGTAGCAGGGAAAAAAGATGGGGTTGTCCGTTTACGTATCTGACAGTAAGGGCGATACACATTGAGATAGCATACTCTTTAAATAAGGATTCATGCATGATGCATTGATAATTTATAACACGGCGCGGTATGCCTATAGAAATTCGTACCCATAATGGAACAAACTTTATTAGTATACGAAATGAACTCAAGATGCTCCATAAACCGCAACTGGACCAGGTCAAAGCACAATTTGATGGAATAGCTTGGAATTTGAATCCACCTGCAAGCCCTCATGTGGGTGGATGCTGGGAGAGGCAGGTACGCTAAATTAAGAAATGTCTAGAAAATCTGATGCCAACTCGACGACCCGACGAATTGTCAATGCGTCGTAATTACAAAATATCACAAAATATGGTCCTTCATGAATCTATTCCTAAGGCAATAAATGCGTTAAGAATTAGATTTGAAAGACCAGAGCCAATGATCAGTAGTACGATAGAACATGTCAGCGCACTGCCCAAAGTTAATTTAGAGAAGCTAAACACTTTGTTAGATTTATCTATAGTGTTGCATCATCTTTGTGTTACGATGCAAACTTGTGCAATGGTGAACCGTTTAACAAATCCTGTGTTGTTAAGTGAGTTAGTCCAAAAGCCTCCTAGTACGTTGAAAATAGAGTAGGTGGAACCTAAGTTACAGCAATATGAACATTTTAAGTAGCCAGAAACCCTTTCTACATTTGATGGGTGGCTTACAAAGCAAGCGGATAAGGTATCTACGGTGATGCCGCGTATAAGTAGACTCTCTCGTGCTACTGAAGAAAAATCTGAGCTCATGGGTGGGTGGATGCTGGGACAGGCAGGTACGCTCAATTAAGAAATGTCTGGAAAAGCTGATGGCAACTCGACGACCCGACGAGGAAAATCTTAGAGGCTGCTTGAGTGAAGTAAAAAGCATTATAAATTCACGACCATTCACTTATTTACGAATTCATGTAGACGAACCAGAAGCACTCACTCCAAATCATTTTCTGTTGGGTTCTTCAGGAGGTGCAAAATCGTTTTTGGAAGTGGAGAACGACGAATTGTCAATGCATCGTAATAAGAAATGATCACAAAATATGGCCCTTCATTTTTGGAAGAGATGGCTGCGTGAATATCAGCCATCGTTGACGCGTAAAACGAAATGGTATGGCAAAGTAAAACCTTTAGCAGTTGGTTATGTTGTCATTTTTGATGAAGAGAAACGCAACTCTTGGAAAAAGAGAATTGTACTAGAACAAATTAAAAGTAACTGTTCCGATCAAGTGAGACAAGTGGTTATTAGAACGGCAAGTGGTAATTACATACGTCCAGCAGTTAAAGTTGGCGATTTTAGTGTGGTAACTAATGATGCTAAGCAAAACATTACGAAGGTTGAAGATAGTTCTACTTAGCTGGGGGAAGGATGTTATAATTTTAAGTAGTTAATAGTTTTTATTTATATTTTTGTAAAGAGTAGGTTGAGCATTTGGGTTTTATGAATAAGAAAAAAAGATGGCCAGAAAAATGGGTGACAAGTCAGTTTTGATTGATTAGGAAATTGAAAGAAAATTGTCCTAAGTTATGAATTGCATGTAAGAGGTAATGAATGAAACACAAATGCTCACAATTTGATTGTAAGTACCTATATTAAACCACAGGCGTTATGTTAATTTGAAAATAAAGTTTTAGCAACTTTGTTAGCTATTTCGTTATTTGGTTAGCATCTAAGAATTCAGATACTCTTAAAGAAAACAAACGTGATTTTTTAGCCAAAAAAGAACATAAAAACAAATTGATTCAACTATTTTAATTCAAAAAAAAAAGCATATACGGCCTTTTGGATTGGAATGTTATGTAATCAGTATTTACTTAATAATACTTTATTATTTAGTTTATGTATGAAACGAATACTAATGAACAGATTAATACTTCGACAAATTTCTAATTAGATTATGCTTACTTACTAAAATTTAATTAATGCAGATTTCTGTTTGTATTCAGTAAACAACGCATTCTTTTTTTTAATTTAATCAATTCAGCAATTAGGATGCTATACATAATTTGGTTATATCTTGCATCAGAACTACAAGGTAGAAGTTATAAGAAGGGTCTTAGGTACATTGTATGATAATCTACTGCAATGACAATGCGTCGGAAAACAGATTATGAGTGTGTTATATTAAATCTTGTGGAAGTCTTCTTTTTAGTCGCATATGTTTGTTTTTTTGACCGAGGTTAAACGTCACTGCACTTGGGGACTAAGAAAAACGGTATACACTATTGGTTAGTGTGATCTAATATCTGCGGTAATGAGAGCTCCGTATGTAGCTGTTCAATCCGCACAAAGTACGGCGCGTTCACTGCAATTCTAATAGCTCTGATTTATAGTCCTTTGAGTTTTTTGAGATGTTGGTTGAAGTGTTTCTCCATACAGGACATGCATAAGTAAAAACAGGTCTCAGTATTGGCTTGTAGATTAAGGTCATACACTCAACACGCATGTGTGACTTCCTGTTACTTGGCGAAGTCTAGCATAGCACTCAGATAGCGTTTTATTTACATGAACTCCCCATCCGAGTATTGAATCACGGTAGACGCCCACGTATTTGATAGCCGAGTTCTTGTCGCTCCACTCAATAATATTTTGGTTTAGTCTTATGACTGATGTGGTAATAATGCGCTTTAGTGTGAAAATTTTTGTCTGCATTTTTGTTGTATTTACTGCCATTTTCCAGTTGACAAATTATCTGCTCATCTCGTCTAAGGGAGATTTGAAGTGAGTTACTGCTGTGTTAAGGGAGGTATTTCTGGTGAAGGAGGCGGTATCGTCCGCAAAGGTAGCCAGGGAAGTGTTGATAGTGGTTTGCAAGTCGTGTACATAGATGTTGAAAAGTGTTGGCCCCAATATACTGCCCTCGGGTACTCACCCTCACCCTCATTGAGAACGTTTTGTCGGTTAGGAAGGATGAGATTGATACGATAAACGGGAAATTCTACTTTTATTAGTTCGTATCTTCGTCCCAAATGCCAAACCTTGCCAAATGCACTTTTTAATTCAATGAAGAATATTACGCTGAATTCCTTATTTTCAAAGCCCGTCTCTATTGTTTCGGTTGATTCTTAGTAGCTGATGCGTTCCAGTTACCATTCCCCTGTTTAAGTTAGTTGTTAGATCGGGGTAGCCATTTTCTTTGGGTGTTTCAGCGATATTTTCTATTTCTTTGTTCAGATCATCTTGTTTTGAGCATATTTTTTTTGCTTTATCGTACAAGCATTTTGCCACGCCTAACTTCATGTTTTTGTGGTGATTGAAGTTGTAGTACAGGTACGTCCCGGTGTGAATAGGTATACACGTGTCGTGAACGTGTACAAGTACATCCAGAAATGGCAGTTTTGTTCCGACTCCAATTCCATTGTGAATTTGATGGAGAGTGCGCGGTTATTTAGATTATTTGGGAATTCATACCGATTATGCTTGCCGAGTTGACAAGCTACGAAAGTATCGTCCACGTATTTAAGCCACATCCTTGGTTTTTTCGTGAAGTCGGATATCGCTTGGTCTTCAAAGTGTTCCATATATTGCTCACTATGGGTGATAGTGGGAACCCATCGCCATCCCAAACTCTTGTTGGTAGAATTTGTCTTCTACTTGGAAATATGTAGTTCTAATTCATATTGACAGAAGTTCCATTACTGTGTTTATCGAGAGTGGTATTCTTCGACGAATTTAGGCATTACATCCCGCTATCGACTTTCCGTAAATTTTTATAAATTTTCCATCACGCTTAAGTTTATTGTAGTGGCGTATTTTTGTGTTTTAAATTGAAAAACTGAGTATCGTGTTTTGATTTATTTTTGGTTATTTAAGGTAATAATCTTGCTTAGAATTTCTGTGGAATTTAGGCGCAGACATTTTTGGAATATAATTTTTAGTAGTTGATTAGGTTATTTTTGAGTGAACGTTTTGGTTTCCTGTTAGATCATTATAATACCTGTTCATGGCGTTTTTCCCGCTATAAATATATTTAAGAGGTGGAGCCTTTTTGGCAATTTTACCCGCTTTTGAAGTTTTTGGGAGTTGTAACGAGTGCCCTATTATAGCTTCAAGTAAGAACCCCGCCAACACCACTGAGCTATGCCATGGCACAAATGGCCTTACGGACTGGATGATCTAGTGAGTATTTAGCCTGTAACAGGATATATAGGAGAGAGCAGTAGACCACTCAAATTTCTAAAAAAGCATATATTGGATTATTCAGTAGCTCAGCGATGAAAGTGTCAGACTTGTAAGTGAAATGTACTAAGTTCAAATCTGAGGGGAGTCAAGTGCTTGGGAAAAAATCATAAACATATGAATTCGACTCTCAAGTGCGAAAACAGTCCTTCTCGGAACTAAACCTGATGACGGCAGTAAAAAAAAAGCAAAAACTGTGGAAATAGGTCGATCATTCCAACTAATACGAAACCACAGTAACAAAATAATTATAATAGAGAACTTTTTAGTTAGTTGCTTTAGAATTTCATTGGTTATAAGATCGGGAACAGGTCATTTTTGTTGGGTGGGTTAGTTGAATTAATGAATTACGGCGGTGAAATTGTTTCAATCGCAGTCAGAAGCTGGGTATTTAGGATGTTGTTGGTTTCAACTATTTCTTGCAAGAGGTGAGGTGAGATATTGGTGTTATTAGGTGTGAAGACTTCCTTGAAGTATGATGCCAGTGCAATAGCTTTGTCTTCATCAGTCACGTCGGAGGTTCCATTTTCTTGAATCGAGTGAATGCTATTTGTTTCTCTTAAGAGGGTGTTGGTGGCTTGCCACATGGTCCGGTCTCGCGGTTAAAGTTTTTAATATAGACCCAGTTTTATTCTAACTTGATGTACAAGCTGATTAGTTAGGGTTTTCAAGTGTGGTCGTCTAGTTCGTTGCCTTTCGTGCCTTGTCCTGTTTTTTTAGTTTGATTAAATTTATAGTTTCGATGAGTGTGTGTTGACAGTTGCGTTTTCTATGAATCCATGGTGTTACTTCTAGAGGGATTCTGGTTTTAATTACTTCCGTGATTTGATTGACTACTTCATCTATATTACCGAATGAGTGGATAGGCCCAGGACTGTTGCTTTTGTCGAGTTCGCAGTGAAAAATGTTCCAATTCATATTACCTTTTATTAGTCGAAGTAGAGCGATTGTTTACTGCGGTTCGTGATGGAAGGAAATAAGGACCGGTAAAATGATCTGAGTCTAGTTCGTTTAGGACAGTTAGGTAAATAGATTTTTGAAAATTTTTGAGTAAGACTATGTCTAGTATGTTCGGTTGATGATCAGGTCGGTAGGGAAAGTACGTATATTCGCTAGGGGCCGAGACTATGTTTTGTTTCGTTAAGATTGAATTAAGCCTGGATCCATTTGGGTTGTCCGCTCTGCAGCCCCAAAATTTGTGTTTATAGTTTAGGTCACCGATTAGTTACCTTATTGGTGTGAACAATTTTAATCATGTCTTCTTTGAGTATCCGCTTATTTGGTTGTTTAAAGCTGCATAGGCTGAGATTTCTGTGTTGTTATTTAGGGTCATATTTATAGCTGCAGTTTCTAGGTTCACTGGATCTAAGTTAGCTAACGAGTGATGAGCTAATTGTTGTTTCATTGCTATGTCCGCACCTCCCAATGCCATTCATCTTTCCCTATCGTTTCTGTATATTGTGTATCCAGGTAGCGTCATGGTGTCTGCTTTGAAGATGTGTTTCTGTAATGCAGGCTGCGTCTACATTGTGTTCCATAGGAGGATATAAGTGGTAGTAGTGTTGTTAGAATAGGCAATACGATCTCGATTACTTTATAAACAATGCTGATCAAACGGTTTGGTCCTTCTCGGTTAGTATCATGGTTACTACTAGATCTATTTGGTAGTTTGTGAAAAGACCTATAGTAGTCTTGTTGATTTATGGTGTTGTGTGGATGATTACATTGGGTGTCGGTTGGTTGTATTGCATTTAGAGAGGCCCATGCTCAAGTTCGGTTTCGTTGTTGAGTTGGCGAATTTTGCTGTCTACTGACTTTTTAGTTAGAGCTGCATCCTTTGAAATTGGTGGGATACAGTTCTTTGCACTTAGCGCGTTTTGGGGGATCAGAAGCTTTTTTAGAACATTTGTTGTAATTGGCAATAATTTCGTGTTGGTCCGTCAAGTTAGAATTTTTTGCATTGTGGTACATGTTCTTGATTTTTTTCTGATTTCTACCTCTATTATAGAATGTTGAATTTTCTGTAACGTCATGATTTCTCTTACTGCCTGGGATTTAGTCAAACCTACTGCATAAAGTGTTATAAAGGCGGGTAACTTTGAACACTGGGTATTCAAGTGCTGTAAGTTCTTCGAGTATTTCCTTATCTGTGATTGACACCGTGAAGCTACGTATGATTACTGAAAATTGGTTTTTCTCAGGGCCTTTAAACGTGTAATAATTTAGTTTGTTACCGGAATAGTGTTTAGTATTTTTTCTGTAGTCTTTTATTGTGCTTAGATTAATGTTTAGCTTATCACGTTTCTATTGTGTTTCAAATTCGTCTTTTGTAAGTTCTATAAAATCATTTATAATTTCTTAAAATTTAATTTGTGAGGCGTAATGTAGAAATATGGGTGGAATTTTTACTTCCTTTTTATTTTCTTTTATTGGGGTTGAAGGAATATCATTGTCGTAATCATTCGTTCGACTACTGAGAGATCGTCTCTGTTGCTCTTGCTCATTTATTTGCGGTTTGAACCCCTCCGCAGGGATTCATTGATGTGTAAATAGGACCTAGCAAGGAATATTAAGTAAGGATAGCACTTACGGTTGGACTTGACCTAAGGTCAGACCGCACTCGCGTTGTTTAGAGTATCGGACAATGCAGCCGGAACAACCTTATTCACCGAAAGTCAAACAAGAAAGAGCAACGCATTCTAAAAATCTGTTTTACACATTCTTGTAGTCATTAATTTCAGGCAGATTAAAGTGTGAACGTGAGCTTTCATGAGAATTCTTTTTTTTTTGTACATAATGTAAATCTGGTGTAACACTGGGACTTTTAGTACACAGTTTAGTACTATGTAAAAACATATTTAAATGTTGTATAAAGATTTATAAGTTGGAAATATTAAATTTCAATGAGAAATAATATTTCAGTAAACCCCTATTGAGACGATAATGAATGCCACTGTATGTAGCTACCGTATTTTCAGGAATGTGAGTTTAAAATTGATGTGTATGGGTAGCGTGGGAATTTGTAATGCGTTGATATTGTATTGAAATGTAGAGGAAGAACATGGATATATTTTTACTTGTATAAATGAGTGAGTATTTCACAATCGAAAATTCTATGTGACGAAAGACAAATGGTGCTAGAATTTTGCGGAAGAAAACATCGCGCGTATGTGAAACCTTCATGAAAAGTTAAGTTTAGTTCTGAACGTTGTACTTAATGAGTAGAAGTGTCTAATTTGGATTTTTGAAAAAATCTAAGATGGCGTAGATATATGGTCTTAGGTTTTTCCCGGCAAAGATGCGCGATAGAAACTCCTCTGTGATAGGCAAGTATGTTTGTGCCGGGGTAGATACTGAATATACTCAGAGGTTGACACTTTGTTAGCAAACCCTTAGAGAGGGCAGTCGGGCGCGAGCTTATTTTAAAGGAATTGCAATCTATGGTAATTTTTTTGTAAACAATTAGCGCCGCAGTATATACGGGGTCCTGCAATGGTGCGTCAGGTATTCATTACTCCTATACCAATTAAGTTAGGGATTTCGTTCGAAGGCAGACCTATACTGTACATAAGAATGTAAGAGTGTATTTCGGGAAAATATTTTTGCATACACAAGGTGGTCCAAAAAAGTATGACGATATAAAATTGCTTTTTAATGGTATACCCTGTATTTTCTTGGATATTTTAGATTTTTTTTTGTATTCTTTCTTATTTCTCAAATTTTATTTAATTTGCTTTAGTAGCAATAAATCTAAAACAATAAAAAATCGTTTTGCACGCTTGGAAAAAATTATTAAAAAAACGATCTTAGATCTCTTTTGTCCGAGCTACATAGTGTGAACTTTAATACAAGAAGTCATTAAATATTTTTTTCCTATTTTATACAGGGTGTCCATAATTTGGTTCCAAAATGACAAATTTCAAACCAGTTTTACTTAATGTTTTCAAATAAATCGCTCTGTATATTATTTCACTATCTAATGCAGAATTTAAATCATTTAATCATTTATACTTTTCTTTAATGTCTCCCTCTCCTTATATTTTTTGACCGGGTCTAATTGGAGATTTGAAGCTTGATCTAGGGTAATGGGTATAAACACACTGCTTTATTGTGAGATTGACAGATGAAAAATTAAAGATGGCGGCTAGGTGCCATTTTGAATTAAAAATCTATATGTAGAAAGGGGGGGCTTGAGATAACCTCTAAGTGAGTACCTTATAACCCTACAATATTAAATGTATACCTTTAGAAAATACAAAATGGCGGCATTCTTAATGCAATTTAAAAAGACAATTAACATTTACGCATTCCCTTCAAAACATTCCGTAAATGGTGACCTTGTACTTCTTGACACGCAGAAAGCCTCTCTGAAATTTGTTTTTGAACATTTTCAACTACACAATCGCCAATATTTCGACAAACGTTTGTTATCCTCTGACGTAGATCTAAAATAGAAGCAAGTTACTTCATAAACGCCTTTAGTTTCAATAGTCCAAATGGGTCAAATGGGGTGACCTAGCAGACCATTCCCGGGACCCCAAGGACCAATCCAACGAATAAGGAAATGAGTGCCTAAATAAACGCACGTTCTTAGAATAATGCGGGAAGCTCGATTCTGTTGGAATATTATTTTGATATCGAACACATTTGTATTCCCCTCGATAATTTCGGTGATAAGAGGATCAATGTCATTTCCCCACATATCCATGTACAATTCTCTTGTTAACTATTTCTCAATAAATAAAGGTTCAACGACACGGTTTTCCAATATCTTTGCCCAAACATTATTCTGTGGACACTGGGTGTGGGTCTGCCGAAAAATGTGAGGATTGGTATCATTCCAGTACCCACAATTTTGCCTATGGGCAATACTATTTAAGAAAATGCATACTCGCCATTAAAACAGATACTCTTAGATTTGGGTCTGCTTCAGTTAACTGATGTATCATTTGGATTTTGTATGAATGAAATTTGTTCCTTTTTAAAATTTTTCACGCAGTAGAAGGAAAAACTTGACAGATATCCTCAATGTGTGAAGCAGATTGTTGGAGATTGACTATAATTCTACCAATAGTCTCAACTTGTTTTTCTTGCGGGAGAGGATTATGACCTGATGGCTTTTTATTATTTATACTAACAGTAGGTATGAGTGTAACTATAAGTTCTCGAAGGTATTGTTTATAGGTAGGGCTATTTCGGAAGCGGTCATTAAAAATTCTGTCAGTCTGGTGGAAAATTACGCGTTGTGCCAGTAAAAAACTGCTTCAATTTTCGCTTCTAATGGGCGAGAATTAACTACTTTAAGAACACTAATTAGAACCAAAAAACTGCTTAGGAGCAAAAATTTAACAAAAATAAGAGTTTAAATTTTAATTGCTTTTGGTTCATACCATTTCATATTTTATAAAGATATTGAATTAATATTTAAGGTTATAATATTCTGTTTTCGAGGTTCAAAATGAGGTATCGCAAGGCCCATTTTCCATGTAGATTTTTATTTCAAAATGGCGCCGGGTCGTCTTCTTGGAGTTTTCAATTGTCAATTTTACACTAAATATGGTATTTATGTACCCATTGCTATGTAACAAGCTTCAAATCTATAATTTAATCGGTTCAAAAATTAGAAGGAGGGCGACAATAAAGAAAAGCATATATATATATATATATATATATATATATATATATATATATATATATATATATATATATATATACATATATATTAGTTAACTTGTTCTTTGTTTAAATTGATGGACCTCTCCTGCAGTTTTATTGCTAAACTTTATTACAGTGATGGTTCAAACTACAGTTTTAAAACGAACCAATATCACATTATTGGTTTCTTTGCTTTGTTTTTGTGTGTGAAGTTGTATAAAGGATTGCACAGTTTAAAGATAATACAGCTATTGAAGTTTTCGCTACATGATTGGTCTAAAAATTGTTTATTTTGTGTCAGAAATTTTATTGCATTCATTAGAATCATTGGGTAAACAGTATTAGTCTTCATTTGCACTACTGTTTATTACTATATTTTTCATGATTTACAAATGCAAAGATTTAGATTTGAATCACTTGCAAAATTTTTAAATATATTTTAATGATAAAAATTGCAAATTGTATTTAAGAGAAGATATGTAATTCATAAAAGACGCGCTGATCATTACGTTTTTAATTTTTAAGCTAAAGTTAATGTTTTTGTGGTTAAAAATTAATTAACTTAATTATTATTTTTCCAGATTGGGTGATATCTATTTATTTGAGAATTTTGATTATAGTTATAAATATTAGTTTATGCGCATACAAGGGTAAATCGTTAAAGCACCCAGACAATGTCTTATTACTTTGATTTTATGAATATACAAGGGTGTGATCAATGAGTTTATGATAAGGTATATGTTTCAAAATTTGGGTATATTGATTTTTAACAATAAGTGAACTTAAAGAATTTCAAAATTGAATTGATTTATATGTATTTGTTGTTTTGAGATTAAGATAGGTTTAGTAAGATTACTGAGACAAAATTTAACGTCCTCTTTTAAAGTGAAAGGTGTACGAATTGAATGTTTGAACTTGAATTGTGTTTGATATTATCGAATAGGCTACTTTCACATACAGGTACTATTAATTTAAGAACTCACTTAGAACTATTTATTTCAGAGTAATTTCAAATTGTGGTGGCGCCCAAATACAGTTTTCCCGTATTTGTTATTTTTCTGGTAAGTGTACAGTATTTGAACCTAAATTTGATCGTTTAATACGTCTTACTTCGAACCCGCTCACTTCCATTTCAGTTAAATTGGCAACTCACTTACCATGGTAAGACCGCACGACGCCTAGTGCAGCTTGATCGTATAAAAATGTATCAAAACATGTTTTTGATTCTCTGGTAAAATGTTACCAATATTTCTAAAAATAGCGTCCCTTTTTTGCAGAAATCCTCTAGGTGCAGAACGACAAAGTGACACGGATTGGGACAAAATACAGCTCTAAATAGTTTTTAATTACACAATGTCGGTTAAATAAATTCCTTTTTGGTGTTGATTCACCTTTGTTTCAGGTTTAAGGTCTCTCCATTGGTAAAGTATATTTTTTTAAGTTTGAAAATTCAATTTTTTTTTAAATTTACCTATAATGAAATATAGACGGGTCAAATGGCTGTATGTGAGCATCTACTAATTCATAATTTATTGCATTTTTGGCTGTTGATCTGGCATGGGATCTAATTGGTATTTGGGGGTTTTGTTGAGGACTCATGCAAAACTCGGTTATTGGCCTTTTGTAAGCTTGTGTGTTTTGGGAGGAAAAGGATTTTACATACTTACGTCATTTCACTATCCGCAGTTCTTAACGTCCTATTTAAAGATGCTTATCTTCTTTTGCTTTCACTAATTCACGTTTTACAATAAGCCAACTGTAGTTATTTAGAATAAACACTCTTTTCTCCTTGTTACTAGGTAGTCTCCAAAAATTAGTATTTAAAATTTTTCGTTGATCTGGAATAATCTTTAAGCAGTTTTAATTTTCATCAATTTTTCTTCTTGTTCTTAAATTTCCAGCTTTTCTATAACCGATGTTGCCATTTTCTTTGGTTTGTTCCCATTCATTTAAAATCACTTGGTTATTTATTATTTTGCAAGGCACATCAAGTTTTATAAATTGGGATTCTATTTCATTTGCATTTTCTCTTTGGTTCGTACCAATACGTTGAATGGGTTGTTCGTGGGGCCCAATTACCAAATTAATTTTCAATGGTACTAAATTGGTCAAGTTGGTAAATACATGGGGTCACTCATCCAAAATTTCCGTATTATAAGAGTTTGTCGCTCGGCGAGCGACAAAGTAAAAAAAAGATTGCACCTTGAAAAAATGCAAATTTGTGTTTCGTAATAAAAATAATGTACTGTTAAGCAGTGCGCTCAACTATTCAACAAGACTTAACAACTACTTCAGAGTAACATTTGGTAGAACAAAGATAATAGTATCTCTTATTTACTGTTTAATAAACGTCCACAAGATATTAAAAATATTAATAAATATTCTTCTCTCAAACGAGGCGACACTAAACACTTATTTTTTAAACGTTTTTACAACCTTCAAAGATATTCAATCAGTTTAAATGTATATGACCAGAGGTAACATATTAACTGTTCTAGCATTCTATTAGCTTAGATTTCAAATTGGCATGTCTTGCCAAGGTAAATGATCAAAAGATGAAAAATATATAATATTATATTTACGACTGCTATACAGCGTGTCCCCAAATTTGGTTTACATGTGTTGCTATCTGTGAAACCCTTTTAGCTAGGGTTGGTTAAATTAGAAAAGTTATAGAGAACTTTATTTTAAATTTGAACCCCCCTTAAAATTTGATTTATCATTTGTGGTTCTCGCGATAATGTAAAAAAACCAAGATGGTAATTGTTTAATTTTTGACGGCGGTTCGTAAATCAGTGAGAGAGATTATGGTTCTTTGATTAATACATTATTAGGGCACTTTTATACGGGAAATCTAATCAAGACAAAAAGAATATTCTAGCTTCATTTGTTTTCGACACATTTACATGAAATTTATATTTTTGTCGACACCATATTGAATTTTTGCGTTTTTAAGAAAGAGCTTTTCAATAATGTATCACAAACCTAGGTTAACAGTTTTTTTAAGCTAAAAATTCAAAATTATTGTTTATTTCATAGTAGGCTTTGATTACGCGCGGCCGCCATCATGAAACAAAATGTGTCATTATTCCATATCAGTGAGTTGTCTTTAACATAGTAAACAATAATCTGTCAAAATGACGTTCAAAACTTCATGTCAGATAGAGATTAATAGTCATAGATACATGTTAACTTGAAAAATTCTAAGGCCGACCACTTCTATAAAATATCAATAATACAGGGTCATTTCAAAATTTCATCCATTACAATGCATGAATCCTCCGTTTTGTGTCTTAAAAAATAAATTCTAAAACCGCCCGCTACTATAAAAATATCCATAAAACAGCTTTAGCATTTTCAATCATATTTCTTTAATTTTTACATTTTTTCGCTTTAGAATAAAAAACTTTATGAGAAAGAGTTATGTAAAATTAAATTTTCTTTAAAAAATATGTCTACACTTTGTCTCATAAAATTAATTGTTATTCAGATATTGAGAAAACACTTAAATTCTACCTTAGGAATTGTATCAAAAAGTCGCATGGAACATAGTTAATCGATATGTTTAAGGTCTATATCCAGGTATTTTTATATCTTTGAAATATGCAGCTGTTTTAAAAATATTTGATAAAAACAAAAAGCTGCCCCCCTTTCCACAACTGTATTTCTCCCAAAATCTAATCATCTCCAAGCTTAAATACAAAATTTTAAGTACGTAGGTGTTTTCGTTCTGGACGCACGCATGCACGCAAACGCGCACGAACGCACGTGCACACGCACTCACTACGCACGCACACACACTCACACACGTACGCATGCGCGCGCACGCACACACGAACGCACACGTACAAACACATACACACACACACACACACACACACACACACACACACACACAACAAACATGAAAAAGCTGTAAAATGAGTTAATAAGTCGATTTAGCAATAGAGAAAAAAAGTCGATTGCATAACCTTCTATCCTACATATGTATATGTAGGAAGGAAGGAAAAAAATATTGAACCTAACTTGTTGTTCTGTTACACTTTGCAAGGTGCTAAGTAAATCAAAACTAGTGAAATAGTCACCAAAAAATACTATATGGACAGTTGTTTCACAAATCCCATCAAGTATTCCTAGAAGAACCTTCGAACCTAATGGTAATACTTTCCCCAGAGCGCACGGTTAGACACCACAGCAGTGCTTCATTATTAGCAATCAGAAAACACTTCATTATTTCTTGATATGTGTTTGGGCTCATATCACTTGAAATAACTGGAACACTAACATGCTCATCTAGATACCAATATAATTTCTCCCGTGGGAGACAATGACACCCCATCTATGTGTTTGTTGAGTTAAGTGATTTATCATGTACCAAAAAAGTTAGTTTTCAAATAGCTCGTGAAATTAATTGTTAGCGTTTTTCTCGATATCCATCTCCCATATTTATACTAACGCCTATTACTTGGTTAAGTTATCCGGATTTTTTATTCTAAATCGTATTCTTCATCTTCTACCGAAAATAATTTTCGTGCAAAGATAGTGGTATGAATCACTCTCCAATTAGTTTTCGTCGGTTTTGTCGGATCAGGGGGAATAATACCAGATCAATTCAACTTTTTTTGTACTTCTTCAACGTTGTCTACACAGTCGCAAGATATTTGTACCTCTTGCTATAAAATAAACCTGAACTTCTAGTTGCCAAATCGATTGCAACTTCTCACAACAATAACTGTCTAGTGAACACACGACATTCTAACCTACAAAATCGGAAATTAAACGAATTTAAATGCGTTTTTATAGGATAACTATGAAACCTATTTTGTAATACGTTCATCACTAATATAACCAACATTAACATTGTAAAAACAATAATTATATCTAAGATAGATGGAGTTTTAAACTTTCATGCCAGATTTGAGTTAACGTGAATATAATGTGTTAAAATCCGAAGCACTCCGCTTCTAAAAAATATCGATAACGTTTAACCTCATTTAAATAATTTTTAGACTTATTTGCATCGTGTTTGAGCTCAGCGATTGGTAGAGTAAATTAGGGTTGTACCTAATTTGCATTTAATTGGGCTAAAGACCTTGCAACGTTAAATATTCAAAAATATTCGCTTATCGCAAATTCACATAAAAACTTATGGCATTTTTTTTCTTCAGATAAAGTAAATTTCACTCTGTTTCTTAGTGCCACGTACGTCCACGCACCCAATATTTTCGACTCATGCTGAGAACTAGCGTTTTCTACTGTATAACCTTTGCTTTTGATATTCATTTCCTCTAGCAGCTACAAAATTTGTTTGAGACTCATACGACTGTAAAGACCAAAATCGATCAATCTCTTGTTTTATCTTTTCCTTGAATAGTTTATCCGTACATTTTTGGGTGCGACTGCATTGAATATCATTACATTTCTTTGAGTCGACGTTTACACCTTTACAGCTATGGTACGGTTTATTACTGTCTTTGTTAATTTTTTTTTGCCCTATCTTGATCTTCAAATTTTCTTTTGCGTCCCTTCTTAGGTTTACCTGTGTATTCACATAGACTTTCACTTGTTTTATTAATCTCATCATCAAGTCAGCATCTAGATGATCTGATTGTCTATTGCTTTTTTTTATGATTGTGGACCTGAACAGGCTAAATAAGGCCTATCGTGCTAAAGCACTCAGGAACACTTAGGAGGATGGATAGAGGGATAATGAATTGCCAATAGATGCCTATGAACAGCTACCTTAAATTTTCTCACATCATAAGTGAGAGGAAAACAGGAACTAGGGAGATCATTCCAGAGTTTAGAAGCCGTGTAGAAAAATGTGGATTGTGCCCGTTTGGTACGACAAGTGGAAATTTGTACTGCATACTGATGATGTGAATGAGCGAACCGAGTGTTTTTCTAGCAAAGATAGCCGGAGATGGTATCAAAGAATGTAATTCACCAGCACAATAGCCGTTGTAATAACGATAATACAAAGAAAGAACTGAAACCATCCTTCTATGCGCAAGGGACTCCATGTGAGAAGTTAAGGACGGGTCATTTATAAGCCTAATCGCTCTCTTTTGGATACGATCAACGATATCGAGAGCGTATTGGGGAGCACGAACCCAAAGGTGAGAATTATATTCCAGATGAGGCCGAATTTGGGCCTTATACAGCAGAAGGAGTTGTCGAGAGGTAAAGTACTGCTTAGATCTGTACAAAAAGCCTATTTTACGAGCAGTTTTTTTGGTAGCTGACAGAAGATGGTCAACCCATGAGAGATTTGAAGATACAGTCATACCCAACAGAGTAATAGAGTCTGAAAACTTAAGAACTGAGCCATCTGTTACATGTTTATCGTGAATAACGTGTATTTTCGATAACTTCCGTTACTTTATTTAAGGAATGAACTAATGAACTAATTAGTTACATCTAAATATTAATATTTCCTTATTCGTTGGTGGAATGTTTTAATTTCGTACCTAAAAAATTATTTTTCGCACCTCTACAGTTAAACTAATTTATTTAACCTACACATCTTTTTATTCCTTTATAGATATAAGTTGCGCCATCTCGAAGATTTAGGGTCATTTAATAAAGTTTGAAAAGGAATCTTGTTTTTAAAAGACAACAATGGGATATCTGTAAAATTTATTTATCAAAATTTGGTTTTAACATTCTTATCTAGTTTGAATAGTTTTGACAGGTTTGCAATATTGCTTTTGTTAGGGCGTTGTTCCTGATCTTTCTTTTACTTAAGACGCCATTTTTCCGATGGGGAGATTGAACTTCAAGAAAAATTTTTCCTTCCGTTTATAAGATGTTTAAGCATCGTTTCTTTGGAAAATTTTTCATATAAGGTAATGGTTTTTGGTATAAAACCTTACTGACGCTTTACAAGCGGATCTTATTGAAATTGTCAATCTTCATATCCTCGGGTAAGTTTAACACATGTTCGACAACTTTTAGTAAATCGATTCTTTCATTTAGGCACTTTCGCACGATTAATTAAATTTATAATATAGGTCTGTTGAAACGAAATCATCGCTATCGGCTCTAAACATCTAAAAAGAGGTATGCTTGTATAAGGTAATTAGTAACGTACTTACTTGTATCACTTTCAGCGCCTTGATACCGGCGAAATAACCAGCTATTCTTTATTTATATACATAACTAGCAAATTGGAATCCACTACCGATCACCTCCGTACCTATTCCTACTGGAATTCTGGCTCTTAGCTAATGATTAGCTGTCTTGGTTCCACAAAGTAACTACCACCTTCGAAACACGAAGGGCATTTACAGTTTGGTAATTCTTCATCAAAGGTCAGAATTCTTTATTATTCAATATACACAGGATTTGTGTAATGAACAGTGTATTGCTAAAATCAGTACAACAGAGTTAAGTTACATTCGGTGTTTAACCTTATGTACTTACGTGTAACAAAAATTTATCATTTATAATAACATGCTTTTACTGGAGGCTAAAGTGGTTGAATAATTTAGAGTTTGATTTGTTCAATTTGTAATTTCTTTCTGCATACAAAAGAAGAAAAAAAAACCACACCTATTATTCACTGGGACGTTGACCTACTTAGTTCACTACCTTCACACGGTAGTTGCGCGTTGAAGCTCCTGTTTTTAAAATACATTATATACAGGGTGGAACAGATATCGAGGTCGTATGAATTACAGTCATTGTTTGAAACTGTATATATATTTATATTCAAATTTAGAATTTCTGTAACTTTTCTGTACTTTGTCTTCCATTAATATTAATTAATTGTCATTACGGATAATTTTGTTCAGAGCAGGTTTTGTTGTAATAAAAATGTCTGTACTGTTGAATGTCTTGCTGCAATTCTATGCCTTGCACTGAACAGACTATCCCGATATTTCTATTTAATACCATTTCTTAAGGGTTTTAATAAAATTCAAAAAACCGAAATCAAAATCATTGGGGATTTAAATTCTATTTTGTGAAAAGTAGGCAAGCCGTTTCAAAAATTAAGCACTACTATTTTCATTGTGGATCTATTTTAGATCGCACTTTATGGGTTACTTTCGCCCTTTCGGCTGCGATTTGTAAGTACTTACAACCGTCGGGAGCGGCACAATTAACGAAACTTTTCTTTTACGTTTAGGGTTCGATTAACGACCTAAATACATTTAGTTTTTTTATTCTTTGTGGGCATCTGCGACGGCTCACCACTTGCCATCGTCAGGGCTGAATTATAATTATTTTGTTAGTTAAGATTGTTATGAATACTTTGGGGGAAAACTAGCATAGTATCATTATTGTTTACGTTCGATATTTATTCGACAAGTATTAATGTGAGTTTAAATTAAATTAAATAAACGGTTACTGTTTGGTTGTTCGGGTAAAAGTCTGTCTCTCTTTTAAATTGTTTCCTTTTTTTTTGGAGCACTACCTGTTTCAGGTTTTACAGGGCCTGCCCCTACTCTACTCCTCTTTTTCCTTTTTCTTTCCTTTTCTCCCCTTTCCTGACTAAAACCTGTGGCGCCTATCTTTTAGTGGCTATCTAACCACGTCAACAACCTTGTAGCAACCCTCCAAAACCCCACGCATCCAAGTGCTCTGCGGTCAAACGACCGTACGCAAGAGTTTAGTCGAGTGCACTTTCAAAAAAATGTTTACATGCTGGTTAGACATGTAGCACATTCATACTTACAACAGGAAATTATCGATCTTTTTTGGCGGACATAAGGCAACACTGAGTTTTGTTAGCATTAAATTTAACTAGATTATTGCTTCCCCATTCGAGAATACGTTGAATGTCTTTGTTGATTGAATTTGCCATTTCAGCTTTAATTTCTTGATTTGACATAGAAGGTGGATTATCACTATGAGTAGACTGAGATGAACTACAGTGAATAGTGCTATCGTCAGCAAAGCAATTGATGGGGTTACTTTTGAAGAAATAAGGTCGTTTATGTACAGCAGAAAAAGTGTAGGTGCTATAACGGATCCCTGTGGTACGCCCGCGTTAATGCTTACTTCTTTTGAAAAAAAGCCATCAACTACGACACGTATTCGTCTTTCATCAAGGAAACTAGAAACCCAGTTGATGAGCGCATCATTTAACCCAAACGAGGTGAGTTTGGCAAGTAAACACTTATGCCAAACTTGGTCAAATGCCTTTGAGATATCTAAAGCGACTACAACTGTTTCACCGGACTGGTCTACTGTATTGTTCCAAACTTGGGTCACATATGAAAGAAGATCGCCTGTTGAACGACTTTGCCTAAACCCATATTGGTGGTCACTAAGGAGTTTGTTAGTTTCAAGGAACGTGAGCAGTTGCTGATTGATGGCTTTTTCCATGATTTTAGACAAAATGGAAGTGATGGCAATTGGTCTGTAATTTGAGGGATCGGTCTTATCACCTTTTTTTGGGAATAGGTTGAACATTTGCTAACTTCCATGATGAAGGGAATTCCCCAGAAGATATAGAGATCGTATAGAGCTTAGATAGGACTGGTACTAGTTCGGGGGAACATTTCTTTAAGACAATAGTTGAGATACCGTCTGGGCCAGTCGCCTTATTCAGATCAAGCCTACTGATGATCGATTCCAAGAACTTGTACCGAAAATGAATTGGTTTCATAACGTATGAAGAAGAGTTGACTAGGGGCACATCTTTTCCAGAATCATTGAGACACGAGTTTGATGCAAACAAATCCACAAAAACGTTGGCTTTGTCTACAGAATCAGCAACTATCGATACGTCAATAGATGTCAGGGGGGGAAATGAAGATGTTCGAAAGTTTTTACTAATGGCTTTTGCTAAAGACCGAAATTTACGACTGCCTAAAGGAGTTGTAGCTAGTTCATTGCATTTTCGTTGTTCGAACAACTTTTTAGTTTTAGTGATGACACCTTTGCAGATATTTCTAGCACCAACGTATTCTACATGACTGTCAACCGATTTATTAGATTTCCATTTAATGTAACATTTATTTTTTAAAGATATTGCATCAGAACAAGCCTTATTGAACCAGTGTTGGGAACGTGAATGACCTACACGGTACTGTTTTTTCGGAATGTACAACTCCATTCCCATGAGGATGACTTCAGATACTGATTCCTAACAGTAAGAGGATCTTCAACAGAGTCGTCGTCATCTTCCGCCTCTGAATAATTCACAAGTTGACCACAATGTTTGCGGATCCTTAAGACTCTATTATTGGAAACTGCTATACCCGATACAGGTTCAGATTCAGGTGCATTTTGATCTAAAAAAACATTTCGAAAATAAACAAAACATTAGGCATAATATTAAACGTTGAAGACTCGTTTCTTAAAAAATATACGTTATTACCATGAGTAGTGTTATAAGCAATATCTGAGGATTGTATATATTTCGTTTGTAACATCATGATTATATTGGGTGCCATTTGGTTCTTGAATGATACATATTTTGGGTGATTCGTGATTCAGGAACCCCACTGATACATTTCAAACTGCATTTGCTTTCTGTGATGTATTAGACGCTACCAAGCTGTTCTTCAATGGAAATTTTCGATTCCTTTTTTAGGTAAAACTCAACATCGAAAAGCGTCCGTTAGAAAAACAGGATTTATGAAAATTTGGTAAAGTGTATTCTAAAAAATAAATTAATATTACCATATGTGGAGCTATAAGGAGTATTTGGGCGACTTAAATCTTTAAAGGTAGTAATTTGGTTTGAAGCAACATTATAATACATATCATCTAGTTGAGCGTTCTAAATACTATTGTTTTCTCCGCAGTCTATCTGTTGCTCCAAAATGCATAGAAAGTGTAATCTGCGATAATCTACCATCCCACATTCAACAGCTGTTATTTTAATTTTGAAATAGTACATATTAATCTGCAGCTGTTGAGATCAGTTTTAAATATCATGTCCATAACAAGTCGACTAAATTTTAACATGTTAAACATAACCCAAATCTGTAACAATAAAATGAAAAACTTACCGTTTATACTCATTCCCTTGACCATAATCATAATTTTCGTAGTACGATTGGTAAACATTCTTTATACTATTATTTTACTCTTTTCACTGATTTTTCTACGCACAAAACCACCCGTTAAGAGAAATGTATCCACTACATGCATTTGCCAGCCGGTGGAGACACGTTCCGCATAAAACAACCAACCCCCACTTGGATGACAACGCCTGACCGTTAAATTTAAGATCATTAACCACTGATCAAACCATGTGGCTTGAAAGTTTAATGCGAAATTTAAAATTACTTAAACTGTCACTAAAAATAGATCTGGATAAATTTTTAAGGTTTTTTTGACGTTATTTGGGTTGATTGATTTTGCAGAATGTAGATTGCCCATTTCTCATTCAGACTATGAAATGTCACTTTTTTTAAATTTACGGGTTGATCGCTGTTTTCATAACAGGGCCCAATTAATTGACGGGCTTGAGTTCTGCTTAATTATTTTAAGGAGATAATGTTATTTCTACATTCTGGTTTTAATACTAAGCAAGGAACGTTTGTAAGTTTCCCATACGGTGCGTTTAACCAAACACAATTTATACATAACGTGGAAAGGTTTTTACAATCCATGCCAGCAGTGTTATGTTAATTACTGTTTTTGTTTTTACAATGTTGCTTATTTTGGTTATGAACGTATTAAAAAAAGAAGTTGTATAGTTTTCCTAAAAAAAATTATTATTTCAATTCATTGAATTTACACTTTGTAGGTTGAAAGCTCGTGTGTTGTTTCACACCAGACATTTTTTTAATTGTTATAGAAATTAATCAATGGCAAACCTGAGTCAATGAAATTTGTTCCATATATCCCTTTGAACGGTTATATGACATAATAATTATTGATAATTGTGCAAAAGAGCATCATTTATTAGTTATTTATACAAATCAAAATTCAATGGAAATCGATAAAAAACTTAATTCACTTCATTTAGCAATTGAGCCTGTATAGTGTTAAGAAGTTTATGAAAATTTCGGATGAATGCTTCATCTGGATATTGAAAACCTTTACTTATTGTATACAAGTAATTTTTCTTTCCTCAAGCTTTTCTTCAATAGCCTTTTATCGCTTTTGCAATTTACATTTATATTTGTAAAAGTAGGAAATTAAATTATAAATTGTTTCGCAACAGCACCACATTTCCGTAATAATTTTACGTAAACAAAGATTTGCAACAACGATCAGAGTACTTGAAGCATTATTTCTAAAAGGAACTGTACATTGTGTTTGTGTACACAATAGAGACATTACTTTAATTTCCTTTTCTCTGACCGATAACTCAGTTCCTATATATACTCGTATATTCTATAGGATGTGATAGAAAGCTGTGAGAAATGTTGCGCCTTTGATTAACGAACTTGCAGCTTTGTAAAGCATATTGGTTACTGCTAACTTGTATTGTTAGTTATTTGATTAGAGAAACGTCAAGCAAGCGAATTTTCAAAGTTTAGGCTTTGTTTCAAAATAGATTAGTAAAATATTTTCACTGCTTTGAAATAATATTATTTTTCTTTAATTAAAAATTTTATTTATAACTCTAATTTTGAGAAAGGAGCCTAAGAAAGAATCTGATGTGGCCAACACATGACCTTATGCTGGTTTTCGTTAAGTTAGCAAAATGTACCTATACAAGGCAAAGAGACTAGAGAGGACATCTTTTTATACCACACCTGTCATTGATCAATTAGAGAAATGCTATTTTTGATTTATTAATATTTATTAAAATTAATAATTTTTAATTACATATTTACTTATTCGTTCATAACAAAAACTTATAATAATTTAACATTAATCAAGTTGCTTTGTTATGTGTGAAACCTTGCAATATTGCAAGCTCACATTCCATTAATATAAGTAATTTAACTGTAATCTCATTATATTTAGAATTTATACCAGTTATACATACATAAAGACAAGATTTACATCGATTGGGGCTTGTATCTCGATATCTCAGTTGGTTAGAGCGCTACTCTAGTAAAGTAGGTGTCGTAGGTTCAACTCCTACTCGAGGTAAACATTTTATTTATGTATTTAATAAAATTAATAATTTTTAATTATTAATATTTTATTTTATACAAAATGTACAAGGTACGGTGTTATTTCTTATTTAGCAGTACATACGCACCTAATCAATTTAAAAACCATGAGTTTGCTAACTTTAAGTTACAGTTAACCTACAGCACTGAAAAACTAACTAATTGACTGCCGTCAACGTTCTGTTTAACCCATTCTTGCCCAAGGTGTCGGTAACGACCCACTTTAATTCTTAATTTGTAACAACAGTACTAAGTATGAAACCAAATAATCATATGAGCAATTCAGTTATTGCTTTAAGATTTATATTTACAAACACGCATTCGCGAAGTGTGTCGGTTAGAAAATCTGTGCTTTATATTTGATAATTTATCTTGGCAAAACATGAGTTCATGTCAATAATGGCAACTCAATAACTATTTTATATTTTAACAATTTTATGATATATACACAAATAAGACATACCTATGTATAAAATATGCATTGGTTTTTAGATGAATGCAGACACACAATTGTTTTATAATATAAGCTCAATTATTTGTGGGTCGTTAACGACCCCTTGGGCTTACCATAGTTTTTTTTAAATATATATTTTTAGGAAAAGGCCACTTACCGCAGCCAAATTGTTAGAAGGAATGGAAAATATTGATAACGACGATGTTGTTCCTGAAGGAATTGGTATAAACCACCAGATGATTTCAGTGATAATATGGATTGTGGCTCGGGGGATGAGGAGTGTAACGATCCAGATACGCTAAATTACAGGAAACTAGCTGCTAAAGCTGAATTCTATTTCAAAGGTAATATTATAGAAGGTGAGGATACATCTGATGAAGACTCTGACTATAATATAGGAAGGAAGTTCTGGGAGAACAGCGAGGATGTACATAATGTCCTCGTAACAATATCAATGAGACGCAATCGCTTTGAGGAAATATCTAGTGTTCTCCATACAACAGATAACGCCGAGCTTCCAGAAAATGATAAGTTTGGAAAGATACGTCCTTTTGCAGAAGATCTCAACATACAGTTTCTCAGATATGCACCAATTGAATCTGAGATCGCTATTGATGAATCCATGGTACCCTATTACGGGCGCCATGGACGCAAACAATTTATTAGAGGTAAACCCATCCGTTTTGGGTACAAAGCATGGGTTGCAGCGTTGAAACATGGATACTGTTTACAGTTTGACCTTTATCAGGATCGAACAGCAAAAGAAAAAAAGAAGTACTGGACTAGGTGAATCTGTGATACTCTATTTTGCAGGTATGTTAAAAACAAATTACCAAGATCTAAATTTTTCTTTTTATTTCGACAATTTTTTCACTTCAGCGAAATTAGTTCGAACTCTCTTTGCAAGAAAAAATGGAGCCACCGGAACTGTAAGAGAAGGTGTAACAGACAAACGTCCTTTGCGGACAAATGCAATAATGAAGAAACTGGACCAAGGAGCAAAGGACTATGCAGTTGGTTAACAAAATGACATAGGTTGTGTTCGGTGGAATGACAACAGTGTTGTCATAATACTTTCAAACCATCACGTGATGAATCCGCTGCAAAAATGCATTAGGTATTCTGCAAAAGAAAAAAAGAAAGTGGAAATTCCACAAGCAAAAGGTATAAAACGATATAACCAGTATATAGGTGGCGTTGATCAGTTAGACAATAATGTTTCAAATTACAGAATTGCCTTCAGAGGAAAAAAGTGTTACACGCCCATAGTTTACTGGTTATTTGATTTATGTGTTATCACAATACTTTCAAACCATCATGAGATGAACCCGCTGCAAAAATGCATTAGGTATTCTGCAAAAGAAAAAAAGAAAGTAGAAATTCCGCAGCCAAAAGTTATAAAACGATATAACCAGTATATGGGTGGCGTTAATCAGTTGGACAATAATGTTTCAAATTACAGAATTGCCTTCAGAGGAAAAAAGTGGTACACGCCCATAATTTACTGGTTATTTGATTTATGTATGACCAATGCATGGAGCTTAGCACGATTTTATGGTGTCAAAAAGACAATTTGGAATTTAGACGTGATGTAAGAACCCTGTTGACCGAATAAGGCACCAAAAGCACTGTAGTAGGAAGAAAACGTGCAGCTGTAATACACCCTTCTATTGCTTCAGGACGACACCTCATTGTAACTGGACAATCCCGACGAAGATGTCAATTGTACAAAAACAAAACTACTAAAAAGTGTGAAGCCTGTGATGTGCCACTTCATGATAAATGTTTTACTACATTTCATTCTTACTTAATGCATTTGATGATTACTAGATGCTTTCACATAACATTGATTTTTAATTATTTAATTCATTATTCCAACTAATACCTATTTCATTATGTATAAACAATTTATCGAAATTACTACAAAAGCCCACGGGGTCGTTAACGACCCACTACTTATTTCAAAAATTATAACATAAAAATTTTTTTAAATAATTTTCTGGTGTTGTTACGCATATAATAATTCACCATTTCTAAGATTACAAAAATCCGAGATAAAAAATTAATTTGGGCAGAGATAGGGTAATTACTACCCTTAACACACACATACACCCACGCACGCGCACGCGCACGCGCACGCGCACTCGCACTCGCACTTGCACTCGCACGCGCACGCGCACGCACACGCGCACACGCGCGTACGCACGCACGCACACACGCGCGCGCGCGCGCGCACGCACGCACGCACGCACACACGCACACACGCACACACGCACACACGCACACACGCACACACGCACCACACACACACACGCACACACGCACACACGCACACACGCACACACACACACACACAGATATATATATATATATATATATATATATATATATATATATATATATATATATATATATATATGTATAGTATGGTCGAACCCCTAAAACTTGATATTTCTGAATTTATTTCAGGGCAAATTAGAATTTTGTATAGTATATTATTTTTGGTTTCTTTACATATTTATGAAAAGAAAACCAGACCGATTTTTAAGCAGTTTTTGTTTCGAAATTGTCTTCTTTGTAAAATGATTTATGTTAAGCAAAATACATGACTGTGACAACTTCAGTTGAATGCTCGGTTTATCCGCTTCAAGAAAATCATGATAGGCTTTGTAAGACAAATGAAAACAGTTATCTTTGTCCGAAGCTGATTTTGGCGTTTTAATTAATTTTCGTACTTTGGTATTGTTATTAACAATTAAATACGGCTCGTGGTAAAGCTGTTTCTTACGAAATAAGAAAAGTGACCATTCACTTGCATTTAAAAAGGCTAAATGGTTCCTAAATCGCTGAAAGTGTTAATAAATCGAGATATACAGTCCGAAGTACTATTAAATTGTACAAATCAACTGGATCTGTGGTTCAAAAACCGAGAACTGGGAGTCATCCGCATTATTCCAATGCAAACTTGAGAGCTTTCATCAAGAAAATCGGCGTACTAATTACAATGAATTGAAAATATTATGGAATTAGGCAACGGGAAAAAATTGTCAAGAGCAACTTGTCACAGAGCTCCCAAAGAACTGGGATTTAAAACTTACAAGGTAAGCTTAAATTATTTTTTTTTTGTTATTAATTGAATATTTCATAGCCAAAAGAGAAACCCTTACTGACAACGATTCAGAAGACTAGCGGGGGTAAAGGAACACAAATTAGTGTCTCCAAACCAATGGAACTCCATTATTTGGAGTGAGGAAGCAAATTTTAAGTTTTCGTTGGTGATAGTAGGAGTCATGTCATAAAGACTAAAGAAGAAGTATTCCATAATGATTGTCTTAAAAAGAAAGTTAAGTTTTCGGCTTCTGTTATGATTTGGGGATCAATGTCATCTAGTGGAGTGGGAAATGTACACTTCGTGAAAGATATTATAAATGCTGATAAATACATTCATGTGCTTGAAAACGACGTAATACCCAACAAATCCTTTTAAATAATATCGAACAAGATGGCCCGGCTTATCATACAATGTTGAAAGACAATATTTCGGTTTCAAATTGGACGACTAGTAGTCCAGATCTATCGCCGATTGAATCCTTGTGGCATATCATGAAGAAAAGCTACGATCAAATCTCGCAATAACCGTTCCAGAATTGCGAACCCGTCTCCAACAAATTTGGAATGGTTTTGCACCAGACCATAGGAATTTTTCAATATTTTTGAGAACTTTTATGTTGTAGTTTGCTAAAATGTCACTTCGGCAGCCAGCGTCGCTGCAAGTGCAAGTGCAGGTTTGCTTAGTAGTAAAACTTGTGTGTTATTGTTATTATTTCTTAAATTATTAATTTCTTCAATTTCAATCTGAGTAGGTGAGTATTCTCAAGTGTATGTACCGGGTGGCCAACTAAGAACGGCCATCGGTCATATCTCAGGAATGGATTATAGCACATGTTCGGGAAAAAAAATTTATAACAATAGTGACCTCTAGAAACGCCTGGAAATTATTTGCAGAATTGTAGGTCCACCGCTAGAGGGCGTATTTGACAGTTAAAATTTTAAAAAGAAAAATTTTTTAAAATTTACTCAATCAAGGGGCATATTAAATATTATAATCAGATTCCTCGACAAATTCTGCATATTTTTTATTTGACAAGTTTTAGTCTATCTCTTCAAATAAGGGGTGGGGGAGAGTGGGAATAATAATGTGATAAATCTAACATTTTTTTAATTATATAAGAATGTTATATTTGTTTTCAAGTGATGTGTTAGTAAATCAAAAGCATAAAATATCAATAAAAACCGATATTTGCCCAGCAACAATAAATACAGTTTAAAATATGAATTACGATTTACTGATGATAACAAAATTAGTAAAGAGGGCCATGTAAGATATAAAATAAATTCCCTGTTGAAAACAAGCAAGCTATGATTTTCACGCATATGTCAAAAATTATTCATCGTGTTGCATTTAATAGACTTTCTTTATCTTTTCGTACCAAAATGATTCTTACAAATGAAGAAGCATTTGATATGTTGGGAGTTTATTTTGAATGTATGAGAAATGCAACCGTTGCTGCTAGAGTGTATGCACTGCAGTACCCAAACAGACGGCATCACAGCAGAAGAGTTTTCCTCCGACTCTTACACCGTGTGCGTGCTACTGGAAATGTGAATCTTCCTGTGTACCGAAGACAACGCAGAGGTAGAACAGAGAAAAATGTTATTGATGTTTTAGCTTATGTAAATGTTAACCCTCATTCAAGCACCAGAGCTATAGCTAGAGACTTGGGTATATGTCGAACCACCGTCTAAAATATTTTAAGAGAACACAGGTGACTGCTTATTTATTAATGAATGTTTTATTCGGTATTATAATGATAAAAATGTTTTAATTTTTTTCGTTTGTCGTTATATGTTTGTGTCCAGCTTTAATATATAACATTTAGGTAATCTAGCGGCAACCGTAACATTAGTATGATAACAGTTTAAATTACTGCAGACCAATGTAAGATCTTTTCATCCAGGCTAAATTTAATAATTTCAGTTAACGCGAACTAGCCTACTAGACGTTGGAAGAACAATTCCCGCCATTTACCTGTTTCTTACGATATCTCAGGATAGGAAAAAGATATCGACTTGCAGTTTTAAGTGTTTTATTACAAATTTATTCTACTTAAATTTGTATGCTTCCATCTAAAATTGTAAAGAGAAAACACAATATTAAAAATATATTAAACAGCGCCCTCTAGCATTTATGTTATTAATCAGATTGCTTCAAATTTACAAATTTTCTATTGTTTAACAAAAGCTCTTTCAAACATCAAGTTTATTAAAATCGGTCAAGCAGAACCTGAATTAAAGGCGTTTTTTCGTAACAAGGTTCCCACTCTCCCCCACCCCTTTTTTGAACAGATAGACTAAAACTTGTCCAATAAAAAAAAATGCAGAATTTGTCGAGGAGTCTGATTATAATATTTAATATGCCCCTTAATTGAGTAAATTTTAAAAAATTTTGCTATTTAAAATTTTAACTGTCTAATACGCCTCTAGCGGCGGACCTACAATTCTGAAAATAATTTCCAGGCGTCTCTAACGGCCACTTTTGTTATAAAATTTTTTTTTCCCGAACCTGTGCTATAATCCATTCCTGAGATATGGCCGACGGCCGTTCTTAGTTGGCCACCCGGTACATTGTTAATCGTGCGTTAATTATTGAGATTTGCCATTAAGGAAACTACACCAATTTTGACTACGATATTTATTATCTTCATTTTGATAAAATACAAAAAAATTTAACTTTATCAGACTTGATATGGCTGATCTTAAATTCAACGATTCCAACGTTTCTTCATCTAACGAAGCCCTATCTGAAACAACTGCAATGAGCACGAATAATAAAAAGCGAAAGAAAAACTATTCATATAAACAAAATTACAATGTTGTTTGGGAAAGCTTACAGGGAAGCAATTATTTTCATTGTAAAATTTGCAATAGAGATTACGTGGGCTGTAAAAGTGAGGTACCTAAACGCATAATCAGAAATTAAGTAGTCAAATAAATCATCCCCAAATTAACATGATACATTGTGTAACAAAAGATAATTCCATTGACAGCGCCGGTAAAACTGCAGAAATAAGAATTGCTTCATTTATAGCTCAACACAACCTTTCTTTTAACACTGTTGATAAGGTCATTATGAATAAATAAAAAGGTTGCAAATCGTATTTCTTTGGGGCGAACTAAGTGTGTGCAGTTGTCATAGGATAAGTCACTCCTTGGAAAAAGTAGTTACTATTTTGCAGAATAATAAATTTTCTTTAATCGTTGACGAGTTAACAGATATAATTAGTATTTTGTTAGTGTTGCTACTGGTGAGAATATTTATGTGAAAATTGCTAATTTAAAAAAAAATTACTGGCCTTGCAACTGATAGAGCGCACACAATATAGTAGGGAACACTATTCTATATATTCTAGATTAAAGGACGACATACCATATTTATTTTGACGCAATAATAAAGATTCTGCAAGGAAAAGACAAAAACCACAGCTGGAGATAACAAGGCTGTTGTTGCAAAGGAAATATGTGACACTACTTTAAGCCAAATTAGCGACCGATTTGATTTTAGGGATAACTTAAGTGCAGCAAAATTATTTGATTCTCAAAATTTTAAGACTTATAGGTGTGCATTCCAACAAAAACATTTTGATGCAACTGTGAAACCTTATCCTATGTTGAAAAGCGTAAAATTGAAAAGTGAACTTTAAGCAATTCGTGAGAAGAAACAAAAATTGAATAATATACTGTGTGGCACATTAAAAATAAGAACGTTGATATTGGCCACTATTACATGACACCCTGTATAAAAAGTTATTATTGAAAAGAATGCGCAACTAAAAAACCAATCGACGTGTCAGAGCGTTTTTTCGAACACACCCCTATTGATTTATTATCAAATCTATACCATTTGGCTGACACACACACGCGCGTAGGCACACGCACACGCACACGCACACACACACACACGCACAAGCACACGCACACGCACAAGCACACGCACACGCACACGTACACGCACACGCACACGCACACGCACACACACACACGCACACGCACACGCACTTGCACACGTGCACGACACGCACACGCACAGTTTGCAAGGGATACTCCGTGTTGTGTGACAATGGAACTGTTAAAAACGGGAGTGGTGTAAAGGATCGGGGCAAAAGCAGATTCTTGCTGCTGTGGGTTGAAATGGATACTAAAAGGGGTTGCCTACTTAGGTCCTTACTGCCCAAGCACGATAGTAGAAGTTTGCAGAAACTATTTGGGATATTTAGATTACGGGTTTTGTCGAGGAAACCGGCGTGGCAGACCCTGATGCATGCTGGTTTAATATACAGAAACACTGCCAAATTGCATTGTTTATTATTGAATGTTCTGGTGGTCGCTGTAAGCAGCTTCAACACGAGATCGTTACGCTTTCGGTTAGCACAGAACTCAAAGTGGCTGTTAGGATGAAGTTCATTGTCCCCTGGCTGGAATTTGTTCTAAGAATTTTTGGGAGCAATTTAAAAGGGGGATAGGTCTATATGAGAACGGTACGGTAGGGTCTGAAAGCAGAGGGCTTGGGAAACTACGTTGTGGGCCGAAAGAAACCTTTCTCAATAGCACATTTTCTCAATTCCTAAAATATGCGCCTAAAATTAGTAACCTTTTTTCGTGTCTATTAAGGTATCAGTCAAATTATAGCAAACTAACCAAGCTATTACGTACATAATTGAATTAATGTTGATTAATAATTAATAATTTTTCCATCTTAATTGTAAATCTAATACTTAATATTAAAAATTTATTCTACAGGCGTAATCTGTGTTGTACGTATGTTTATATTAAATATGCCACACGTTCCCATCCAACGTGGAATCATTAAATTTAATGCTTTAGTATAAAACGGTTTTGGAACAACGATTACTGATATAATTTACCAATTAAAACTTACAGAAAACGCAAACTTTCGCTAGTAAAATTAATTTTAGGTTTGCATACTCAATTTTGAGTTAGAAGTGAACCATGACGTAATCTCTAGAGCAGTTAATTGGATTTTTTTTACCGACGTGTATCAATTCTTTTCCTAAGTTAGAACGTTTAATAAGTTACGTGATTTAAAACAGCACATATCTTACGTCGAATTCAGTCTTCTTGATCACTAATTTATGCAGTGGTAAACCGTGCAGCAGAAACTGCTGTCGAAAGCAAACTTAGAGAGTTGATTTATTGCTTAAACGTTGAAGTTCCACGAAACAGCTACCAACTTATATATTTTAGCAAAGTTTTAAAATACATACCTAACTTACACTTTTTCACCCCCTTTTTTTTCTCAGGGTATAACTACCTTTTTTTTTGTCATTTCTAATTAGGTACTATGATAATTTATTGGAAAACTAAGAAAACTAAAACATGAAATAGAACTAAAAATAGCGTGAATCTCATGTCTACAACCAATTTCAAAAGTTTTGAGATGGTTATAAATCTAAATTTATATTTGATTTTTCAGATCAAAATTCTGAAATCCATGAATTTATGATGTTTTCCCAAACATCTGCCGGTGTTATAAAATTTTCGAGTACTTATTTCATAATACTTGAAAAATATAAAATTATATTCGATTTTATTGAGTTTCGTATAGTGTGAAAATCAAGACCAGGGAAGTAATAATGATATATGTTCAAGCTCACGCCCTTTCTAATATTTCACGGTAAGAAAAGCTTTCGAGTACCTACAAACAAAACTTATTTAATATATAATTTTTATCAAACAAAACCACGCAAAACATTTAAGGAATCTTGTCTTAAAAATAAACTTTTTAACCGTAAAAAATAAAAATTAATTAATGGCGCTTTCTTATGCGCAAGATACCTTCTAAATATTTTATGTAAGATCTTAAAAGTTGCTTAACTAATTAAAAAACTCTGCAGAGAAAATAAAATTCTTTAACCCGCATGGTATAAGCGATGGTAAATATTTTCAAAGTTTTCAAAGTTTCTCCGTTCCGTGTAGTAAACAGCAGTTATAATTTAGAAATCAATACAAATATTAGACTTTGCAGAAGCGACCTGCTTTGAAATGCATACGATTTTATTTGTATGCGGGTTGTTTACCGAATCACAGAGTTTTGCAACCGACAAAGAACTACCAAAAGTTTTTTTTCTGTTTTGTTTCTTACACAAATCCTACGTTTTTGTCTACGATTACTTAAACTGTTTTGCTTTCACATCTATTGGGTTACATTCAGAATATTAAAACAGTATTAAAGTTATAGAAACACAGAAAAAAATTCACGCATCCTATTTAGCTTGTTATAGAAATGTTTTCTTAATTATTACATATTTTTGGCATTCATGCCTTTCACAACATTACCTTTACAAAGTCGATAAAGAAGTAGAAAGTTTGCTGTTGACAGTTAGAGGAAATTGTATAGTTTGTACATATAAAAGAACAAATCTAAAGATAAGGTTATTTTAAGTTATAAAGGGAAATCAATAAATACCTACTGCTTTCGGATACATAATTTTAGCTTTATGAGATTCGATTTTATCACAAATTGGTTTGTTTGAATAGAATTCCATTTTCATAATAACAGTAATCACTTTTTAATATCAGTGACTCAAATTCACATACAATCTTAGAAAACTTTCTTATACTGTTGATGGAAGTGGGGAGAAGAAGTGTATCGTTAAATAACTTATAATTAGGTATTACGTAATAAATAATTATTTGGCCTTTATTGGGAAAATTGAAAGCTAATTACATTATAAAATCTCGTATAAATCCCTTCAGGCATTTTAATTATATTTGAAAAAAAGATGTACAATGAATCACCATTTAACAGTTAGGGTAAATGTGTATAAGAGCACGCATGTGCATAAAAGTACGCAGTCTGGTTTTTAAATATGTACCTACATCTATTAAACATCCTGAAAAGTTAGCGATACTTGTAGTTGCAAATTATTATATGGTCAAAGGCGGAAATCTGAATTACCGACATAGTTTTTACAATATGACCATTACAAGTTTTTGTCCGTTGAAACTGTAGTTTCACGCACACGAGATTTAGTGTCTTTAAAGGTAGGTTTCGATATTATTTACAAATAAAACGTTTTTTATCCTACACTAGTATACAAGGCTTACTCGTACGGTTAAAAAATATTGCAAATTTATTCTCTATAAGAAAAATAGCCATTTACCTGAAATATTATACATACGTATAAGAGTACGCAGTAAAAGTTGCTTAAGAGTTCGCAGTGCGTACTCTTATGCATACGATACCTATTGTAACGGTATAAACGGGTGGTAGAACGGGATTACAGATAAAATTGGCCTTTTTGCCCCGACTAGCCAGCGTATGGATGTAAGTCAGATGTTGAAAAATTTTGCGCATCCAGAATAGTAAAACTTACGTAAGCCACAGTAGGGGATGAAGACAAAATCAATTCGGTTAAGGGCGCCAGAATGTTTAGTAGTCAAAATAAGGGTCGTCGTGCCAAAATTACGAGTACATAGCGTGTCTAAACATACAAAAACATACGCTTACCTATCCGCAATCAATCCCAGGTGTGCTGGACAGCAACTCAGCAAACCACCTGAAAAGGGCTTCAAAACACTACACGCTTGTCAAATAAAAGCGTGATAAACACTCAATAACGTTACGTTAATACACCTCAGTGTAATAAAAGGCATTAAATAATAATCAAAACAAAACAAAAAAATCTATAGAATGAACTCTAAACTGAATTAATACTCAACTAAAAATCAAATAAAATACTAAATATTAAGAACGCTATTACTCAATAAAACAAAAAACTAACTTGTTACGTTAAAAACTAAATTACCGGTAACTTGCAATTTGCAAAAAAAAAACTCTTATGTAACACAAAAGGGTTTTCATAGGATTAAAACACATTTATAAAACCTAACAAACTATAATAAAATAATAAGGATAAATATAAAAAAAATGCAAACATACGATAATGCGTATCAACAAAAAAATACAAATTCTTAAAGGCGACAGGATGTCTGATCAGAAGTCTGCTTTTACGCCAGTCTAAATGATTTAACCTATATACCTATAATTCTTGGATAATATACCCACACTACAATAGAGTCAATTGCCCTTTAATACTAAAATAAATAAAAGTGTGAAGGCGAAGCGTCAAAACTACAATTAGTTACACTAAATAAATTTAAAACAACTTAATTTACCAAACTTTCAAACTTTCATCAACACAAAAAAAATAATTCGCAACACAAAAATCTTGAAATATTCAATAAAAAAAACAATATTATGTTACCTTAAGGTCTAGAATTACAGCTCTTATGTGTTACAACAATGAAAATGATGGTCGGTTACTAGTATAACGGAAATGAAATCTTCCTGGTCTGGCAAAATGATGAATAAAATGTTGACTATTGTTCTATGATACACAAACAATTTCTTGATTTAAACTAGTTAAAATGTTACTGCATAAATTCAAAACTTCTTTTAAAATAATAATAATTTGAGCGTTCAAAATTGCTTGATAACTTTTAGCTTTTAATTGGTTTTATTTCCACTAATAAGCCAAAATGTTAATAACTGTTTTAAATAACTATAAATTTTAATATATGGCGAAAGTTTCTTTATCTTTAAATACGCTTTGTACGGCAAATAAGCGGCACTCAAGAACGTTGATTTTAAATAAATCCGCAAAAGCGAGAAAAACCAAAGAGGTCACTGAAGCACTAACACAACACGACGATGTCCTCTAGGTAACTTTACGTAAAACCGAAATCGGCACTAGGTATAATCCTTTGGTGATGAACAATTTTAATAAAATCCCTTTTACAGGTCTTCTTCAGAAGTAGCTAAACTACCCTTACTACACAAAAGTACGTTCGTTAAACACCACAAGGTCCAACATTTCAACGTTCTAAACCACCCTTTAAAGCGTAATCAGTGGCACCGTAATACTACTCGAGAGCGCGATCAGCTTCAGAATCCCAAAAATTATTCACAAAAATCCATCTTTGATTTTGCATCCCACTACTCACAAAAAATCTTATCTACTTTAATTCCACCAATTAAAAAAACGGAAGGGAAGATTTGATACCCCAAACACAAATTTCGTTTTCGTCCGTAAGGACTCGGTAGTTTTCAAAAGTTCAAACGTCAGCAGACTTAACGTGAAAATATCTCTATGTTTTTATTCAAGTACAAACAATAAGGCCCACATGCAATCTCTATGACTCAAAACCAGCATATTCACTATTACACTGAACAACTATACTTAAGCGTCTCTATGTCGCTAACATGACATCATACACATATAAACCTACACTATTTATTTAAATTACAAAACTTTCTATTATATTTTAGGGAAATCAAACGAAATAAACCTTATTTACACTTAATACAACTATTTACAAATAAGCGTTAATCAAACTTCTATAAACGAGGAATAATAAGGAAAAACAACCTAAATTACAAAAAAAAAAATAATTCACAAAGAATCTAAAGCTCACCATACACCTACCATCCCTAAAGGTCGTTACACACGTTAAACAAATTCATCTATAAAACTAAACTTGACAACAAAAATATATATATATATATATATATATATATATATATATATATATATATATATATATATATAGTATATACGGAATCTAACTAAGTGAATAAAACTTCAAACAAAGTTACCCAATACGTATACAGGGTGTTCAAAATACCCTGACACTATAAGTGTTAAAAGAGGGAAATACGTGGTTAATTTTATTATAGGTACCTATTAAGTTTCTTGATCCACTATAATACGAGCC
This sequence comes from Vesta saturnalis, assembly GCA_036346205.1. Lineage (NCBI taxonomy): Eukaryota > Metazoa > Arthropoda > Insecta > Coleoptera > Lampyridae > Vesta > Vesta saturnalis. The sequence goes on along the minus strand of JARFJB010000317.1, from coordinate 6,708,371 downwards.
GTTACAAGAGAAAAAGCGATAGAAGACTAGAATTTACAGAAGAAATATTACAAGATATTAAGCAGAAAATAGCAGCAGGCTATAGTAAAAGAAGGATAGCTAAGGAAATGGGAATAAACGAAGCAACACTAAGGAAACGGCTAAGAAGTGGTAATGTTCCAGTATCGTTAGGGCGATTTAGCTGTGACATTCCTGCGGATATGGAAACCGAATTAGCACAACAGATACGAGATTTGGATGAAAGGTTTTATGGGATTACAAAGAAAAATTTGCAAATCATAAGTTATAAATTCGCAGAAGCTAACAAGATTCAACATCGGTTTAACAGAAATAAAAAAATGGCGGGAGAGTCTTGGGTAAAAGGATTTTGCCAACGTCATAGAATAGCATTGCGGCAGCCAGAAAAGTGTTCGATGGGCCGAGTCATGGGGTTTAATAGAATTCAGGTAGATAGGTTTTACGAAAACCTAAAAACCTTGTATGAAAAAAGACAGTACAAACCAAGCTCCATTTATAACATGGACGAGACGGGTTTGTCGACAGTACCCAATAAATTGCCAAAGATTTTGAGTAGCAAAGGTAAGAAATTTGTTGGTAAAGTAGCCAGCGCCGACAGAGGCCAACTTGTAACAGCTGTGTGTTGTATGAGTGCCACTGGTACATATATTCCCCCAGCACTCATATTCCCACGGAAAAGAATGAAAGATGAGCTGTTTTTTGGTGCACCAGTTGGTACCTTAAAAATGATATCCGAATCTGGATTCATTAATACGGAGTTATTCTGCCAGTGGCTGGTACATTTCAGGAACTACAGGAAACCCTGTGCTGAAAACCAAGTGCTCCTAGTTCTGGATAACCATAGTTCCCACCGTGATTTACAGGCTATACAGTACTGCAGAGAAAATTACATTGATTTACTGTCTTTACCTCCCCATGCGAGCCACAGGTTACAATCATTAGATATTGGTTTTTTGCCCCTTTAAAAACGGCACACAGTAGGGAATGTGACAAATGGATGGTAAATTATCCAGGTAAAGTGATAATCCAGATGCACGTTGCCAGATTATTTAACGCTGCGTACGCTATCATTGCTAATATTCAAAAGGCTCAGAACTCCTTCAAGGCATCTGGAATATTTCCATACAATCCTGATCGGTTCCAAGATATTGATTTTGCTCCCCGTCGTTTGTAACAATTACACAAAAATACAAATGAAGAAAATGTCTTAGAAGCTGTGGCAACAGATAACACAGTTGATGTAGATACAGCCTATTGAAGAAATCGACGAATGTGAAGCATCCTTACGACAACATTAACACCACCACCAGACATCATCAATATGGACATACTGTGTGAAGATGGTGTAATTATACCAAATACTTGCAAGTAACTGACGAAGATGACCTTCCACTGTTTTCATCTCGTAACACCACTACCAGGCAATAACAATAATGACGAATTGTCCGAAGACTCTGTGTCTATTTCGAGTACCTTGCAAGTAGTTGAAGATGTTTTGAATCGGTCAGTACCAGCTTCAGATATTTTGCCTTTTCCAAAGATAACAGAAAAACCTAATCGCCGTAAAATTACATCACAAAAATCTGAGGTTCTGTCTAGTACTCCATCACAAAGGAGCTAGAAGCTCGTGCTGTAACAAGAAAGGCTAAAGAAGAAAAGAAGAAGGGCGTAGAAAAAGAAAATTATTGCCTACTTCTACCGACCTAAAACCACGAAGACTCGACAAACGAAAAAACGAAAAATGATGATAAAGATGTGAGTTTCCTGGATGTGGAGATTGTTATTCAAGATCTGTAGAAGACTGGATTATGTTCTGTCAATGTAATCAATGGTGGCACGAATCTTGCACAACATATGTAACAAGAGAATTTATTTGTTTTACATGTGAGAATTGACGTTTTATAATTTTTATTTTGTACTCACGTTAAGTTTTTATTTCATAAACAATTAGAAATATTTTTATATTTGTCGTTTTTTATTTTGTTTAATATTTAAATAAACGTTTAGCAACTACAAGTTTGCCGTTTTACTTATTCTTACAAAAGAATAAGTGTCTTACAGGCAGAAAATAATATGCGTGTTTAAACAATCATGCGTACTGTTACACACACATGTGTATAACAGTACGCACTTGCAGCGTTTGCAACAAAATTAAGTATCGCATATTTATATAATAATATAGCACTTCACTTCTTGAAAACGTAATCTACTGCCTTTAAAGGTATAGAAAAAATTGTCTGTACATATCAAACTAAGGTTCTACTCCACATTCTTTACTAAGTGCGTACTGTTGTACACATTTACCCTAATACTTTATTAACTATGTATTTTTATACACAGTTGAGTTTCTTATTTCCCATACAGATAGTTAACCTTTAACTTCCCAGTACCTACACAATTGTATTTTATCTGACAAATACAGTCAAAGTACATCTAGCCAATAAAATCTTAATATTTTTAAAAACATTTGATGATTTAATGTTTTTACAACTTACATGTTAATTCTTACCTAGATAAACGGTTTACACATAATTTTTTTAAGAGAATGTTTATTGCAAACATTTCAAGTGCACCTATCGCAACATTACTTCGACCTTTTTTTTGAAAATTTGTTAGGACATACAGAGTGTCCCTAAAATGTGTGGATATCAATTGACCAGAGATTCCTGGTTCGAAAGTAAGACGATTTAACTAAACCTACCTGTATGCAATTACGTTTCGTTTAGCTAGTATTCTTCTTCAAAGTTCTTTCAAGAAAAAGTTATTTTATCCATAACGACCGAACGCTTGGATATTATCAGTGGACTATTAGTGTACGAAACACGGGTAACCCGGCATAAACCAGTCAAAAACATTTTAACGTTAAGGCCAATCACTTTCAAAAAATAGTTTCAGAAAGAGACATTCAATAGTAATTTTTTGTTACTTTTTGATTGACGATATCTGTTATTCAAATTCAATTTCAAATTCAAACACGTTTATTATTAATTATAGGTACAATTGTGGATAAATGGAATTTTACAATTTCAGTCGGCTGCTCAGGCGAGGTAGCCTCTTCAGCTGGTTGACTACATAGTTTTTTTTTATCTAATTACATTTCATTTTTTTATAACATGTTATCTTATTATCTAGGCAAAAAAAAGACATGTTTAGTTGGATCACGTTACTTAAGTTAGTAGTATTTCATTCCTATTCTAGTGGATGTTGTGGGCGGGACTCGTGGGTGGGTGGGCGGTGTTTCCTTGGAAGCAGGTGGGCTGGTCGCTCGGAGCACCAAAATGGTTCGGGATACCGGAGGTCTGTATAGCTTCTTGCGGGTGTTGCCTCTTGGGAATAGAAAAAATTATGAGTATTGTGCTGTTAATTGAATTTTATGAGTTATATAAGTGATGTCTTTGAATGGTCGCCGTTACACAACGCTGTGCGTGACGGAATCTGGCACCGGTGACACTGCGATGCCTGGTTCCATCTTTAGTGGAACAGTAGTACGATCCACGACTCCACTCAGCCGGATTGATGTCTGTTAAGGTTTGACACAAAATAAAATCTGAGGACCGCGTACAGAATTTCTTAACTTGAGCAGTCGCGTGGGTAATAATAACACAGTTAATCGGGTAGGACAATGGCCATCATCAATTATTTTGAGTTTATCAATTTTAATTCTATTACAATATGTAATTTAATGAATTATAAACTAAGGTCACTGCCACCCGTTGGATGACAGGTAGGACCTTCGCCATATCAAAACCTACGAGGAGGCCAAGAACAGCATCGAATCCTAAAGCGGGAGAAGCGGGCTTTTTAACTCTGCGGCTTTCACCGCATCCGCTACTTCAGCCATCTCGCTGCCGCTTGCCGTTGCTTTGGCGTAACAAACGCCGGTTCGGACTAGAGAAGGTGCCGCTGTGGGCACTGTCCTTTTCTGTCTCTGTTGAGGTGTGTCTTCGGACTTCTTCCGCTGCGGGAGACGTGTCGGTGGAGCTTCTGTCTTCTTACGCTGCGGGAGACGTGGGTACCTCGGGCAACCCCTGAAGTTGGCCGGATGATCACCACCACGGTTTACACACCTTGCCCAGTCCGTACGGGGTTTGGTGCAATCACTGAGGTCGTGGTGTCCTGCACACTTGACACAGCGTGCCGCCACTCTACACAACGCTGTGCGTGACGGAATCCCTGGCACCGGTGACACTGCCCGATGCCTGGTCTCCGTCTTCAATGGAGACACGTAGGCGACCCACGTACTCCACCAGCCGGATTGATGTCTGTTAAGGTTTGGACACAAAAAATAAAATCTGAGGGACCGCGTACAGAATTTCTTAACCCTTGAGCAGTCGCGTGGGTAATAATAACACAGTTAATCGGGTAGGACAATGGCCATGCATCAATTATTTTTGAGTTTATCAATTTTAATTCTATTACAATATGTAATTTAATGAATTATAGAAACTAAGGTCACTGCCACCCGTTGGATGACAGGTAGGACCTTCGCCATATCCAAACCTCCGAGGAGGCCAAGAACAGCGTCGAACCTAAAGCGGGAGAAGCGGGCTTTTTTACATCTGCGGCTTTCACCGCATCCGCTACTTCAGCCATCTCGCTGCCGCTTACCGTCGCTTTGGCGTAACAAACGCCGGTTCGGACTAGAGAAGGTGCCGCTGTGGGCACTGTCCCCTTCTGTTTCTGTTGAGGTGTCTCTTCGAACTTCTTCCGCTGCGGGAGACGTGACGGTGGAGCTTCTGTCTTCTTACGCTGCGGGAGACGAGGGTACCTCGGGCAACCCCTGAAGTTGACCGGATGATCACCACCACAGTTTACGCACCTTGCCCGGTCCGTACGGGGTTTGGTGCACTCACTGGGGTGGTGATGTCCTGCACACTGACACAGCGTGCCGCCGCTCTAAACAACGCTGTGCGTGACGGAATCCCTGGCACCGGTGACACTGCCCGATGCCTGGTCTCCGTCTTCAGTGGAGACACGTAGGCGAGCCACGTACTCCACCAGCCGGATTGATGTCTGTTAAGGTTTGGACACAAGAAAATGAAATCTGAGGACCGCGTACAGAATTTCTTAACCCTTGAGCAGTCGCGTGTATAATAATAACACAGTTGATCGCGTGGATGGCAGTGGTCATGCATCAATTATTTTTGAGTTTATCAATTTTAATTGTATTACAATATGTAATTTAATGAATTATACACATTTACTAAATGATTTTGAAATTTCCATTTCAAAATTATTACTGAAAATGGCAAATAAAGAGTTTACAATACATTTATGATACAGTAGCACCGTATTATTAATAGATACAACAAATAATTTATTCAAAGCTAGCAGAATTTTCAGTTCAATTTCAAACTAAAAAGTGTCTCACATTTCTTTTTCATAAACTAAAAATGCCAATAACGTAAAATTGTAAATTACTTGTGAAATATTTTTAGAGAATATTATACTTCAGCTGTATTATTCATTTGTGTGCTAAAGCTTGTGGAAAAAAAGCGACACGTATTTCATTCCGCCCCCAAGGGAGAGGGTGGGCTGCTCGAGTTTCCGAGCTTCTTCAGCCACAATCATGTATTCCCAGCATACATACATACATTACGTATACATGCTTGGTGGGATTCAGGATGGGTGTGGTCAGGATAGGATCGGAAGGAACGGAGTTAGGGTTCTGAGGGAGAAAATACTACTCCGAATTCGCCTAAGTAGCCGCACACTGTGTGCATATACGCAGTGACCATGCCGCTACATGTGTATGAGGAAACCCCCCCTCAAAAAAACTCATACAAGGTAGACGGTAAGGGCAATCGAACCCATTAGCTCCCGAATGCTAAGCAGGTCGTGTCACCACTACGCTACTTGCTCGGTCTAAAGCTTCCTAAATTTCTTTACTTTTATAATTTTGTGTTCACCGAAACATAAATTAGTAAACATTATTTAATTGAAATTACATACAAATACTAATAATATACTAGAACTACCGTAAACAAACATTTTCAATGAAAGAGTACATACTTTTACACTAATAGTCGCGTAGATGACAATTGTCACCAACTTAAATTTATAGCCTTATTACAGCACCACTTATAATGTTGAAGGTTAAAATATTACTACACCTACAAATGTAACTTAGCAGTCTGGTGTTCTAATAAATATATTAATGACAAGTGAGTGTTTTTAATCGCAGTAGTTATTGTTTATCAATTGTACAGTGTCTCAAATTGTTGTTGTTGTTAGCTAGTGATTTGTAGCAGTTAATATTCTTCGTTATTTTCGTAATAATGGCTGTAAACTACACTTACGCTGAGTAAACGGATATGTTGATGCTTTTCGGATATTGCGAAAGAAATTGTCGCAGAAGTGCTAGAGTATACAACGAAAGGTTTCCAAATCGTCGCGTGTCCAATCCTAAAACCTTTGCAAACATTAAAAGATGCGTTCGCGAAACGGGAAAATGTGCGCCGATCACAGCTGATCGTGGACGTGGTCGTAAAATTCGCACTCCCAGGGTAGAGGGAGAAATTCTGGAAATGGTAGAAGAAAATCCAGATGTAAGTAGTCGATGCTTAGCATTGCAAGCAGGCGTTTCAAAGAATGTTGCTCATAGAGTTCTTAAAGAACAATTGCTATATCCTTACCATGTACAAAACGTCCAGGAGCTTTTGCCGGCTGATACCATCGCGCGTCTTCAGTTTTGTAGGTTCATTCATGACAGAAGAGCTGAAGATGTCAATTTTCATAGCAAAATTCTTTTGACTGATAAGGCGTGCTTCACTAGTAGAGGTATGACAAATTTGCACAACGAACATTTGTATGCAAATGAAAATCCAAATGTCATCAAGCAACGCCACATTTAACATGAGTTTAGAATGAATGTACAGTTTCCTAACAAATGGATGGGCATAGGAGCTGATGCTCCTGCAAAATAGGCACCTCGTTCAACAGATCTAAATATTTGCGATTATTTTGTGTGGGGCGCTCTGAAGAGCAAAGTTTATTCTCGTCCTATAAACACACAGGACGAACTTTGGCCAGAATACAGAATGCTCCACAATCATTACGAGTGACGCAGAAATGTTACAACGAGTAGGGGAAAGGTGTACGAGATGATCCCCTTAAGGTAACATGGACGTAATTTCAACAATATTCAATACACTTCAGATATGAAGAAGTTTCCTATTGCCTTCATTATTTATATTACTGTTGCCATGCTCAAAAAAATGTTTTCGTTAGGGCATCATTATAATATTTTCCTTTCTTATAAAAAGTTTGCCAAGGGATCATCTTGTACACCCCGGCGGTCAAGATGATCCCTACGGTATGGACAAGATGATCCCCGGAAGTATCTTACCCCTGTTTTGGATTTTAGAATAATAAGGCAAATAAAAACAAAAATCGGCTTGAGCTTACAATGTTTTTATTTTAACTAAGGTTTTATAAACTTAACGGCAAAAAAATAACATAGTATATGCTTTAAACAAACAATAATTCATAATAAAACAAAAATAAAAAAAATTAAAATAGTTGGGACAACAATCATTTTGAAAGTCAACATTAAAGAATCTTCAACAAGATGTCATCAATAAATTAAAAGAACTTGGTTTGTTTCTCTTAAAAGTCCCAAAGCGTCTTGCTTGGTGTTGTGCTACATAAATCACAAATAAAGTTATCTGGATTATCGCTATCTATCCCGGCACAAGCTTCATGACCCCATTTTTCACAAACACATCTTATCCATCCTTCACCCTGATTATCTTTGGAAAACGTGTCCGTGCAAAACAGACATTCTACGTCTTCTTCTCCAGATGACTCAGATTCGGAGGCATTTGAAGTTTTCTTCCTTTTTTTTGACATTCCTTTACCTGCTCCCTTTCCTTTCGGTTTCTTTTTTAGTACAGCTTTTTTGTTAACTTGCTTCTTTTATGGCCTTTTATTTTCTTTTCCGGTTTTCTTGCTAGTTTCTTCCTCTAAGTAAGTTTTATATGGTGTGCTGGTTAAAATTACCTTTTCACATGACTTCTTACACCAACTATTTTTGGCAATGGTTTTAATTGAGCGGGTGAAATGACAAAATATCCAAGATTGCTATCATTTAGGTGTGATGGTGACTCACTGCGGTTGATTGCGTTGCTCGTGGATGGCAACGGTGATAAAGGATTACGAACTGAAAGTTGTTCTTCTACTATAGGCGATGGTGTTCTATGTCGTTCACTTTACACATCTGGCAATTGTGGTGAACCCGGACCTTCTTCATGCAATTCATTTTCATTTGTTGCAGCAGCAATGAAATCGGCTTCGGTAAACACATCGGGGTCAAAAGGACATATTCCGGTTTTAGCAAATCCATTGACATCATTTGTTGGAACTGCAGCTTTTAAGTAAGCTTCACCAAAAATCTTTGCTATCTGAAAAACGGTCACTGGCCTACCAGGATTGTTGTTCATCCATTTTTCTAGTGATTGGTTGTGAAACACGCTCAAGGGATACATAACACTGGCATCCAAAGGTTGGAGTTTATGTGTCCAGTGCGGTGGCAAGCAAACAATGGTAACGTGGTTTTCCCGTGCTTTTAAAATTACTTGTAAATTTTTTGTATGAGATAGGTGACCGTCTAGAATCAGCAACGCTGTATCATATTCGGAAGGCTTCGTGTGGCGTAAAATATGGCCAAACCAATGTATAAAAACATCCAGTTTCATCCACCCTGATGAATTACATGCCCATATGGACCCTGGTGGTGCACCATCCATCAACTCAATCTTCATACGGATTCTTCGAAAAATAAACATCGGTGGAACAAAAGTTCCAGAAGCAGACATGCAAATTACAGCTGTTGTAGTCAGCCCTCTTTCAGCTGATGTAACTCGTGCTACTTGTTTACGTCCAGTTTTTGCACATACTTTTGTGTTTTTAATTGGTACCGTACAAATGCTCGTCTCATCTACGTTATAAATTCGATGGGAAGGAAAGTTTTTCCTTTCTTGGATGTCTTTCAATGTAGAATAAAACTTTTCCACTACGGGTTTGTTAAAGGCTCGCGCTCGAGCAGTTGAAGTGGAGTCTGGAGCACGAATGATATCCGGGTGTCTTTGCCTAAACCCTTTAGGTCATTTCCTGCTTTTTCTCTTGAATGGGGGAAATGTTTTTTGACTGGTTGATATGCCAATGATAACACATCTTTTCTTGTTAACCCATCATTCTTGTCTCCATGTCTTTGATGTGGTTCACAAGCTCGATTTATTGCTCGAATGTAAAAACTGTTTTCTTCCACCTAAATATTTTACTGCGCCAATAGCTATTTTATTTTTCCTTTAGCTCGTCGTTTTAATGACATAACGGGCACTAAAATTCTTTGCTCGCTCGTTTATATGCCATGCCATTTTTAACAGCATCCAGGGCTGCTTCATTGATGCCTCCGACCACTCCCCTCGAGTGGTTTTTCTTTTATAATCACGCGGCATCACCTTTAACAAAAAGAAAATGTTTATTTAGCATTTTATATTTTAATCTACAGAAATATCTACAAAAACAAGATCAAACAGTATTAGCCTACTTATTTAATTACATAAAGTAAAAATTATGTCCGTTTTGCCTACTTTGAAATAAGAAATTTGTAAGTTTTAATGATTCATATAGAAGGTCATGGTACAAGATGATCCCTGGGATCATCTTACCCCAAATCAAGTTTTGTTATTCATTGTTTGATAATGTAACCTATAAACTACAAATTATTTCGCTGCGCAAAGTCAACATTGAACAATGAGAAAGCCACAAAATGACAGCCATACAATCACCACCTAACTTAAAAGTTATTTAACCTTAAAGTCAACCTTACCTTAAATCAACAGCTTACTATTTTTATTTTTGTCGTAAAAACCAGTACTACGTCACTCACGCCGCTATCACGCATCGACTCACGCACGTGGGTGTATAAGGCTACATTTTACCAAAGAATACAACTAGATAGCATTATTAACAACGCTGCAATTAGATAGGATCATCTTACCTCATGGGATCAACTCGTACTACTTTGCCCTACAGTTCAATTTTTCGCGTCGAATCAACCTTTGGATCCAGGAAGATGGTGGTCACATTGAGCATTTACTGTAGATCTAATAAAGTACACACTTCTTAGAATACCAGACTGTCAGATTACATTTCTTTTAAGAAATGCAGTGCGCGGTCCCTCAGATTTTACTTTTTTGTGTCTAAACCTTAACAAATATCATCAATCAAAAAGTAATAAAACAAATTACTATTGAATGTCTCTTTCTGAAACTAGTTTTGAAAGCTATTGGCCTCAACATTAAAAAGTTGTTGACTGGTTTATGCCGGGTTACCCGTGTTTCGTACACGTATAATAACTAATATCATCTTAAAAGATGAACTACATCTGTAAAGAGTACAATACCGAATATTATCCAAATCAATCCAAGCGTTCTGTCGTTATGGATAAAATAACTTTTTCTTGAAAGAAATTTTAATAAGAATACTAGCTAAACGAAACGTAATTGTATATAGGTAATTTTAGTTAAATCGTCTTATTTTCGAACCAAGAATCTGTGGTTAAGCGATGTCCACACATTTTAGGGATACCCTGCGTTTTCTCCTTTTAATAGCTTTGGTTGTATCTAATGGATTTTCCGCCTGGTTTATGCCAGTAGTATGTTGGATTGCTTCTATGTGGTATCTTGTCAAACACTGTTATTCTTCTTTTTATATGTCATTTTAATTTATATAATTATTTATTTCTCAACTCGTTTCACTACAACATGTATCATTATCGATAGAAAAGACATAAATAAAACATAAAGTCATTATGGTAACAAATCATTAAGCAAATTTAATGCAAATTATATTTCTATGTTTAAAGTGTCTGTTAAAGGTGAGTGTATAAAATCAACCTGATCGTTCGTTAAAAGTACCTTCTGTTTACGTTTATAAATTACGAATGCTTCTAAAATATCTAATTAGTCTTAAGGTAATTATTTTACTAGATGTTTCGTATGATTCCATGTCTGTGTGTTTATGTTTGTAACATCTAATGTGTTCCTTGTATCTAATATCAAAATGTTTGTCCAATATAAACAAATTGACGGATTATGCAGTTCTTCAAAATATCGTTATTTGAGTCTTTGGCGCTAAGTAGGTAAGCATTTCAAAACATTTGTGTTAGTTTTGTAAACTACATTGTATTTATTGTTCTTTCGTAGTATATCAGGTACATTGTAGATAATTTGTAACTAAAGTGTCGATATATTTGAAATGTAAGCATTTGATTGTGGAATTTGTTTTATTTACTTACTGAAATTAGTTTGGTTTAATAGCGATATCATTGTTCTACGCACTAATGATCTATATACAGTTAGCTTATGTATTCTCCGCTATGAATCATTTCAAATTATAACGTCCGTATGTATAAATTTCCCGAACATAGAGGACTCAGGCATGCTTCATGTATCAATTTTTATGCTTAAAAGCAGAAAATTAAACGCTCTATTTTTTTTATCTCTAGTGTAAATCATTAATATTAATTAAGCACTTATCAATAAAATCTGATGAACTATTAAATCATACTAGAAAATCATCCACATGATGAAACCAATTTAATTCAAAAATGTGACCTTATAAGTTATCCATAAAGGCTAAAGTGAGCGAAATTGTACTGCCCGTAGGTATACCGTTTCTTTGTAGATAAACCTTATTATTGAATGCTGTTTAATCTTGGAGTATTTCAGGTTAAATGTGTTGGGGATGAGGTAGACTGTCACTTGTACCGATTGTAGACTGGTCCTTGCACCCCGTGAGTAACTCAACTAGTGGCATCTAACTCAATACTTAAAATACTTTTTTAATGGTGTAGTTTTGTATTAATGTTTATACAAATCTAAACGTTTCGATAACATTTCAGTCCTCATTAGTAATAAAATGTTTCAGAAATGTTTAAGATGTTGAAACAAATTTTTGAAATATGAAAATTGAAAACGCAACCATAAACCTGCTATTAATATAACAGTTTGATAAACGTATAAAGCCAACTATGAAATACAATTTTAGTAAAAATAACTATATCCTTAATAGGTTAAATATTGTTAACCTTTAAGTAGTGCGGTGAGCGTCGATGAGGCAACTGGTCAGCCTGAAATAGTCGCAGCTTTGTAATGAATGAAATTCAAATGAAATCATTATAGGTATTCCTAGTTTGTGGTATTGAGAATATAATCATATCATTTGTTTCTGAAAAAAAAATCACATAAACCCGTAATAAGAATTTTTGTAAGCAGATGCACGGCGGTCGCTTCTGCGGCGACCAGCGCACCACTTAGTCGGCAGGATTATGACGGTCGGAAGTGCGGGTATCTTTCTGTTTATGATTAGCTTTCATGTTGACATTACTTATTCACTGCATGATACTATTTATTGCAAGCAGTTCCTTTTATTTATGACTGTTTAGGGATCCATATTGTATACATTTGCTGCTTGCAGTTTTATCGACTACTCAGTGCATATGAAATTCATCACTTTTTTCACAACATTTCTGTTCAGTTCGTTTCAACTGATTGTAGCAAACACACTGCTTTCTCATGCAATTTATAAAGATACAGTACCTAGTTCTTTTCTATCTAATCTGGCAGACACGACTCGGGATTGGAGAGAGTTCTTTCGACCGTTGACTCAAAGTGAATTAGAGCAAACAGCTGAAGAAATTGATCTGGAAAATGAGCCAGTACAAGATGTTCCTGTATTTGCTGATGAAGAAGACCATCTTAGCGAAAGTGAGCATAGTACATCTTCAGAACAGGAACAGGATACAGATGATGTAATTGAAACGCCTATAGCAGTTACAACAGATTACTTTATTGGAAAAGACAAAAGCACTAGATGGGACAAAACTCCTCCTGTATCTACTAGAACCAAAAGGCACAACATCATAACGCACTTGCCTGGGTGTGTAGGTGATAGTAGGAATGATACAGATTCAAAACAAGCTTTCTGTTTATTTTTTGATGACGACGTTATCAATATGCTTGTAGAAAATACAAATACGTATATATCGACAACAGTGTTACCAAGATTTCAAGAGGTTCATCACGCAAGACCAACATCAGTCGTCGAAATGAGAGCGTTTTTAGGATTGCTGCTGATGTCAGGTGTAATGAGAGCATCTCACTTGAACTACAAAGACCTGTTTTCTCCACATGATATTTGCGGTGAATTTTATCATTCTGTTATGAGCAGTCAGAGATTTTTGTTTCTTCTTCACTGTATAAGGTTCGATGACTTGAGAACGAGAAAATGTCGAATGAAAACCGACAAACTTGCTCCTGTTAGGATGTTTTTTGAAAGCATCGTCAATAAGTGTCAGTCACTATTCAGACCAAGTGCATACGTTACGATAGATGAACAGCTAGTCGGATTCCGAGGAAATTGTAGTTTTAGACAGTTCGTCCCCTCAAAGCACAACAAGTACGGCATCAAAATTTTTGCTCTCGTAGATGCCAGAAATTTTTATAATCTGAAAATGGAAATATATGCTGGAAAACAACCACCTGGCCCATTTGAAAAAAGTAACACCCCAGAAGATATAGTGATAAGATTGATCGAGCCAATTGATAGAACAGGAAGAAACCTTACAGTACTGGTACACCAGTGTGCCCCTTGCAAGTCGTCTTTTAGCCTAACACAGGATAACATTGGTCGGCACTCTGAGAAAGAATAAAAAAGAAATCGCTGTAGAATTTCTACCAGCGCGAAAGAGACTAGTGAAAAGCACAAAGTTTGGTTTTTCCAAAACCACAACGTTGGTCTCTTATGTTTCCAAAAAAAGGCAAAGCCGTAATATTGTTGTCAACGCTTCACAATGATGCTACGATGGACCCGGAAACTGGAGCGGAGCAGAAACCAGAGATTGTTCGTTTTACAATCTCACCAAAGGAGGAGTCGACACAAATGACAAATTATGTGCAACTTATAATGTTGGAAGAAGAACCCGAAGATGGCCAATGGTAATTTTTTTTCATCTGATAAATGTCTGTGCAGTGAACAGCTCTGTTATTGTTTCAAATTCGCCTAGGTCTATGCAACGATCAGACTTCTTGAAATCTTTAGCTAGAGATTTGGTCAGGCCACTGCAGGTAGACAGATACAATGACAGTCATATTCCCAGAGCGATCCGCCAGTATTTGGGGAAACTACTGAATATAAAAGGGAGACCCACAGAAGCATTGCCAGAAGCTCGTGGGAGAAACAGATGTTTCTTATGTCCGAGAAGAATAAACAGTCAAGCGAAATAAGTGTGTGTCACATGTAATAGGAATGTCTGTAATGAGCATATAAAAAAGCAGTGTTTAAAGTGTTTCAAGGAAGAAAGATAAGCAACTGATTCTATTTTTTTATTATACTTTTTATTGGTGATAGTGTTTTTTTTTATTTTTCACTTTATATTTACTATGTCATACGAACGAGGAAATATGTTCATCACGTTTATCTAAAAAATGATACAGTGCATTCATTTCACGTATTAGGTACCTATTCTCGTATTTTAGTAGTTTCCACTAAATTTTTATTTTTTGTGAGACAGCATCCATGTACCTAAAGTATTAATAAATGATAAAAAATATGAATTACTGTTATTTCATCACGAATGTTATCATAATTGTAATAATAGCGTCGACGCACTGCATATTGCCTGAGAGACGCCCATCGCACTACTTGTGTAAGCCTGATTCACCGCGCCACTTAAAGGTTAGACTGCCTTAAAGGTTACAAATTAAAACAACCTCTCGCGGTCGAAGGCTAACAGTTAACAAGGTCATAATCAAAGAGAAAATTTGATAAATTTGACATTTTTTGCTGTTAGTCTTCGACGTTATTGGGTGTTATAATTTGTGCTCTTGAAGGCAGTTTAACAATATTTAGTATATTAAGGATCTTACTAATATTGTATTCCATGGTTGCCTTTATACGTTTATCAAACTAATATGTTAATAGCAGGGTTATGTTTGCGTTTTCACTTTTTCATATTTGATAAATTTATTCTAATACCATAAATACTTCTAAAAAGTTTAACTAATACTTAATACGATAACTGTAAGTCTTATCGAAACGTATAGAATTAAATAAATATATAAATACACAATTTAATCCAAAAAGATGAGTATTTTAATAAGCTTACAAACATGTTCGCTGTCACCTACGAAACTGCAGACAAGAGCCTATTACTTGTTTAACACACCTGCATTTTTATAAAAATCTAAGATTGCGTGAAACGGAAAATTGCATTTTGATCATTAGAATTGTTGATTAATATATTGCTAAACAATATTTTATGATGCTTAACAGCTAAAAAGAGCTACTTGAAAGCAAAAACCATCACTCCTGCAATAAATGTATTTTAGAAAATAAGAACAATCATAGCTAAATGTTTCATTTTTGCAAAACGATGTCGTCCTTTTCAATCCATCATTTTTCATTTAATCCCTAATGCTTTACATATAACCTTCCGGACGAAGTACCATCTTCACCAGGTACACATTAGAACATTTTGATGGTTGGAATTCTTGCTTATAAAACCCTTCTAGCATTGGATCTCCTGTCATATTCTCCTGTAAATATGAAAACAGAGTTAGTTACGTGTATCGTTGTAATTTTAAATATTTCAAATACAATATTTAGCAATGAACTGGGCATTGTTATTGTTGAATTTAATCTCTTCATGCCGGTTGCATTTATGTTAGGTATAGGCGTATGACCGGTTTTTGGACCTAAGTTTGACTTGGTAAATTATGGTTTTATACCAATGTTTACATTATCTCACTTATTAACAAAAAAATTACTATTTTTAATTATATGTACCTTATACAATAATGAACATTAATCTTAAAAAAAGGCAAGGAAGGAAAATGTTACCCTTTGGGAGTCAACAGTGCTCTTTTGAACAAAATGGTTAATTATATTCAGGTTGTGAACAAAATAGGAAATTGAATTTATTGTTTTTATAAATATTGTGCCACGCGCAACGTCTAATATTTACTAACAAATTATACGCAAAAGTAGTATAGAATACTCCACCAGTGTCATATTTATATTTAATATACATAATAATTTTACTCCAGGTAAATTTCTACGTTACGCCATTGGCCCTTATAGATCATTCATATTGGATATTTTCTATTTAACTTATAACTTTCTGCCTTATAGAGATAAATAATTAGTTAACGCATCGTTATATACGTTTATTTGTTTATTTCTACATTAAATTTAATTTAACTACCTAATTATGGAAACTTTCATGTTCAAAGTCACTACCAACATCAACTAGCTACATAAGTAGAACCTAGAATTTTGATCACATTTCCAGTACAGAATCTCATTAACCCATTAATTAAAATTTTTGCAAAACAAGTTTATATATTTAGTTTAAATAGACATATGAGCATTAACAAACCAAATGTAAACTTTCACCATTATTACACATATTAAAATACTTTTTTTGGGGTTTTTTAATGATGTATCTGTATATTAATGTAATAAAATCTAAACGTATCGATAACACTTACTTCGTCAGTGGTAATATTATATATTAAAATTGTTAAACAAGTAAAAATTTTTTCGCTGTTGCTATTAAACGTATAAAGCCAACTATAGAATTTAATTACGATATCGAAAAAGCCTTTCCAGTCTTGTCTTAAACAATGACAGATAAATAACTCTTTTATTAAGTTTAAATTTAAATAAACACCTAACAATATAATTACTTCAAGTGAAAATATTTAGAAAAATGTGAAAAATCCTATTAAAAGACTTAAAAATTAACTACAGCTAAATAATGAATTCGATTATTGTAAATTTCTGGTAGTAGGCTTTGATGAGTTTAAAACAATTATTGTATAACAATTATGTTATCTGTCAAAAGACTGCAATAGTTTCTCGCATTTTAATGAACATTTCTTGAAAATGGCGTTAAATTATTCTAACGAAGAAAATTTTGATATATTAGTGTGCTATATCACAAATGAAAGAAATGCTACCAGAGCTAGTTATGACTATTTTCAAATGTACCCCGACAGAAGACAATCTGGCAGAAATCATTTTAATAATGTAGTAAAAAATTTAATAGAATTTGGAAGTTTTGAAAAACCACGTCGAAAAAAGTATGCGATAGATAATAAGAATCGTAGCGGTAACATTTTGAAATATTTTGACGAAAATCCGAAATCTTCACTACGAAATTGTGGCGCGGAGTTTCATATTCTAAAATCCACTGTACAGAATGTTTTGTAAGTTGTTAAATATCATCCTTACAAGCCAACAATTGTACAAGGCCTGCAAGAAGGTGACTGACAGGAGAATTGAATTTTGTAATTGGCACCATCGTAAATGTAAAGAAAATCTTGATTTTTCTGATAAAGTTGTATGGACAGATGAGACACGTTTTACCAACTAATGAGTCTTCAATAAAAAAAATTATCATTACTGGGCCCGTGAAAATCCACATATTCGCGATACACGCCGACTTCAAGTACGATTTGGTTTTAATGTGTGGTGCGGAATGATCGGTAGGTAATATCTTTGTTTGAGTTAATTGAGTACCATTTAATAAATTAACTACGACTCATTTTTTTAATATTCCCAATTAATTTCAGGAAATCGTCTGATTGGTCCATTTATTTATGACCACACGTTAACAGGGCAACGATACCTTTTAATGTTGCAAAACCAAATCATTCCACCCATTCGTGAAGATGGATGCCCCGCACATAATTCAGGGGAAGTCTGAACATTTTTACGGGAGATTTTTGGTAAAAGAATAATATCCAAAGGTGATCCTGTGCGTTGGCCTGCTAGGTCTCCGGACCTTACCCCATTCGACTTTTATCTATGGGGATATGTCAAAAGTGAATATGAATTTGGTCCCTCAATAGGCAAGTTCTGGAACATCGAAGAATTATTAATATTATTGAAAATATTGATCGTAATACAATACGTCGAGTAACCAGAACTGTCGCAAAAATGTGAAAAGTGCATTGAAAAAATGGTCGACATTTCGAATTTTAGAATGTAGAACTAATGTCGGTTTTATAATTATCCTGTAATAGATATTTATGTATTAAGGGCATAATCAGAAGATTATGGTTCGAGGAAATGTTAAAGCCCGACGCGAAGGTTTTATATTCTGAGCCATAATCTACAATTATGCCGTGGTACATAATGTTTTATTTTATTTTGCACCATGATACTGGAACAAAATATTAAAAAGATTCAGTATTTTCGGCAAGTTTTTAAATGCAAATGCAGTGAAATAAAGTCGACAGTAGGCTAATTTGTTGTTACTAAGATACTGTGATATTGCTATTATATATCATGCCATGTGTTTGCTGTCAATCGTGCTGCTTAGCATCAATGACATTTCCGTGCTATAAAGAACATTACGCCCATTTGGAGGCGTATAAAGAACATTATGGTGGCAAAATAAAATAAAATACATTTAATATTAATATATAACACTATAAAAATTATTTGATATTGTAGCGTTGTAAAATGTATGATTCATTGCTAAAATGTTTTTAATTACTTTTTAGTCATAATTTTATGGTTTAAATGAGTAACATTTAATGTAATACTAATAACTACTATGTGTTTTTGAATACTACCCATTATTTTCACTCCTTTGCTTGAGCAATTTATTTATGAATACCAAGTAAACATTTGAGCATTTTTAAGACAAGTTTTGGAAAGGCTTTTTCGATATCGTTTATAAGAGATTACTTGATGATGCAATAATTGTTTTAAACTCATCAAATACTACCAGAAATTTACAATAATCGAATTCATTATTCAGCTGTAGTTAATTTTAAGTGTTCTAATAAGATTTTTACATTTTTGAAATATTTTCACTTGAGGCAAATGTATTGTTAGGTGTTTACTTAAATTTGAACTTAATAAAGAGTTATTTACCTGTCATTGTTTAAGACAAGGTTTGAAAAGGCTTTTTCGATACCGTAATAAATAGTTATCTACGAATAGGTAGCTACTGTTCATAAGAGATTACTTGATGAGTCGAAACGTTCTATTATGAATTATGAGTTGAAATAAATGTACATTTGCAGAATAAATTGCTTTGGTAGTTTTTTTTTCAAAAATGTTTCATAAAAAAAGAAATATTTGAAAATGTAAAGAATAAGAGTCGAAATGTCGAAATATCATTATGTGTTATGCATCGTTGGATTTAGAATAAAAAAGGAATCATTTTATACCATTAACTAATTTCCGCCATATGAAAAATAAAGTTGATGATGGTCTCTAATCAACGAATTAATTTTTCTGTCACCTATCAATAGAGGATAAAAAGTGGCAATGGCAAAATGTAATTTATTTTTATATCTGTTCAAATAAAAGATATAGCTAAAAATAAAATTGCAAATTTTTAGATAGATACTCTATCCTTCGTCAGGCGTACTATGAACGTAACAAATATTAACAAGTTAGCTAGAATATTAAAATTAAACCACTGTTGTAAACAGTTCTTGAAAATAGACATCTAGGTATCGGACAGTTCATATCCATTATCTCTGTTCAAGTTGTTAGGCTGTTTCAGAATTTCAATAGCTTCGAGATACTTCTTTGTGTACCAAGTTAGCGAGAATGCTTGTGTTTTCGAATTTTGTATTTTGCAGTATTTAAGGCATGTTGAGCAATTGCATACATGTGGTGTTTAAGGCATACTATGCTCTTGTGATAGTCTACATAGGTGAAACTGGAAGAAGAATTAATACCAGGTTGCCATAACACAAAAGGCACTTAGTTTGCTCCATCTACTAAACCAGCAGTTGCTCCACATGCCTTAAACACTGCATAATATAAAATTTGAAACTCAAGAATTCTGGCTAACAATAGGAATTGAGGAAGTTTCGAGAAGATATTGAAATTCTAATAAACAGCCTATAACAACTTGAACAGAGATAATGATATGAACTGTCCGATACCTGGATGTCTATTTTCAAGAACTGAAACTTTTACAACAGTGACTTAACTTTAATTCTCTAGTTGCTTTGTTAACATTTGTCATTTGATGTTACCTTGCCAACATTTCTCATTGTCAAATTTCGCCTGACGAAAGACAAAGTATGTGCCTGAAAGCTTGCGGTTTAATAAACATATACACCATTTTCCCAAATAGTGTTTTTAATTTGTCGAATGGTGAACGTTTCAACTCATTAAATGCGTGTATAGGGAGGCTGTTTCGAAAAAAGCGAAAATGTTGTCGAAATTGAAAAAATCAAATAACTTGGTCACCTAACCCTCTTAAAACGATATAGAACTAACAATTTATTACCAAACTTCATTAAAATCAAACATCATTACCAAACTACTCGAGAAAAGAGGATTTTTAGTAAAGCATATTTATCTCATCTAAGAAAAAGTCGTCTAGCTATAAGAAGAGATCTGGACAAACTTGATAAAGGAATTTACCATTTGCAATTTCTTTCATTTGAACAGCTGTCAAATGATGGCTGTAGATTTCTTGACCTTTTCAATAGAAGAAAAGAACCACATGAAAATCAAACGAAAACTAGGTAGATAGGTAAATTTGATTCTCTTAATAGTAAACAACACAACACTACTCGTATATATTACACCGACCTTACAAACCGTACATCTGACAGTTTTGTAGTTAACCTTAGTTCTTGTAATTTATGTGATACTGCTCGCTCTGTTTTGTCTAAAGGGTTGGATTTTGCTGTGGCTCCTTCCCAAATTCCTGTTGAAGAAATCATCTACAATGTTGAAACGAGTATTGGCCATCTTCCAACTCCTGAATCAGCCGCAATCAGACATGAAACTATAAGAATGCTACATAGAGCACAACCTCCAAAAAAAATTTTAACCTATGCTGATTATCAAGCCATCAACAAAGACATCATAACTTTTCCCTGAACGTAAAGCAAGAGCTACTGTTATAATGAATAAAACTGACTACATAAACAAAGCTAATAATTTACTAAACGGTTCTGCCTACACTGAACTGTCATACAATCCCAATATCAAGTTCAAATTATTAACTACGATACTGTTAAAGGAATCAAACCTGCTAGCTGAAATACCACAAGATCTTATAATACCAAGACTTTATAGATTGCCAAAAATGCATAAAACAAATGCTCCACTTCACCCAGTTGTGAGCTCCATAAATTCAACCACCTACACATTATCCCTAAATACTGTACTTCGACATAGGTACCAATAAATGACACCTTTCAACCATTAGAACATTTCAACCACAACGAGATCACATTATTTAAATATTGTCTAACTACATTACCATTTTTATTTAATGGCGAGTATTATCAACAGCTAGACGCAGTAGCTATAGGATCTCCTATTTCTCCACCAATTGCAAATTGTTTTATGAAATATTTCGAAGAATAAGGTCTAAATAATACACCTAAAAAAACAAAACTTTGCCTTAGATATGTTGATGATATTATTGTTATCTGGCCTTTTGGGGAAGAATAATTAATGGTGTTCTTAAATCGTTAGCAATCAACATACAAATACTAAGTTTAAAATAGAAAAAGAAAAAGATGGTTGTCTTTCATTCCCTTATGCTCTAATTGAAAGAAACCCAGAAGGAAGCCTAATACATTCCGTATATCGTCAACCAACTCATACAAATCATTACATTAATACTTCCTCACACCATCATCCATCACAGAAGTTTAGTATGAGACCAACTTTGTACAACTGTGCCACAAAGATTTGTCATCCAGATAAGTAAGCTGCAAACAAGAATTATACCATCTTGAAAAGATGTTCAATGGCTTTAATCAACAACAAATTAAAAAGTCATTTCAACCAAGACAAACGACATCTACGGATGGTAAATCTACAACTTCAAATAAGTTTGACGAATAAAGTTGGTAAAATATTACAAAAGCATAATACAAAAATAGCTTACAATAACAGTATTAAAATTCAAAATCTTCTGAATTCTGCCAAAGACCAAATACCATTACGTACATGTGGTGTTTACAAGGTACCATGCTGTTGTGGTCAACTCTACATTGGTGAAACTGGAAGAAACATTAACAGCAGGTTAACAGAACATAAAAGGAACTGACGTTTACTTCATCCTACTAAATCAGCGATTGCTCATCATGCCTTAAACACTGCACAATATAAAATGTGAAAACAAGAATTCTGGCTTATGAAAGGAATTGGTATACAAGGAAGATTCGAGAAGCTATTGAAATTCTGAAACAGCATAACGACTTGAACAAAGATAATGGATATGAATTGTTCGATACCTGAATGTCTATTTTCAAGAAAAGAATCTTTTACAAGAGCGATTTAATTTTCTAGTTACTTTAACATATGTCATTTGTTATATTACTCCTGACGAAGAACAGAGTATCTACCTGAAATCTTGCGATTTAATAAATAAATACAATATTTTCCCAAAGAGTGTTTTCAATAAATTATTAAATTTTTGTTATTGTTTTTAATGTGTCGAATGAAATTTTAACTTTTCGTAATTTTATGAATTTCAATTTCGCAATGAATAAACAGCTCCACTGAAATCTAACCATTTCTTAAATCGTCAGCTGTAAATATATATCTACCGAGATCGTTGGATAAAAACAGGATTACTCACTGCTCAATGCTCAATGGTCTTTTAACCAACACATATCGCAAGTCGGAGGTTATGATACCCAGTTAATACTAGAATTCCAATAAACTTTTGTAACTCACTGCAGAAAACTTGAAATCGTGTTGATCGTTGTCCTGGGCATACTTAATGCCTATAATTGACTATTTTACGCAATTCAAGATCATCAAAAAATAAAGAAAACACTTCCAAAGGCGTTTTCCACTAACATTTAATCGGTAAGTAATACCTTTGTTTGAGTTAATTGAGTACCATTTAATAAATTAACTACGACTCATTTTTTTAATATTCCCAATTAATTTCAGGAAATCGTCTGATTGGTCCATTATTTATGACCACACGTTAACAGGGCAACGATACCTTTTAATGTCGCAAAACCAAAGCATTCCGCCCATTCGTGAAGCTATTCCTCCTGATGAATTTAATAATTTGTGGTTCCAACAAGATGGATGCCCCGCACATAATTCAGGGGAAGTCTGAGCATTTTTACGGGAGATTTTTGGTAAAAGAATAATATCCAAAGGTGATCCTGTGCGTTGGCCTGCTAGGTGTCCGGACCATTAGACTTTTATCTATGGGGATATGTCAAAAGCGAGGGGTATGAATTTGGTCCCCCAGAAAATAGGTAAGTTCTGGAACATCGAATTATTAATATTATTGAAAATATTGATCGTAATACGATACGTCGAATAACCAGAACGCACAAAAAATGTGAAAAGTGCATTGAAAAAATGTACCAAGTAAACATTTGAGCATTTTTAAGACAAGTTTTGAAAAGGCTTTTTCGATATCGTAATAAATAGTTATCTACGAATAGGTAGCTACTGTTTATAAGAGATTACTTGATGATGCAATAATTGTTTTAAACTCATCAAAGTCTACTACCAGAAATTTACAATAATCGAATTTATTATTTAGCTGTAGTTAATTTTTAAGTGTTTTAATAGGATTTTTCACATTTATTGTTAGGTGTTTACTTAAATTTAAACTTAATAAAAGAGTTATTTATCTGTCATTGTTTAAGACAAGGTTTGGAAAGGTTTTTCGATATCGTAATTAATAGTTATCTAAGAATAGGTAGCTACTGTTCATAAGAGATTAGTTGATGATGCTTTTGATGAATCGAAACGTCCTAGTATGAATTATGAATTGAAATAAATGTACTTTTGCAGAATAAATTTCTTTGGTAGTTTTTTTTTCAAAAATGTTTCATAAAAAAATTAATATTTGAAAATGTTAGGAATGAGGGTCGAAACGTCGAATTATCATTAAGTGTTATGCATCTTTGGATTTAGAATAAAAAAAAGGAATCATTTTATACCATTATCTAATTTCCGCTCCATATGAAAAAATAAAGCTGATGATGGTCTCTAATCGACGAAACGTCGGATTAATTTTTTTCTGTCGCCAATCAATAGAAGATAAAAAGTGGAAATGGCAAAGTGTTATTTATTTTTTATATCTGTTCAAATAAAAGAGATATAGCTAAATATAGGAATTGGCGATTTTCAGTTTTTTTCGAATATTTTGAAAAATATTATTTTGATATAGCCTTGATTTCAGAATGGCATTCTAGTGGGATCAAAATTCTTTACAACTTTTTCCATTTAACCGTCTTTTGATCTTGTATAGTTTGGAAGATAGCAATACTGCACAGACCAATTTTGGACACACTGTATATATAATAAAATACTTATCTTTTTTGGGGTTTTTTAATGGTGTATTTAAATTATACAATCTAAACGTTTTGATAACACTTACAGTTATCTTCGTCAGTAGTAATATTTGTAAAAATTGTTAAAGATGTTGTAAACAATTTTGTCAAAGTTGAAAAATTAAAACATTTTGTTTAGATTGTATAATTTAAATACACCATTAAAAAACCCCGAAAAAGATAAGTATTTTATTATGAGTGTTAATGGTGAAACTTTACATTTTCATATAACACTGTATATATATATATATATATATATATATATATATATATATATATATATATATATATATATATATATATATATATATATATATATATATATATATATATATATATATATATATATATATATATCCAGTTATTATTTTGCACTTTCAGAGCTACTACATTGTTGCATCCACTACAAACGTAGAGCATATTAAAATATTTCGTTCCGTGGTGTTAATGGAAGCTAAAGGTCACACTTAATGCGTTTTAATGCATAATATACATGAAAAATAAGAAAATTAAATGTTTAAATTTCTGTGCTCACTATTTCCTTCACTCTGCATCCTTTCATACGTACATAGTTACTACGTCCGTGTATATTACTTTCATTAATATAAACATTCTGCGTCAAAGAGACTATTTAGCTATACTATGAGCACCATTGCAACAAAACCCTTGCAACAATAACAATAAAGACGTTATTGGACAACTGTAATATTTGAAAATATTTCTATGTTTAACTAATGAATTCCCTTCTGATGCGTAAATAAGATAACGTTTTACGCAAAATGCAATTCTCCAATTAGGCAACCTACTATCGGTTCCATGCTGCTAAAAATAAAAAAGTTTTTCGATGATAAACAAATTTTTTTAACATGGTTAAAGATTTAAAATAATTTTGGCTTATTGTCACGAAACACAGTCACCCGGTGTCTTTTATGCCCAGAATTTAAACTTGTATTAACATCACGCTACCTTAATTTGAAGTTGTAAGGGATAAAAGGTTTTCCAATGAACAAATAAATAGTTTTTTGGTAACAGCGTAATCGAAATCATAGGTAAAAAATGTTAATTAAAATTTTAGAGCCTGACTAGTTTTATCAACACTTATTAAAATCACGGGACAAACATTTTTGTGAAAACGTGAAAGAATTTGAAATAACGATTAACTATTCGAATTTTAGAAAATAATTTTAAATCTAAAAACACTATTTGGGAAAATGGTGCATTTATTTATAAATCGCAAACTTTTAGATACATACTCTATCCTTCGTCAGGCGTACTATGAACGTAACAAATATTAACAAGGTACCTAGAATATTAAAATTAAACCACTGTTGTAAACAGTTCTTGAAAATAGACATCTAGGTATCGGACAGTTCATATCCATTATCTCTGTTCAAGTTGTTAGGCTGTTTCAGAATTTCAATAGCTTCGAGATACTTCTTTGTGTACCAAGTTAGCGAGAATGCTTGTGTTTTCGAATTTTGTATTTTGCAGTATTTAAGGCATGTTGAGCAATTGCATACATGTGGTGTTTAAGGCATACTATGCTCTTGTGATAGTCTACATTGGTGAAACTGGAAGAAGAATTAATACCAGGTTGCCAGAACACAAAAGGCACTTAGTTTGCTCCATCTACTAAACCAGCAGTTGCTCCACATGCCTTAAACACTGCATAATATAAAATTTGAAACTCAAGAATTCTGGCTAACAATAGGAATTGAGGAAGTTTCGAGAAGATATTGAAATTCTAATAAAACAGCCTATAACAACTTGAACAGGGATAATAGATATGAACTGTCCGATACCTGGATGTCTATTTTCAAGAACTGAAACTTTTACAACAGTGACTTAACTTTAATTCTCTAGTTGCTTTGTTAACATTTGTCATTTGATGTTACCTTGCCAACATTTCTCATTGTCAAATTTCGCCTGACGAAAGACAAAGTATGTGCCTGAAAGCTTGCGGTTTAATAAACATATACACCATTTTCCCAAATAGTGTTTTTAATTTGTCGAATGGTGAACGTTTCAACTCATCAAATGCGTGTATAGGGAGGCTGTTTCGAAAAAAGCAAAAATGTTGTCGAAATTGAAAAAATCAAATAACTTGGTCACCTAACCCTCTTAAAACGATATAGAACTAACAATTTATTACCAAACTTCATTAAAATCAAACATCATTACCAAACTACTCGAGAAAAGAGGATTTTTAGTAAAGCATATTTATCTCATCTAAGAAAAAGTCGTCTAGCTATAAGAAGAGATCTGAACAAACTTGATAAAGGAATTTACCATTTACAATTTCTTTTATTGGAACAGCTGTCAAATGATGGCTGTAGATTTCTTGACCTTTTCAATTGAAGAAAAGAACTACATGAAAATCAAACGAAAACTAGGTAGATAGGTAAATTTGATTCTCTTAATAGTAAACAACACAACACTACTCGTATATCTTACACAGACCTTACAAACCGTACATCTGACAGTTTTGTAGTTAATCTTAGTTCTTGTAATTTATGTGATACTGCTCGCTCTGTTTCGTCTAAAGGGTTGGATTTTGCTGTGGCTCCTTCCCAAATTCCTGTTGAAGAAATCATCTACAATGTTGAAACGAGTATTGGCCATCTTCCAACTCCTGAATCAGCCGAAATCAGACATGAAACTATAAGAATACTACATAGAGCACAATCTCCAAAAATAAATTTAACCTATGCTGATTATCAAGCCCTAAAGAAATTATGTAACAACAAAGACATCATAACTTTTCCCTGAAGGTAAAGCAAGAGCTACTGTTATAATGAATAAAACTGACTACATAAACAAAGCTAATAATTTACTAAACGGTTCTGCCTACACTGAACTGTCATACAATCCCAATATCAAGCTCAAATTATTAACTACGATACTGTTAAAGGAATCAAACCTGCTAGCTGAAATACCACAAGATCTTATAATACCAAGACTTTATAGATTGCCAAAAATACACAAAACAAATGCTCCACTTCACCCAATTGTGAGCTCCATAAATTCAACCACCTACACATTATCCCTAAATACTGTACTTCGACATAGGTACCAATAAATGACACCTTTCAACTATTAGAACATTTCAACCACAACGAGATCACATTATTTAAATATTGTCTAACTACATTACCATTTTTATTTAATGGCGAGTATTATCAACAGCTAGACGCAGTAGCTATAGGATCTCCTAGTTCTCCACCGACTGCACATTGTTTTATGAAATATTTCGAAGAATAAGGTCTAAATAATACACCTAAAAAAGCAAAACTTTGGCTTAGATATATTGATGATATTATTGTTATCTGGCCTTTTGGGGAAGAATAATTAATGGTGTTCTTAAATCGTTAGCAATCAACATACAAATACTAAATTTAAAATAGAAAAAGAAAAAGATGGTTGTCTTCCATTCCCTTATGCCCTAATTGAAAGAAAGCCAGAAGGAAGCCTAATACATTCCGTATATCGTAAACCAACTCATACAAATCATTACATTAATGCTTCCTAACACCATCATCCATCACAGAAGTTTAGTATGACACCAACTTTGTACAACTGTGCCACACAGATTTGTCATCCAGATAAGTAAGCTGCAAACAAGAATTATACCATCTTGAAAAGATTTTCAATGGCTTTAATCAACAACAAATTAAAAAGTCATCTCAACCAAGACAAACGACATCTACGAATGGTAAATCTACAACTTCAAATAAGTTTGACGAACTTTAAAATATTACAAAAGCATAATACAAAAATAGCTTACAATAACAGTATTAAAATTCAAAATCTTCTGAATTCTGCCAAAGACCAAATACCATTACGTACATGTGGTGTTTACAAGGTACCATGCTGTTGTGGTCAACTCTACATTGGTGACACTGGAAGAAACATTAACAGCAGGTTAACAGAACATAAAAGGAACTGACGTTTACTTCATCCTACTAAATCAGCGATTGCTCATCATGCCTTAAACACTGCACAATATAAAATGTGAAAACAAGAATTCTGGCTTATGATAGGAATTGGTATACAAGGAAGATTCGAGAAGCTATTGAAATTCTGAAACAGCATAACAACTTGAACAAAGATAATGGATATGAATTTTCCGATACCTGAATGTCTATTTTCAAGAAAAGAATCTTTTACAAGAGCGATTTAATTTTCTAGTTACTTTAACATATGTCATTTGTCATATTACTCCTGACGAAGAACAGAGTATCTACCTGAAATCTTGCGATTTAATAAATAAATACAATATTTTCCCAAAGAGTGTTTTCAATAAATTATTAAATTTTTGTTATTGTTTTTAATGTGTCGAATGAAATTTTAACTTTTCGTAATTTTATGAATTTCAATTTCGCAATGAATAAACAGCTCCACTGAAATCTAACCATTTCTTAAATCGTCAGCTGTAAATATATATCTACCGAGATCGTTGGATAAAAACAGGATTACTCACTGCTCAATGCTCAATGGTCTTTTAACCAACACATATCGCAAGTCGGAGGTTATGATACCCAGTTAATACTAGAATTCCAATAAACTTTTGTAACTCACTGCAGAAAACTTGAAATCGTGTTGATCGTTGTCCTGGGCATACTTAATGCCTATAATTGACTATTTTACGCAATTCAAGATCATCAAAAAATAAAGAAAACACTTCCAAAGGCGTTTTCCCACTAACATTTAATCGTGTTTGTTCCTTTGAAGAAAAAGTATTTCCGGTACGTAAAGAGTAAAGATGAATAGTTCCCTGTCTCTTTTGACAAAGAATAGTTATACTGTTTAGGTTTGCGAACTTCATGGGATATCACTTTTCTTTTTCTACCCCTACTAGCAGATGCTTCGATCACTTGTAGACTTTCAATCTCATCTCGAAAGTTTGAGTGAATCTGAAATGTTCCGGTAACGTCAGTGGCAATATCTTTCTCCTGAAGAAGATTGTAGTTTAGGTCTTCTTTATCAGTAAGCGTATCAACTGAAGGAGGTATGTACACGGAATCTATTTCACCTGCTTCTTCTAAATCAGAATCGAATGTAGTATTGCTTGCAGTTCTTGAATTGAAAGAGGATTTTTCACTTCATGTTTAGAATAACTGAAATTGAAACATCGTTTCAGAATATCTATATATTATTATTAATTATAATCTACTGCTTATATAAAATTGGTAAATACAAATAATTGCATATTTGTATTGGGATCTGACCTGACGTGGTTAAAAGAACATGTCGGAAAAGTAGTTACAGTTTTAAAAAATTCACATGCCATTGCATACGTGATAGTATTATTAAAAACTAAAATGTAATTTTTATGAAATAATATCTTGACTTGGAGATAATCGAAACCAAACAAATATACATGATGCTGAACGGATTTTATCAGTCGGGCTTTTAAGTAAATGTAAAATACACGTACAAAAAGGTGATGATAATGTGACTGCTGTAACCGTACTTTATATACAATTCGTCAGTTTCGCAATAGAAATAATACAATTTTTTGGTTTTACCTTCTAGACGTCATGATTCGCTGTAAAAAATTTCAAGTACTAATAACTCACTACCACACAAGTGACACTAATGAATATTATTCGATTTTAACAATACATAACTCACTACGCGGTTTGTTTATTTAGAAAAGCAGAAAACTCAAGCATAGTCAAAAACCCCATCTCAATGTAATAGTTGTTCATGAATCATCCCAAAGTATCATAAATGAAACATTTAGTAAAATATTTTAAGATATCTGTCAACAAACTGCAATAAATATTATAATGATGTTCTAAGTGATTATAAAATGTTTTATAATTTATTATGCTTGCTCAAAAAAAAAACCACACAGAGTGACGAAATTTGTAATGTTTATTGAACTATTTCATACATTGTTTATTTTCAAATTTACCATTGCCCATATAAATAAGACGCTATAACATCCCTAGATGGTGGCCAGAAATATAAAATTTTACTAAACAGAAAGAAGTTAACAAAAAATAAATTGAGAGTGTTTCGTTGTCGATACTTTGGATATTAATGGGTTCACTGAAAAACACGTGGTTAGAATTTTCTACGTTTAACACACATTAAATAGCCCAAACAAAATTTGGATAAAACTATTTATTAAAAAAATTATTTCTATGTAATTCTTTTCAACGAGCTTGACTCGGAAGTAAAGGTTTTCTTTGCAACATTTTATCTCAACGTAGTAGTAATTAATTGTTACCATTTCTTTAAATACACGTCAATCTTATATCGGAGATTACATTAGGGCTTTTCTGTACTATTGTGTATACAATCTTCTGTACCACTGATGATGATACATTTGGCTGTCTCCTGCGTCTTCGGAAACGTTCTAAAAGGTAAACTTATAGATTGTCAAGGCATCCAGAGCGTTGTAGGTAAGCACATGACGCAAAAATTGCTGTTAACACTGCATATTACGATCTATATAGGTCTATCTACTTCCTCGTATAACTAACATTTACTAGAAACTCTAAGTAAATATTCCTATATAATTATATATGGTTTCTTTCAATAGAGATTTCTTTTTATTCAAACGTTTTATTAATAAATGTAAATATGACGTTTCGTTTGTGAAGATTAGTTTTTTTTCGTTTTACTTCAGTAATATCAAACAATAATTAAGTCCGTCAAATAATTAATTAGGAACAGTTGAATATTATAAGAAGAAAATTTAAAGATAGCCATTAATTGTAAATAGAAATTTTTCTTTCTTTCAAAATTAAAACTTGTCAAACAACCGTTAATAATAAATAAACAAGTAATAATTAACACCGTCCTCATAAATTAATTAACTTAGTAAAAATTGGATTGTTAAATAATAGTTTTGATATAAATGAGTAAAGTTAAACCTCAAATACTTTCTATAAATTTCAACTACAATGAAAGGAATGTAATCTTTTACCATTGTGTAAAATTTTATGTATTTTAAATAATGCGAACACCGACAGATGTGTCAAAGAGTAATCAGCTTCTGGAATTTCATGATTTTGAATTGATAGAAGTGTTACTAATTATTAATTAAACCGTTAGATAGAATAAGTATTTTTATTAATCGCAATTGGCCGAATTTTATATCAATCAATAGTTTTAGTCCGTTAAAATAAATATTAGATCATTGATTGATTTAATATTAATTAAAACAATTTGTTGCGCTGTCGCCTCATCGTTGAAATTATGAAATTTCCAGCCGTTCCCCACTTTTAAACGTCGTAGTCTATATAGGTTAGTGCTTTCACAAAAATCATTCATCTTTTCCTACATTGTTATTGCAGACATAGAGAAAAATTATATTATTTTCGATCGATGAGGTAAAGAGTAGTTTAATAATCGGTTATTCAAATTAAACTTAATAAAGGCTAACCTGTAATTAGTTAAATTTAAATAAATTCGCAGAGTTAACATTTATTAGGAATCATTCATTTTCATCCATCATTGGTGAAGGAATTTTGTTTGTCAAGGGGACCTGTGACCTTTGTCTACCGTATCCGCCTTCCGTCCGGATTAATTAAGTTTTAGATACATTTTCGACCGTGAGGATTCAACCCTAAATTTATCCTCCACTGGGTAACCCGAGGTAGCCGTTTGGAAACCGCCCAAGTTCAGGAGTGGACCCAAAGACCGCCTGGACAGTAGATAATCTTTGGGTGGCGCCCGAATCCGTTTAATCCGCTTCAACCCCTGTGACGAAGAACCCGTTATCCGTTTACCGCCCAGGAGTTGACTTTATAATAATAAAAAATACCGTAACTTATAAGTACAACTAATAAATACATTTCCAAACGAGTCTTAATTTTGTGCTGGATTTCGTTGAGGGCAAGCTTCACTTGCCACCACCGAAAACCCGTTACACGTTATTGATTAATAATTTTGTTACGTATAAATTAAAATGAATACAATTAATATAATTTATTCTTTGAGCTACCGGTAGTTTTGTCCCTGCTACGGTTGATTATGGACGGAATCGCACTATCAGTACAGCAGGGGTTGAGGAACACATTCTAGAACGAGTTAAGGAAGAGTCAAGTCTCAGCACCAGACACATTGGTTTGGAACTTGACGTTCCTAAGGATAGTTAACTTTAAGAAAACAGTAAACATTTTACGGTTGGATGCAGAGATTATAGATAGGGTGCAATTCAATTTTCTTCGTACAATTAAGCTTTGTGTACATAAAAGCGGCGGTCACTTTCAACACTTACTTAGAGCTTAATTGAACAATTTATAATTTAATAAAAGCTTGATGTTTTGTTCGTTTGTTATTGACTTTGTACGCCATTCCCCTTGTATTTTATCAGTTCAAACTTAAATTCTTATGTTGTTATGTAAAGTTCTGCTGCTGTTGGGTGGGTGTTCCTTAATCACGGTCCAAACTTCTTGGACCAGTCCTAAACCTAGATAAAGTGTGAAGGAGGGCTATGATGAAATTTAGTACGCGATGGAATATTAAAATTCGATTATCACAGAAACGGCTGCTCGAATCGCCAGCTACAAGGTATATTTTTTTTAAACAAACATATCAAGGAATAAGAATTTCCGACTAGAAATTTGCTATACCAAGGCAGAAAATAGTTACGGAGCGTTAAATGTAGACAAAGGGCTCCTAGCGGCGCCCTCTGGAAGATACATCAAAACTATGATCAAATCTGGATTTCTCATCATAAAAACCTCTAGGTACCAAATTTTATTATAATTATTATGATTAAGATGGACATATAAAGAAGGGTTTAAAAAAATAGTAGCTTTGAAATTATCAACTTTTGTAAATTTGGCTAAATCGTCATATTTTAGTTTCAGGAACTTGTCCTAGAATTTTGTACAGACTTTTTAGAGACACCCTCTATAATTGTATAATCAAGATTTCGGATATAAGTTTTTCAAATATTCCTTTATTTATATGTATGTATACTTTACTTACCATAGTGGTATTTAGTTGGTATTTGTATTTAGCTTAACTGTAATGGCCTTGAAGAAAAAAAATACCTTTATGTACATGTATTGTTCATGTTAGTATATGTTTGCCAACTGGTTAAGGTTCACGCACAGTACACCTCTTGTTATTGTGATCGGTGTCATGCGCGTTTATTTGACTTAAAACTTAATTCCCTCTTTTTTACATGTTTATTGGATACATGAATTACCGTCCACTAAATACTTAGTTTCTTGGTCTAATTTGTCTTGTGTCTTTGCATGTGTGCCAATTAACGTTTTCTTTTTCACCTTCCGTTTTCCTTCTTTCCTTTTTTATTCTTTAGAGTTTTTTTTGCGCTTGGTATTAATATAAACCTTCTGCCCACGTATCCACAGTGCGCTAGTGGTTGGGCTATTTATATGTGGTTATTTAATAAGTATTTGCAAACTTTTAGAAGAAACTAAAATCCGAAATATTCATTTTCTTATTTCTTCTACTTCGAAGCCTTATTTACACATTGAGCGTAATGAATTAAATCCTTAATCACCCTTCCGAGTCGCTAACAATTAAGCCACTTCCTGCAGATTTGTTTTGAACCACTTCGAACTTCTTGCCCTATCTGTGTAAGCGAACTACTGGGTATTTAAACGCTCAAAGTATTGAAGCCATTGGTGATTCCCCATGAAAGATAGGTTACGAGGTTTGAGTTTTGATCTGCTGCCAGGTTAATACACTGAAAAATAACATAAAGAACCTAATGCACAAAGATTGAAGAACATGTTTTCACGAATGCAATCATGCATTGACTCTAAAACGAAAACGGTTTGAAATATTACATATCAATTTTTTCGCCAATAAATTGTGTTTTGCTCACTCGACTTCGTGCGTTATAGATTGTTGTTTCTTCGTTTACAAACTTTTTCATTTAACATTATACTTTTAACCTCCGATTGGTGTTTGAAATTAGTCAACGTCCTCCTTTCCTGCGGCCTCATTACGCAGATATTGCATATACCCCCTCAAACATGATTAACTTGATAGATTCGTTATCTACGCTGCACCAAGAGTTACATTTAATTAGCTGTTAAATTCATCTGCTTGTTACCGTTTCGCTAATTTTGTCATTTAGTCTTTCCTTAGATATATTTTCTAAATTAAACAAACTTCTGTATTAAAATATGTTGACAGTCACTCGTACTTGATACATATTTTACCAATGTTCAACTTTAACTTTCTCTTTCGTTTTGGATGTGAAGATGGATATGCTGTGTTGTTTTGTGTTTATTAAAACCATCGACGTGCTTCGGCTTTGCAATTATTCTTCTAGATATGAAATGATTATTTGTAAACAATTGTTTCATACGCTTTAAGCGGATCTGCAAGGAAATCAAAACGTCAGGTGATACTTTATGTTCTTCTTTTCTGTTTTACAACGTTCTTCAATTTTCAGTCATCAACACATCTGTTTTAAAATAATTAGTAACTTTAACGAAAAAAAAAATCTTAACTAGACGGTCTACGAACATAACTTATTAACGAATGCTTTACTCTAAGGACGAAGTAATCCTTGTGTCTCGGTGATCTGCTATCTCGTCAGGGTAAGGATTTTCTCATTGTTTTAAAGTGAAAATACATTTTACAGTTTTTCATTTCTATTAAGCACTCCCTACAACTAAAATCATTAATTTCTGAGATATATTCCATGCAATAACAGAAAGGTATTTCTTAAAAAAAATTTCTATTATAACAAGTTAGCCCTGCATAAGTAACAGATGATATTATTGAGTAATAATTAGTAACTTGTCATTTAACAGACCTCTTTAAATTTGTTTAGTATTTATCAATTAGTAAAAACTTTAATATTTTGTTACATTCGTTACCAATGCTGCACCATTAGTTAAATTTAATTAGCCGTTACATTAATCTGCTTGCTACTGTTTCGGTAACTTGGTCATTTGGTCTTTCCCTTAGGTATATTTTCTAAATTAAGTAAATTTCTGTATTAAATATGTTGAAGGTCACTCGTACTTGATACTTATTTTTCACGGTTTGGGGTCACTGATTTACAGCTGTTTAAAATTCAACTTTAAATTTCATTTTCGTGTAGGATGTGAAGATGGACATTCTGTTTTCCTGAATAAAATTGAATTTTCTGTGTTTATTAAAACCATCGACGTGCGTCGGCTTTGCAATTATTCTCCTAGATATGAAGTGATTATTTATAAATAATTGTTTCATACGCTTTAAGCGAATTTGCAAAACATCAGGTGAGCTTTATGGTCTTCTTTTCTGTTTTACAACGTTCTTCTATTTTCAGTCATCAACACATCTGTTTTAATATAATTAGTAACTTTAAAGAAAAAAAAAACTATTAACTAGACGGTCTACGAACGTAACTTATTAACATATGCTTTACCCTAAGGATGAAGTAATCCTTGTGTCTCGGTGATTTGCTATCTCGTCAGGGTTAGAATGTAACTATTAACATTCGTTAGTTCTTCTATATTTATTTCAGGGGGTCGTAAAGCTACTTTCGCTTTTCAAAACACAGACATCAGCTGTTATCGAACTTGTGTGAACTTATGTCAACAAACTACACCTATATGATTGTACAAACCTACCTTAATTTATTTGGTAAAAAGGTATGCGTTATACATAACTTTTAAGTGTTTACGTCAATTCGCTTTATATGAACTTTTGGTCAATGTTTATGGTGCCAGCTTTGATTTCATTTGTTTAGATTTTATACATAGTAACATTTGAACGGATGAATGTATTCAACCTTGTAGATTTTAAGTGGCTAAATTAATTAATCTTTAGTTATTAAAAGCAAATGCCTATCTGTTATGGCAGTGTAATATTGACTTGCTTGTTTGACTCATTACTTGTATACTGTAATAATATGCTTGTGTATCATAGCAGAGGCCTATACAATGACATGCGAATTCACCTAGTATTATATACTAAATCCAGATTTGCTTGATCGAGTGCTAACATTGCTCAATTTAATTTAATATCGAAGCTATTATTAATAGCTTCGAATGATCCTCATTTACACATCAAATTAATTCATTTTGTTATGTAAACTGGGTTCTTTGTTACTACATTCTAATTTCAAAGAACATTAGTTTAACCATTAATTTTTGAGGTTAATTTATCTGATTTTGTTCAACATCATTTATTTTACTTACCGATAATTTAGAAGCAATATATTACCTTTTTTCGTTCAAACTCGTAGTGTTTTTTTAAGATAATATAGAGATCCTTACTAATATTTGTTACTTCGCTAGGAAAGTGACTAATGCTCTCTTATGTAAGGAATGAACAAGCCTCGTATTTCATTCCCTCCTCCAAGGGGGAGGGCGGGCTGCTCGAGTTTTCGAGCTCCTTCAGACACAATCATGGATTCCCTTCATACGTGTACACATTACGTATATATGCATGGTGGGATTAAGGATGGGTGTGTTCAGGATAGG
Source organism: Vesta saturnalis (assembly GCA_036346205.1). Classification (NCBI taxonomy): domain Eukaryota; kingdom Metazoa; phylum Arthropoda; class Insecta; order Coleoptera; family Lampyridae; genus Vesta; species Vesta saturnalis. Next base: position 6,671,551 of record JARFJB010000317.1, on the reverse strand, counting down.
ATGGGAAGGAGCGTAGTTAGGGTTCTGAGGGGGAAAATAGTACCCCAGCAGTGACCATGCCGCTACCTGTGTATTAGAAAAACTCCCTGAAAAAACCTCATACATGGTAGACGGTAACGGAATCAAACCCAGTACCTCCTGATTGCTAAGCAGGTCGTCTCACCACTACGCTACTAACTCGGTTGCTCTCTTATTACTTAAGGCTGCTTTTATTAATTCCCCTCTCGTCTCTCTTAATCTGTAGCTACCACCTTCGTCACCGTAAGTACTCTTACCATGTCTACTTTGAGAGAGATTCCGGCACACATTAAGGCTATCTACGCTCTGTTACGGTAAGTTTGGGTGCAGCGTAGAGATTTACACGTAACAAATTTTTAACCTGTTATTTTAGGTAACTTATTCTGGGATTGCTAGAATTTCAATATTTAATTTAACTAATTTGAGTATAGAAGAGAGGATTGCAACGTTTGGTTTGAAGAGATTGTATTCGGTATCATTTAATTACTTTATATGGGGAACCATTCACCGTTACATTAACTACTAGAGTACATTTATCGCTTACTACTATTTTTCAATGTATTTTTTCAATTTCTAGCTGAACCATCACCAACGTTTTATAAGTGTTGATTTATATACGTTATTATAAATACACTCGGAACTGTTGGTTTGATTACTAGAAACGATCCAAATTTCTTCATATTTTGTCCCATTTTGTAATCGAACTTTGACCATTTCTAATCTAAAATTGTTTAACATTTGTGTACTTGAATAAACGATAGTTTCTATTTTATATATACAGTAACCGTGAAATTTATGTTTCGCGTCTAGTGCTGTATACAAGGTCATTCAGAGGTGTGGATAAATTTGGGCAAATGCTATATTTTAATTATACTGGTTTATGTACAGGGTGTTATAATTTAAGGTTCGCTTCGTCAGCGGAGAGTATTGTAGACTTGTACATATTTGAATGAGGATTATAATTACTATAACAGAGGTGCAAATTTATTCAAAAATTATAGTTACTCTAAACTGAGAGAAGATTGTAATTTATCTCATTAATTAGCTTTGATTTAAAAAATGGACCATAAAATAGAGCATATGCCATTTAGCTTAATGAAATTGTAATCAATTGTCCTTAAAGCAACCGAGACAAACAAAAAACTTACTTATTTTACTTATAAGATCTTCTAGGTTATCAGGTCTACGATTATGGCACATTACAAAAGTTAAGTGGACTGAGGTCCAGTGACCGTGCTAGCCATTCAATATGACCTCGTTTTCCAATCGCCCGATTTTCAAACCCTTCATCTAAAGAACATCGAACATGAACAGCATCCCGGCTTCACCAGAAAATAAATTGTTCAGTGCTGGTATAACTTCGTTTTGAGTACGTTGAGATAGTGTTCTGCGTTAAGTGTCCCTTTAAGGAAGAAAATCCCTAAAAGTTTTAGTCCAGCGTAAGTTATTTAACGACCAGTGCCTACTGTTTTGATGGTTCACCTTACCAATCAGACAATGTTGATTCGTCAGAAAACAAGATGTGGTTAACAAATTACGGATTATTATGTGCCACTTCCACAAAACCCTAATTTTCATTCTTAATCGTCTTCGTTACGTTTATGTAATAGCTTAACCTTAAAAGGTGTTACTGTTGATTTTTGTAGAAAGCGTATGTATTATTATTTAAAGAAAGAACGATGTCTAGTGTGAGAATATTTTGACGTACTTGGTATACTAGACATTATGTTATGCATATGACGCATTTCTGATTAACGTTTTCTTTTGTTACGCTTATTGGAAAAACTGACACGCACCGAAATTTTCAATAAGGCAATGAATGCTACTTAAAAAGATGTCTTAGTGTTGTATAAAAAGACTGCTAGTTGAAATAATTAAATTTGAATGAAAAATAGTATCGAGCAAAAGCACCTATAGAAACGATAACGTGCTGTTGTTTGGCCACTTTATTTTTAGGAATGCGGGTTCAAAAGTGTTATGATTGGATAGCGTGAGCGAATTAATGGTATTTTATTACTGCAATTAAGTGTAGAATGAATATGTAAATTTTGCGGGAAAAGATTTCGAATGGACGTGAAGTTTTCTTAATTTTTTATACATAATTGAGTAACTTCCAATATCGGATTTAGTCGTGTTTGGAAGACATTACGCTCTTCTTAAGAATTTCAAATTGGCATACGTGCCATTTCATATTTTGCTTTTGGCAAAATCATGTGAGATTTAAACCCCTCAAAAGTGTCTGATTTTGACTTTGTGGGATAATATTTACTGACGTTTCCAAGATGGTCGTGTGTGTCTATAAAAGAGGTAAGATAATCTGCATTTGAGAGATGTGCCGGCCAAGCTTTGGTTATAATAGTCACGCATAAAGATGCATACTAATTTATGTTGTACAGCTTTGTAGTGCAGTTGAAATATTGTTTGTTTACTGCGATATAACATTGAAGATGGAACATTAAAAACGTTTACAAGTAAAACCAATTTTGTATCAAGCCAGAAATTTCTTGTGTTATTGGGAGGTAAAGTATTGTATTTGTTCAAAAATCCTACTTTACGAGTACCTACCTTTGCAGGTGGCAGAAGATAGTTAACCAATGATAGGCCTGAAGATAGAGTTATTACAAACATTGTAATTGCGAAGTAAAGCTTAACATCTGATCCGTCCACACTTACAAAAGGAAATGATCAATATTTTTTGGCGTATACAACGCTGAGTTTTGTTAGCATTAATTTTGCTAGATTATTATTTCCCCATTGCAGGATACGTTGAAAGCCTTTGTTGATTGAGATGGTACTTTAAACTTTAATGTCTTGATTTGAGGTGGCAGGTGGATTACTACTATGGGTAGACTGAAATGAACTACAATAATGAGTGCTTTTGTCAGAAAAGCAATGTATTGGGTTAGTCGGTAAAGAAATAAGATCATTTATGTATATCAGAAAAAGTTTAGGAGTCATAACTGATTCCTGTGGCACTCCCGCGTGCCATCAACTACGACACATATTCATCGTTTATAAAGAAAACTAGATACCCAGTTGATAAGCGTATCAGGAAACTAGATAAGACCAATTTGTATATTGTTGTATAGTGGAAGAATGTCTTTCCTAAAGCAGGGCCATTGTTAGTATTGCACTACTAATTAGACTATAAGGACAATCAATTCTAATCACTAGCTTTCTTGACGCGTTAAGTTTAAGATTAGAGTATGGTTAGTAGGGAAAAGCCTATTAAGATATACCTTTGCTTCGTTGCTCAGGTCGTAATGTATTTAGATTGATATTGAAAACTTACTTCAATTGAGTTAAACACGCAACTCATTCTTTTATTTGACCTGTAGGAGACCTTCCTCAACAATTTTATTTTGATGTGCATATTTAAAACCAATAGTCAATGTGTGCCTTATTACATTTCTTTGTGTTTTTATGTATGAAATTACACGAATGGTCATAAACTATTAGTATAATAAATGTTTTGTTACTTTTGAACACATTTCTGAATGTTGGATTGCAAATGAGTTTCTTTTAGACAAGCCATTACAAAATATAACCTTTTCTTTTTTATGCGTTAAATTGCATGTACGATACAGATCTCAATTTATATTACTGTATCACATTAGTGGTCAATATTTATTTATTTTTATATCAAAATTAAAGTTTTGACTTGAACCAAAGTAAACTACACTTGTACTCATTTAGTATATGTATTATAAACAATTTTTAATAAAAGTTACAATATTTGATGTAATATAAGTACAATCTAAAAACACAACGTTACGCCTGTTTTTTAATAGGGAATAATTGATTGATATTTAGTGCGAGTGCACTTGCTTCTATTTTTAAACATACTATATTCAGATTTATGCTTTTACAAGTCAGAGTAAAAATTAATACATTTAAACATTATTTTCCAAATTGGATGTTATATATTTACCTATTTTGGATTATTGTTGGTAATTATAAATACTAGTTCATACTTGTGCAAGGGTGAAGCAAATAGATCACTTAGGATTGATACTATTTTGGACTTTTGCACGCAATTCATTTCATCCAAAATGAATTATACTAGTTCTATACAGAAAGATCAGATTTAACGAATATCTTGCGGTCCACGATTTTGGCAAGATTATAATGGTTTTATAAGCACTACACAATGCTAGCGCGCTATAATCGTGTAATAATGTCTTGCCTTTATTAGGGCCTGTGTTCCATAATTTTTTAAAATTCCATGAACTTCATATTTTTGTACAATTTTCAAAACTGAATGAACACTTTTAAATAGAGTCACACCAGTTTGATAAGATCCTTCCATGTCACCGTAAGTTATCATTATTAAGTCCCCAATTTGTGCTCTTCTACTCAATTCCATGACTATTTCAATTCAGAAGATGAACAGTTAATATTTAACAAACACGATAATTCTGTTTGATAAGTAACTACTTCAAACTTCAATAACTATAACTCATAATAATCATACTTAAAATTCTCTGAATTGGACACATGTTCATCAAATCTGTACGACAAAAGAAAATTACACCGTGTGTTTGCTTTTAAATTGTTCTTAAATTTAAAAATGTAGTTTATTTGTACTGATTATTGTTAATTTACTAGTTGACAATGCCGCATCCAAATTACAAGAATATTATGTCACTGTAATGATTACTTTAGTCCCTGCTCAAATATGTAAAAATATACAGTGTTCAAATAAAAGTAATCAAACTTTAAATTGTTACACAGTTTTTCAACAGCTTGTACATAAAGCAATATATCAGAAATGTGGCATTTCTTACGTTATAAAACCTCTTTGTGTAACATTTTTGATATTTTTGAATAATCCTGCAGAGTATTTTCATATCTTCAACTATTGAATTTTTGGTCCCATTGTAAATAACTTTTGTTTGTGTAGATTAATAATAATTTCGATTATAAAATAGATAAATACTGCCATTTCTTTTATTACACAAATTGAAACTCCTTTGATTTTTTTCTCTTAAACATAACTAATTCTATTTATACTCTCTTATGGTGCGGTATTTCAAATCGTGGACGGAATACGTATGAGGGCATGTCGGTTCTAGTGGTTGATGACACGGGGCTAAAAGTCCTTCGAACGCCACCCAAAGAAATACGACAGCCAGATCTTCGTTGGGCCAATACTGAACTCTTATATGGTTTCTAAACGGAATGCTCCAGATCCATGAGCGGAGGGTAACTTCAGGGTTTGAACGCCGTTCGAAGATGTTGCTAAAACAAAATTACTTTGGACGGAAGGGTGGTTAGGGAGTTAGCGAAAGGCCAAAGCGTCTCTCTTTACAAACACGGGTCCTTTACCAATGATTGTTTAGTTCAGTCAAGCTCCTGCGATCAAAATCTAACCGGATGGTTTTCCAGTAGTGGTCAATTTGCATTACAAGTGTTAATTTAAATTACTTTCAAAATTAATTTTTGTATAAGCATCTACCAAGGGCAACTTTAATTAAAATATTTATTTTACCTCATATATATATATATATATATATATATATATATATATATAACTATAAAAATTGATTTAGTGAACGAACAGAAGTTCAATTTAATAATCATTAATCGTATTGTATTTAAAATTAACTTTTGAAGTACATACAGTAAAAGATTAACTCGAGTGGGACTTGAACCCCTCCTCGATAGCTCAGATGGAAGAGCCCCACTCTATCAAAGTGGAGGTGGTGGGTTCAAGTCTCACTCGAGTTAATCTTTACTGTATGTACTTTAAAAGTTAACTTTAAATACAATACAATAATGAATATATATATATATATATATATATATATATATATATATATATTAATAATGTTTGTAGGAAAACTTGAAAAATCCAATTAATCCTGTGTTCAGTCGGCTGCGTCGGAACTTGTCTTAATCACAATTAGGCTAACTATTGATTATTTAATTACCTCAATACCCTAAAATTATTGCTTATCTCATAACGGAGTGATTGGTATGAAAATTACCACTTTATATACAAAAATTATTATTTACATAACGCGTTAATTGCTAATTATGGATAATTCTGTCAACTCTCCGAGTTAAAAATTACAGAAGTCAATTGCCTACTTTACACATGTGTTAGCGGTTGAATGTAATTTGAATATAAATGTTTTCTTTTAAATAAAATCTATTCGCAAAGACATATTTCAAGGTCAAACCTCTATTGTATCGAATTCAATTTTTACCATATAAATTAATTAATTTAGACGCTCGGTGCTAGTTTTAATTATTTTGTAAATTGAGCATTGATTAATCATTTGACGGAATCCAAACTTTTTATTTGAATGCTGGTGTTTACCTGTTCCTAAATTGAATTAATATGAAAGGCTTGTTCCTAAATTTTCCGCTCAACATGTTTATTGTCATACGAAATACGTTATCACCCGCTTATGCTTGTCATATTTTTAATCGAGAAATAATACAAAAAAATCGGTTTTTACATTTAACAGGTAATCCGTTAAATTATGTAAGTTTGCACATCATAAAAACAACTTTGTTTCAAATGCAAAAGACATTTTCAATTATTTTTCTTTCGCAATTCCATTATATACGTTTTACGGGTTAGTTATTTGTATTCCCTTATGCACTGTCTTGACAGAATTTAACGTTTAAAGTGATGGTTAATTTAGAGGCTTCGTTTCGGATTAATTATTTTAAGTCGATAACCTTATTTCTATATTTTGGTTCTAAATACGAAACGTTTGCAAATTTCTGTGATTAATAGATCTCAATTTTTACGGAATGTTGGGAGTTGAAATCAACTTATGCTAGCGATTTTGTACTAACTGCGGGCTAGTCTGGTAACGACAAAACTAGTGTTCACATGATTAATGCAGAATTATTTCGAATAATTATCAACGTAAGCGAATGATCTTTATCGAATTTATTTCTCGCCGACCGTAAAGTATTTAAGCTAGAGAACCGTAGTATTGTTACGTATTTAAACGTAACAATTTGACATTTAGATAACTGAAGTAAAGAAAACGTGTAAGATTTTGCAACCTAAGGGAAGTCTCGATATCTCTTTATAAAAGTTTTCTTAATGTGCAAATATAGAAAAACAATATACATATACATTGAAAACTTCCGAAAATCAAGTAACGTGAAACTATATCGAGTTTCTGGAGCGATTGATTATATTCCGTGAAACCAACTTGAGCAATGTAAGTCCGTAATGATATTACTGCAAAACTTCACCGGGAGTGCGGCTTCAAACTTAGTGTAGAATAACATTCATTGTTAACTAAATTAATAACTAGATTTTATAGTTCATACAAGCGAATAATGCTAGAATTACTTAATTTAGCTTACCTACAAATTAATTCAGACGTTTAGAATTTTGCTTTAAATCCAGCGATTAGTGAGAATTAGTGACCGAATAATATCATGAAGTCGCATTATTAAGAACAATTTCTTTTTCACGCCCCGAAATTTATAATCCCAACTGTTTATTGTCTAGTATCGTTTGCTATTAATTCCGCAGAGGTTCCTTAGATAACATTGTACATATAATCTGCATATATCGAGTTGATTTATACGATATGCTTTTGAAGCCTTGTTAAGTCAATTTATAACATAGCGTGACAAGGGTTACTAAAATCAACGACAAATTTTCGAACTATGACTTTGCAGGTGACTTTTCCACAATAGCACACGATTCCTCTGTTCATACAACACAAAAAATATCGTGCGCACATCCTTTCAAATCTCTTTCTGCTCGTTATTTAATTTTAATAAAAATTTCAAAAGCGTTGTGTAGATCTTTATCCAATTTCGTAAACGAATTGTGAGTATCTCTAAAAAAACCTTATTTGGGATAATTCAAGTTCTCTACCCCTACATATTGCTTAACTTTCTTTTTCTACGTTCCAATCGAATTTTAACTCAACTTATAGTCTTGTATTAGATAAGTTTTAGAGTACGTGCAGAAAATAAATTATAAAAATATATACACACGTCGTAGAAGAGCTTCTATTTATTTTTTTTTTTTGCCTCGTAATGAAAGTTTACAACCGCATATAGCTTACAGTTTTTCTTTTTTCTCGTATAACTTGCCCTAGGAGATCTTTCCTTTATACTAGATTTTATTTACCTAAATGGCTGCAGTTATGGCACATACAAACAATGCATTTATCTAATAATTAAATACAAATGTACCCTGTAGACATAAATGTTTTAAACTAAATATGCATTAAATGAGTTTGCTGCATTAAAACAAAGGTTTTAAATTATTTGCTGTATTAAATTCTGTAGCTTGTTCTGGTTTAATCAACAGTAAATAGGATTTTATACAAAAAACAACGTAAAAACCTTGTTAATTAAATCGCCATTCTCTTCCTTCAGAGCTATGTAATAATAAAAGATAAATATAAAGTAATTTCATTAATGCATTTCTATTAGTGGTAAAGAAATAAGAAAAATATCTGTGCAAAACCATACACCAATGAGAAAAACTTAAAATATGCAGCGTAGTGTTATGAAATATTAATTCTGGGACTCCATGAATGCAATCTACTTTCTTTTGGAACTTAGTAGAATATAATTGCCACATTCGGTTGTTTATAACATTATAGAATGGGTTTGACAAAAATGTATAGCATAACATTAATGCATTTCAGACCACCTTCACAAAATAATGAACATATGCTCAGCTCAGAGGATACTTAAATATTAAGTAACGCACTAAATTACATATACTGTTACGGGTGAAAATGGCAGTATGATTTGCGTAATAGATAAAGGTAATTGCTGACAACTCAGTGGAAGGGGGTGGGGAAATGTTGATAATAATAAGAATGCTTTTATTCAAATGTTGTAAATTTGAAACCAAAGGTGTGGTTTAGAATCGTCAACACAATTATTGCCAACACTCTGCTAAACCGCTTAATCCTTGACAAAGATATAGATTTCACACACTAAACCGAAAGGAAATAAGTAAAAGTACAATTACTAAAAAATATAAGGTTAACTAATGGTAAAGTTAGTCACATAACAAAAATAATGTTTCAACTAATGTTTAAAGACTGCTTAGTGAACAAATGGTGAAACAATGTCTTTCGGATATATAGTAAAGTTCCATGTTTACAGGCTTTTGAGATACAATTATATCATTTTGCTACATTAAAAGAAAAGCTACGTTCAAACATTACTGTTGAATGCATAGGAGAAGATATTAAGCCTTTGAATCTGATATTTAAGTCATGAACGCTTGTCTTGAATGTAATGAGATTGTACAAATAAGTGGTCGTTTTAAAGAGAATTATTTTGTGAAAGAAATATGTAGAGTGCAAGATCCTCCTGTTCTCCATATTCAACCACTTACAGTCAAAAAGCTTAGAAGTGATCCTGTCAAAACGTCTGACTCCAACAATTAGTCTTAAACAGGACATTTTTGAATTCTATTCGCATCGAATACAGTAATGCATGAACCATAAATTGTGTCGCAATAGTGGAAGTTAGACAAGACATGTGACTCACAGAGCATTCTTTTTACATCCCGGTTAAGCAATTGTCTCTTGAGATATAAGCGTTTTATTCACAGATATGCAGCACCGATGTATTTACTAATATGGGCACGAAAGCGCAAATTGGAGTCTAATCTAAGTCTTACGTTGCGAACTTCGTCCACAGGCTTAATACTCTCACCATTGACATTAACATTTGAGCAAGAACTTGCCAACTTCTGTACTTTATTAGGACCAAACAGAATTAACGACGATTTAGAGGAATTAAATTTAAGACCATGCTTAGCAGCAATACTACATAAAGACGCAACATCTCGATGTATACAGCTATTGACGCTTTGTATCTCGGAAGAGTGAAACGACAGATATAAATGTGTGTCGTCTGCATAAAAATTAGTCGTGCAGTATGTAATGTAATCGATGAATTGTGAAATGTATATAGAAAAAAAAGTGGGCCAAGAATGGAGCCTTGAGGCACCCTTAAAAGATGAGTTTAGATTTCCATAACACACAGCTTGGTGTCTATTAGTTAAGAAATTTTTAAGACGAAGTGACGCAGCCCCGCTAAAACCAATTAATAAACTGAAAGCAACATGCTATGGGAAACAGTTTCAAATAATAAAATCAACACAGTTAATTTATTTTTGTCCGAAGTCTTTAGAATGTCACCTATAATTGAAGTCAGCTGTAGAGAAGCTAAATCTACGGCGGAAGCCAGATTGATTGCTTGGTATAATCTCATAGGAATTCAAGTGGTCTTATGTTCCATAAGCTTTTCTAGTACCTTAGGCATATTTGGTAATATGCTAATTGGTCGGAGATCATTAATTGTTTTAACTTGTTTTATTTTTGAAATAGGATGTACAACTGCCTTTTTCCAGGCTGACGGAAATACAGAGTTTCCTAAACAGTAATCAAAAATAAAAGTTAAGTGGTTAACGACATGTGGAAAAAAAAAGTTGATACCTTAATATTACTCTTGTCAGTGCCTTCACAGCATGATCGCATATGAGAGACTATCCTAAATATCTCGGTCGAAGTGAAAATTAAAATCTACGCTAGAGTTTTTTTTTTATTGTTGTACCATGGAGAAGTTAGCCGATTATTGCTGATGTCAAGAAGTGATTATTAAGTAACTCTACATCCTGCAGTTCATTCGGTAGGGAACCTACTTTTTCATTGTTCACCACATCTAACTTACGCAGAGCATTCCATAGTTTTGCAGGACATCTATCATTTGCTCTATAGTTCAAATAAGCTTTTTTATTTCACGGCGAATAGGAGATGTTACAGAATTACATAGCAATTTGTAGTAGTTCCAATTCGCTTCGAGCTTAGAACACCTAAATTTCCTTAATGCATTATTTTCAATAGAGATTAATAATTTAATGTTGTCAGTCAGTCATGGAGCTTGCGTCTTTGTTATTTTAACTGTACGGCTAGGTGCAATTTTATCCAAAATGAGAAACATATTGCTATTAAGAAAATCAACTATGTCATCCACCGAAGTAAATTTATAAATCTGGTTCCAGTTCAACGATTTTATCTCAAAGTCCAATGAATCCAAGTTGATATTTTTTAAATTCCGGTATTCACGCATTAGTGGATATCTGTGTAAAGGTATAGCAAGATCAAAAGCAATTAAGCTATGGTATGAAATATCTTCCATTGAATGCAAGCTCTTATTGCTAAAACTTCCGGAGAGAAAGACGTAATAAAAAGGTCTATGAGTGTAGAAGAATGCTCTGTAACCCTAGTAGGATTACGCACTAACTGTGTTAAGTTAAAAGAAGTAACCCGATGGATCAGCAAAGGTACTGCTGGGCTGGTGCTATATAAAAAAAAGCTTCAAAATAATCGGACGCGATAACAATATAACATAAGTGTATAGTGAGGTCAAATTGTCTCCGATATGTAGATAACATCAAACTTAATTTACAAAATATTACTTTTCATGAAGTTAAATCTATCGAAAACCCTCGATATTTACTAATCTTAATTTTAGCTATTAGATCTCAATATCTCCAATAAGTGCACGATCTCAATAACATCGTAAAATTATAAAACAACAATTCTTTATGCTTTTGCTTAATCGTAAACAAAAACATGGTTACTTCAAGGGCTGTGCAATTTTGAAGCTACAAAGAAGTCGAAATAAAATATCGTAAATAAAAGGGCATGGTCGTTAAATAGCTCTATCACTGTGAGTTGAGCGGAAATCACATAAATTATGATCAGTTTCGATATAATGTGCTTAAAAGTTCTATTAACATACATATATTATACAGGGTGAGACATTAGTGCGTTAAAGTACGATACATCCGATGTATCAAATAAAGTTATTTGCAAAAATACTAGGCAACTTCAAACTTTTCACTATAGAGTTATTTTCGTATTTGTAGGGCGTTACATACGAGGGATGTACAGTATTTAATGTTTCTACCATAAAATACAACATTATTTTTCAACATACTCCACCTATGTTCAAGCACCTTTCTTGAAAAACTCGGAATATTGATCACAGAAGAAGTCCTGCATTGCTGCCATAACTGCTCAAATGTTGTTCCCTGAAGACTCTCTTTTAGCTTTGCAAAAAAATAAGAATCACTGGGAGCTAAGTCAAGGAAGTAGGGTGGATGGTCCATAACTTCAAACCCAGCATCATGAATTGCTTTTATAGAAATAAGGTTCTTATGAACTGGGACGTAGTCTTGATAAAACAAAATTCCGCGTGACAGTTTTCCCCTTCTTTTCTTCTTTAGTGCAATAACGTAGTTTTATAACTAATGCTGCATAATATTGACCAGTGATCGTATTGCCATGTTCCAAAAAAGCTACCAATAAAATTCCTTCGGCATCCCATAAAACTGTATCCATTATCTTGCCCACTGTACACGAAATTTACGTGGAGGGGAGATCCATACTCTGCATTCGGGATCGAAGTGATGAACCCAGGTTTCATCAACCGTAACATAGTGATCGAGGAAAGATTTAGGATTGCGGCTAAACAAGACTAAATGGGCTATTAAAGAAGTGACTCTCAAACGCTTTTTTTTGGGCGTCAACATTCGGGGTACCCATCTTGCTGACACCTTATGAAGCCCTAAATAGTCATTTATTATGGTTACAATCGTACCATTGGAAAGGCCTGTTATCTCCGCTACACATCTTGTGGTTAGTCTACGATCTTGTCTGATCATTTCATTCACAAGATCAATGTTTTCTTGAGTACACGCAGAATTGGTATTTCAAAAGTTATGATCAATTGTATACGAAAATCATTCTCATTTCAACGTCCTGTATAATCTAGACAGAACAATTATTGGTCCAGGTTTAGTAGAAAGGTCTATTTTTATAATAATGCAACAATTTAATATAGGGCGAGCCAAAACTCGAGCTCATTTTTTTCAAATGAATCACCCCGTATTTTTTTGATAAAGTGAAAAAACACTTTATATTACTTTATTTCTATTAAGCACTCCCTATAGCTAAAATTGTTAATTTCTAAAATTCTTTCAATTTAATAGAAAGGGATTTAAAAAAAGAAGTTAGCCGTGGACAGATCACTCGTTAAGGCAAAATTCTAAAATTCTTATAAAATTAATTAATTTCACAATAAATGTTCAAAATGACCATCGAAAACACCAATGCAAAATTGCAGTCCGTCTTCAACTGATAGGCTTACATTTCTTAAAATTTCTGCATTAATACTCTGGAATTCTTCTTTTATTCTGCTCTTACATCTTCTTGTGTTGTTGTAGGTGTTTGATACACAAGCTTTTCGCATAATTCCCCATGAAGAAATCAATTTTACTTAACCCTTATAAACGAACTGTTCTCCTCTTTTCACGTATCTATCAGGAAAATGGGTATTAAGGTGATTATGAATCGATCCAGTGTAATGTACCGGAGCTCCATCGCATATTCTTTGACAAATGCTACGAGGAATGTTTGCCAATAGTAATGGTAAATGATTTTGAAAAAAGTATAAATAAACCATATCATTCATTATCGAAGAAATGTGGTTCAATTACTTAATGTCCAACTACATCACCCCAAACATAGAAGACCACCCACTTTCAGTTGCTCTAAGATGGGGATTAGATCTACAATAATAATGGATATTATGTCTTTTCACGGTTCCATTTTTATGAAACGTGGATTCGTCTCCAAAAAAAATCTAAGAAATCCATCTGATTGCGAATTTGTTACTGAGCCTATGTGCAAAAACCAATCTGTTTGGGATAGTTACTGGAGTGTTACTGGATAGGGTATGGATACATTTCTTTTTGTGCAGTATTCTTCGAACGAATGTGTTACTAATATCCTGCTGGCGCGAGATTTTACGTGTACTAAAGTGTGGATTTTGCGTAACTTCAAGCATCACGTTAAATTCATTTTCCTCGTTAACTACGGGATCTGTTTTCGTTTTTTCATAAACTACTGAACCTGTACGACTAAAATAATCTACCAACCCTTCCAACGTTGCTCTGTCTGGTTGTCTTCGTGTAGAATATCTCTCTTTGTAAATTTTTAGTGCTAATAAACCATTTTTCACACATTCTCCCAGTACCCATATCATATCTGCCAATTCCTCAACAGAAAAGTTTATTTCATACAGTTGTTACGTGCAGATCTCCACACTATACCCAAACCTACCATAACAGAGCGAAGATAGCCTTAGGGTGTGCCAGAATCTCAGTCAAAGTAGATATGGTACGAGTCCTTACAGTGACGAAGGTGTTTTTTTTTATGATTGTGAACCTGAACAGGCTAAATTTGGCCTATCGTACTAAAGCACTCAGGAACACTTAGGAGGATGGATAGAGGGATAATGAATTGCCAATAGATGCCTATGGACAGCTACCTTAAATTTTCTCATATCATAAGTAAGAGGAAAACAGGAACTAGAGAGATCATTCCAGAAAGAAGCCGTATAGAAAAATGTGGATTGCGCCCGTTTGGTACGACAAGTGGAGAGTTGTACTGCATACTGATGATGTGAATGAGCGAACCGAGTGTTTCTCGCAAAGATAGCCCGAGATCGTATCAAAGAATATAAATCAGCAGCACAATAGCCGTTGTAATAACGATAATACAAAGAAAGAACTGAAACCAACCTTCTATGCTCAAGGGACTGTATGTGAGAAGTTAAGGACGGGTTATTTATAAGCCTAATCGCTCTCTTTTGAATACGATCAACGCTATCGAGAGCGTATTGGGGGACACTAACCCAGAGGTGAGAATTATATTCCAGATGAGGCCGAATTTGGGCCCTATACAGCAGAAGGAGTTGTCGAGAGGTAAAGTACTGCTTAGATCTGTACAAAAAGCCTATTTTACGAGCAACTGTTTTGGTAGCTGAGAGAAGATGGTCAACCCATGAGAGATTTGAAGGTACAGTCATTATATATATATATATATATATATATATATATATATATATATATATATATATATATATATATATATATAATATACAGGGTTATTACAAATGATGTTCCCGATTTCAATTATAAATATTACCGGATTAATCTGTTTTAAGACCATTTCACTTGGTAACACTGGAAAGAAAAACTCATAAAGTTTCGTTTACATTGGTTTAGGTACGTATCTGCTGTTTGTTAAAGTCAATTGTTGTCAATTGTGTAATGGCTGAGTTTGAAGACAGGAAAGCATTTTGTGTGTTGAATTACCACATCAATAAATCAGTTATTAGTGTGCAACGACCCTTTAGAACCAGATTTAATGAAGATCCTCCTAGTAATCACTATTCGAAAGTGGTAGAGCAGGTAAAGTAAAGTTTTACGCGTAGTCGACAGAGATCTTCTGTTAAATGCAGCACAGAGCTTGGTATACCGCAGCCAACAGTGTAAATATCAACCCTTACAAAATTGAGCTTGTTCAACCGTTAAAACCAAACAACAAAAGTTCTAAGACTTTCATTTCATGAGAACATGCAAGCCTTGATGGAAAATGGAAACTTTGTAAAATGGTTAGTCTTTAGTGGTAAAGCCACATTCCACTTGTGTGGTAAAGTGAACAGACATAATGTCAGAATATGGGGCTCGGAGAACCCACACACCTAAATCGAGCACATGCGCGATTCTTTGAAAGTTAATGTGTTTTGTGCTATCACGTACAACAAAGTGTACGGGCCTTTTTTATTTGTTGGACAAACAGTAAATGGAATAATTTTCTTGTACATGATGACGGAATGGCTTCTACCGCAATTAGAACAAGAATACCCAAATTTCATTCTACAATTAGACGGCGCACGTCCACATTACTACTTCGACGTTAGGACTGAACTTCGAAATCGGTGGCCTGACAGATGGATCGGTCGTGCTGGTCCAAATGATGGTCCACTCTTGAACTGGCCTCTAAGATCTCCGGACATCACCCTCTGTGATTTGTTCTTGTGGGGATACATCAAAGATAAAGTGTATACATCACCGTTACCATAAAGCATACTTGAGACAACAACGGATTACCAGAGCCAACGAAACAATCGACCAAGACAGTCTTAACAAAGTACTTTTTGAGTTTTTCTTTCAATTTAACCATTTTATTTTTTTATATGGTAAATAAAACCAGATTTATGTACACTTGAAATCATGAACATCATTTGTAATAACCCTGTATAATAATGGTAGGTAAAAGTTAAGAGAGGAGAGAGGTCACCAGCTAGAATTAATAAAAGCAGCCCTAAGTAAGAAGAGAGCATCAGTCAGTAAGGATCAGGACAGGATCCTAAAGAAATAATGAAAGTTAGAACGAAAATAAAAGTTAGTATATTGCTTCCATTGTTGGTAAATAAATTAAACTATGTTGAACAAAACCAGACAAATCAACCCCAAAACTTAAGGACTAAAATAATGTTCTTTTAAATTAAGTTGCGCGATGTTAGCACTCGGTTAAATATGGATTTAGGTTATAATACTAGGCGAATTACCATATCATTGTTACAGGCCACCACTATGGCACATAAGCGTATTATCACAGTATACAAATAATGTATCAAACAAGGCAGTCAATATTACATTGCCATAACAGAGGCATTTTCTTTTAATAACTAGAGATTAACGAGTATACAATTTTCCCCTCTAAAGCTGGAAGGTTGAATGCATTCACCTGTTCACATGTTACTAAATATAAAATCTAAACAGATTAAATTAAAGATGACACTGTAAAAATTGGCCAAAGGTACATGGAAAGCGAATTGACCTTTGCCAGTAAATATTTAAAAGTTATGTATTACACTTAAATTCTACCAAATAGATTAGGGTAGCTCTACACAATCATATAGGTGTAGTTTGTTCACATATACACAAATAAATCATCAAAGCACAAGTAATACAAAGGCATAGATATCATCGGTAACTCAATATCCAAATAATCTTGATTGTAGATTGTACTGGTGATTCAAAAGATGTTAGAAGGCATAATTATCCCGCCACTTCCATCTTGTGGCGTAAAAATCACAACCAAAGACAGTTTACAGTTACTCGATAGTAGATTAAGCATTTACTAGGTTAATCAGTTACTCCGGTACTAAGTACCTGTGTAAATAATTACGTAAACCCACAACGAAAGTATGAAACGAGATCTTACCTTAAATGAGGTAATAATTGCAGAATATTAATACTAAATTCAAGCAGTGTAGAATTTAAACAAACACAAGTTCTATAGCACCTTTGGAAAAGCGAAACTACCTGGTTTCATTAAGACGAATTCAACTAATTAATTATACGTAAATATTTCTCATATGCAAAGTACCTTATCAAATGTTGTACACAAGCAATGATTGTGTTAACTAGCTGTGATTACATTATTATCTTGAACAACAGTTCGGTGCGAAATTTTCAAAAAGCAAACAAATTACCAAAACACTACACATATAAATCCGCTTCCAAGTCGTAAAGTAATCCACGATATAGGCAAGCGCTAAATATAAACACTTTCTCTTCTTGCTAGAAATGAACGTTAATACCAATCGACAAAACACAAACACACAAATGTACCCTGGGCGATTGAACTCAACTATAAATTCACAATTATTAAAAAGGTAACTTCCTTAAATATATCTGAGGAAACCACTGGGTAGCTAGTAGGTATTCTTACGCGCACCGAGTTGCTACATCAAAACTCAATCCTTAAGCTCGAAACTCTCACTAGCAACTGTAAAAACCAACTAACAAAAAATTTTCCATACTAAAATTCAAATTCAACATTCCTACGGAAATTCACTGTGCACTGTGCACGTGTGTAGCCTGTAACCAATGATTAATTAGATTGGCGATAAAACTAAACCCTCTTCTAAGTATATAATCCAAACAATTCTCAGCGGGATCCAATATCTCACCTAAATCTTCCACAGCTTCTACTTGAACAATTTTTCTTGTTAACATTTCGAATACCCAATACGTAGAATCAAATTATACGCTCATATGATGACAGTTCTTCCAAACAGTCCCACGACGACTAGACGTTATATGAATACAATTCCAAAAATCTTTTTCAGCAATGATTACAAATTTTATTCTTATAAACAAATTTACTCGCTTTAATCGAAATCCGAAAGATGCTTTTCTCCATCCTAACCTAATTACGATACCTGAATATTAATATAAACACATGTCAATACGTGTGTATCTTGATTTTGCTAATTATAAAAATAATTTCAGAAACCTTCTGTATAGGTCATTCTCACAAATCCGCAACTGGGGTAGTTAAATCGTCTCTACACGTTAATGACCTTGCTCCTTAAGTCAGACTATTTTTCGCTATTTGAGTAAATATAAAGTACAAAAGCCTTTCGCGCCGTAATAAGCCATATATGACAACGCGACGAGAATTGATGAAATATGCATAGAATGATTACTTATAATAATAGTTGTTATTTGTGTACCAAGGGTATTAAGTAGATATTTATGCCCTGAGGGCAACGATCTTACAAACCCGACGGCTTCTGGCTCCAGGATTTGTAAGTCACCTGAAGATATACAAATCTGTCGACGTACATACAAACTTTTATATCATATTAGTTCACTGTTGCACCCACAACAGAAATATTTAGAAAAAATTTAATTTGATTTTAACATTTTATAATAGTAGACGTACCAGAGACCAAATTCGATGAAAAGCGCATTTGTTGACGAAGAGACAATGAACAGTTTGACGCTGATGAGAGATTGTATGTATTTCCGGCCACGTAGTGGTTTAGAAGACAGATTTTTCTTACCTATAGGAAATGTCGCTGTACCGTAGAGCCAGTGGGAAAAACATATTTGGAAAAATCCTGTTCATAATAGCGAAATGTCTGGATTTGAGCGATCCTGACAGAAACTTGATACCCAGACAATGGAACATGAATGGACGTTACCTGCAGGCAATTTATAACTGGGTCCATCCACAATTGCAAATTTTATGTGAATTTGACAAAATAATGTTAAGTTGAATTGCTTATTTTGTAATTATGTTGGTGAAGGTTATTAATAAGTTATCAAAAACTGTTTTGTTTTGTGTTTTTATACCTACGCGGGCCATAAGGTACATCATTTTATAGTTCGTTATTAAGCAATAAAATTACAACAATAACAAACAAATAAATGCGGAATCTGGCATAGAAAGTAACCAGTTTTTTTATAATGTAAATGGAATTAACTATAAACGGAAATATATGAAGATATGACTAAACTGAAATAACCCGAATAAATAAAAATGGCCTTGAAATTGCAAACATGGAAAATGTACCGTGTGCATCTGTGTACACATTACGATTATAGGGAAAATCCGTTCGTCAATTAAATATAATATCGTAATCTACATATTCCGCTTACTTCATAGGAATGAAAAACATATAACGATCCAGAAGTCATTGCTAAATAATTTTCCTATTCTAGAAAATAATTTCCTATCAAAGCTTATTTCTTAGTTGTTTCCGCAACTGTATTCCTGTATTGTTTACAAATCCTATAAGTTGCGCAGCCCTTTCTACTCCCGTCCAGTTCCGTATAAGTATCTGGCCAACCGCTTCCCCAAATCGTAGGCCCGAGCTAGTTGGACCTGTGGTAACACAATCTACTCAGTATTCGAAATGTAATAGATTACCGTCTTCTATGTATGAGTTTTTTTCAGGGAGTTTTCCTCATACACATATAGCAGCATAATCACAGTGTATATGCACATCACGTGCGGCTATTTACGTGAACGGCGGAGAGTATCATCCCCCTCAGAACCTTATCTCTATTGCTTGTGACTTTATCCTGACCACACCCATTCTTAAACCTACCATGCATGTATGTATGCTGGGAACCCATCGCGGTGGTTGCAAGGGTGTGGAAAGCTGTAACAAACTTCGAGTGTGTTGTTAATAATTCACCTCTTTGTAGAAAATTTAACGTGCATTTCTTGCAGCGTGTGTTGCATATCTAGTTGCATAAAAACGTCCATTTAATTATTTTAATTAGAACTCGTACGTATACTGTTTGCACATTCAATCTAGACATGTTCATGCGCAAAGGCTACTCTAGCGATTCTTTGTTGATGATATTTTTAAGATGGATGTAGGCATTCATTGTGGCTTTGTTAATTTTTTTTACTTATATGTTTACTTTTTATTTTTACTTTAACTTCACATTTTACCGTTAATCGAATTTACGGTATTAGTACGATCAATCAAGAGTGAGATTTGTTCATTTCGCAATTATAAAGCACACAAATCCAGATTTATTTCAACCCTGAAGTAATATTACGCAACAATGTCCAAAAACGCTGATAGCATCCATTTCGTCATCTACAGTGTGACCAAGAATAAGGTATTCTGATTCCATTAATTACACAAAATTTTAATTATTCATTAGTTTATACCGTTATTAACATTAGCATTAAGTATTTCTGTTTATAATTAAATGTAGACTGTGTAATAAAATTTGTTATTGTAGAAATTTTCTTTTAAATTTATTGTATAATGGTGTACTTGTTTATTCCATATTCAAAAACAAGTTGGCGTCCGCGTATTTAACAATTAGTTTCAAGAAGGGGCAACCCCGATTTTAAAGCTAACATATCTGGGTACAAATATTTTTTGGTTAATAAGATAAATCGATAATTTTATGAACCTGGCCCACTTTAATCTACGACGGAGCATAAGGCACCAAATCTTCTATTTATTACACAAACTGTTAAGTAGCTAAAATTTGGAGCCATGATTGTAAAAGTATACTTATGGAACTTTTAGGATTTGTACAAAGCTCGAGCAGTCCTCGCTCCCCTGGAGATAGGGAATGAGTCACGTTGCTTTCCTTTTTTTCGTCGCAAATTATCACACTGCAGATAAATCGTTAAATTCAAAGGCCGTGTTTTGGGAGCTCCGACCTAGAAAATTAAATAAATTTCGCAAAAAACTTAAGGATTTTACGTTCCAATTTGAGATCTGGAAGCGTAATCTTCGTCGATTCTAAGTTAAGACTGTCACTGTATTTACATATAGTTAATAAGCAGAAGAGATACCGGAAGAGAATCTACGACCGCAGCAGCCAGGAAACCGAACAGGATTTAACAACAGATTAGAACACATAGAATAGGACTAGAACCATCAGAGAGAAGGACACCCAGGTCAAGAATACGAGCAGCCACCAATAGGGTTTACAAGAAATTTTAATAAAAGGTTTTTAAAAAAACGTGTTTTAATTACTAACAACTCACTCATATCATCATATCAGTAAATAACCAGCATTAATTCATAATGAGTATATCAAACGCCGAATAGTATGATATGATTTGAATTTATTTCGAATGCCATCAAAATGCTGCTATGACAGGAGGCATTATGGCAAAGAAGTATTTAATAGAAAAGCAAGAAGATTAAGAAAAACTGATAGCTTTAATCGCCTTGTTATAAACGACGATGTAGGTGTGACCGAAGATAATGTAATCAATGTTCTTGGTTTAGTTCGGCAGAATCCACATATAAGTTGTCGGAAAATCTCTACAAAATTAAACATACCAAAAACTACCGTCCTAAGGATTTTAAATCGTAACAAGTAGGTTTCTTATAATATTATGATGCACGTTTAAGTTTCAAAATTGTAATCTTGTTTAAATTTTAAATTCAACTGTTTTATTTTAAAACGGCAACATGGCACTTTAATCACTTCATCAATTTCTTAAAAATATTTGTTTTTCTATGTTTTTTAGACTTATTATGTAGTTCTCCACCAAGCTTTACATGAACGGGATTTCGATACAAGGCTGGATTACTGCAATTGGATGCTAACTATGCTGGAAGAACAACCGAATATTATATCAAATATTTTGTGGATAGACGAAGCCACCTTTATTAGTGCGGGTGGTGTTAATCTACATAATATGCATTATTGGGCTGAAGAAAATCGGCACTGGATGGACAAAGTGCAGCTTCAAGGTAGGTGGAGTCTTAATGTTTGATGTGGTATAGTTGATGAAAAAATCATTGGACCATATTTCTTTGAAGAAATTTTAAATGACGATACATATTTAAATTTTTTGGAAAATGAATTGGCTATTTTATTAGAAGAAATTTCCTTACAAACAAGAAGAGATATTTCAGCATTATGGGTGTCCTGCGCACTTTTCCAAGCGAATTAGAGATTATTTGAATTTAAGATATCCGTATGAATGGATTGGAAGTAAATTTCCATGGCTAGCTAGATCTCCAAACTTAACATGTCTAGACTTTTATCTATGGGGAAGATTGAAGGAGTTAGTCTTTCAAACACGACCAACTACACGACAAGACATGATACAACGCATTAGAAACGCAATAAATAGTATATCCATAGCTGAGATTGAAGCATCTGTTATATCTACTCGCGATAGATTACGTCTTTGTGTGGACAATGATGGAAAACATTTTGAACATTTAATTGGACATTAAGTTTTAATGTGTGTGGTCTTCTTTTGATATATTTTGTTATTTTAAGTTATAATACAGAGTGAGCCAATATTAGTTACGTATGTTTACGCGTTTTTACTTATATCTCGAGTTAGACAAAAGATATCGACATGCGGTTTGCGCCATTTTGTTATGAATTTAATCAGTGACTGTTGTAATTTACAATACTCAGGTGTTTCCATTGAAAAATGTTAACAAAGACAAATTTAATTTTTTTCTTTATTCGAAAGTGCCCTCTATCTACGACAATTAAAACTAAATTCAATTGTTTTATAGCAGTGGAATTGGTTCATATATTCCCTTTTGAAGGAGAATAATTTCGTTAAGATAGGTTGATCCAAACCAAAGTTATAGGCATTTATTCATACAAACATTCCCACTCTCGCCCTCCGTTTATTTGAAAAAGAGAGGAAAAGGTATTTAACATTTGTGCAGAAATTATGCATCATTCTAATTTACTTATTTAATACCTACTATGATTGGACATATTTTGTAAAGCGGTAAAGTTAGAAATTTGAAAGTTATTTCCAGCGATTTCCCTTGACCGTTTTTACTAAGGAAATTTTTTCTCATAGCGGTATATATATAGCCGGAGGATCGGTTTATTGCTCCACCCGGTACAACTTGCTTATTTGTTTTTTGCTTGCAAATAATGAAACACCTACCTAAATTCATAAAAAAATACGGAAAAGGCATTATAAGGCGAAAACAAGTTTATTAGCAGATCAAAAGGGAAGGCACAAATCTCAATGATCATCCCGAAGGTTTGCGACGAAAACCATCAACAACAAAAACGAATGAGAATCAATTAAAGGTCGATACACTGATTCGAGAAGATTGTCGGTTGAAAATACGGGAAATTGCTCTACTGACCGGCATTTCTAAAAACTCTGTTCAAGAAATCGATCTCAATTAGACTGTCGAAAACTTGCCGCGAGATGGGTACGAAAACTGTTGACCGACCAACACAAAATGCAGCGAATGGTGGCGGAAATGGGACTTTTAACGCGTTATCGTCAGGAATATGGATTTCTAGAATCTATAGTTACAATAGAAGAAATCTGGGTACATCACCATAATGCCGAATTAAAAAAGATTCGATGACGTGGAAAGATGTGAGTTCACCAATACCGAAAAAATTTAAAGTTCAGCAGTCTGCAAAAAAAGACAATGACAACTGTGTTCTGGGATATGCAAGGCATTTTGCTCATGGAGGTTTTACCACCGAAAACGACAATCAACAGCGATATTTATTGTCAAACTCTCCTAAAACGATACCAAGCCATTATACAGAAACGAAGACAAAAGGAATCAGGTTGTTGCAAGACAATGCAAGACCGCATACCTCAGCTCAGACGCAAGTCTGGCTTCAAAAACACAATTTCGGTGTTATTTTCCATCCGCTCCATAGTCCAGACCTGGCTCCCTCTCATTTTCATTTGTTTGGGCCGTTAAAAACTCGTTTGTCGGGTAAAAGGTTTGAAAACGACGACGAACTTCAATATGAAGTAAGGCAGTTTTTTTAGAAATTTGGATTGTACCTTTTACGAAGAGGGTATACAGAAGCTTGTGCCTCGCTACTATAAGCTCCTTAACATTAACGGTGATCACGTAGCTAAAAGATCGCACTTTCATTTATTGTATATGTGATTTCTATAAATAAAGTAGTTTGTCTATAAATCACAAATATACCTTAGTAACCGGAAATCTGACTTGTTGTGGCATATCCTTAAGATAACTGACCAGCCATTTAAGTGCAATGCCTTTAATACCAATCTTAAACAACTTTTTAATCAATAAATCATGTGATACAGTGTCAAAGGCTTTTTCGAGATCTAAAAATACACTCAATGGTCTCATTCTGGTCTAACTGTTCCTGAATTTTACTGGTCACTGTAGCAATAGCATCGTGTGTGCTCATCCCTGACCGAAATCCAAATTGTCGTTTGTCGAAATTAAACTGTTTGACTCTAAAAATCAACCAGCTGTTTTTTTTTTACTATTTTCTCTATCAATTTAGAAATATTGGACAGCATGGATATAGTCCTATAATTAGCCACCTGATCCATGCAGCCATTTTTGAACAGTGGAATTATAATAGATTTCGTTAAATATTGGGGGAAAGTGCCTGTACTCATATGTACTACGATTTACTAAGTGGCATAGAGGTTTGAAGATGTATTCCTTAATTAACGTTATGCATTTTACACCTAACTCCATCCCAGCCCGGACCGTATCCCCCCACCTAAAGTCCGAAGAAACTGACAAAAAGTTATTCAAAAGTTCTAGTAGATCCCTAGCAGACCCTTTTACAGTGATATTCACTACAATATCAGGTATGACACTAGCCATTTTCCCCTACTGAACAGAAGTGTTCATCAAAGTAATTTGCACAAATGTTAGGGTGATTTGCTACCGATTCTTTCCCGTAATGATTATCGTTATCATTAGTTACTTCTGGAGTTTGTGAATTGAAAACATGATTAATATTATTAAGCAATTCCACATGAACAAAGATAATAATAAATCAAAATGTTACTTAAAGACTAGCACAAATTTTAAAGAAATTAAATGTAATGGAACAAAGATTATAAGTGAACTACTTTGCTAGAAAAACTTTGATATCAGCCCCTATGGGCAAAACTTTAGAAGTAGAATTTTCTTCTTTTTTAATTGAAACCCTCCCATCTCTAACCCAAGTAAACTTATAACCAGCATTAAGGGCAGCATTTAACAGTTTTGAACCACTTATTAGTACCTATACTAAAATGCTCAAAGCATGCAATTCTTTCTGTAGGTAGATTATTGGATATATATGATACCGCAATACCCATATCAGAACGATCCATACTTGCCTTCTTTTTAATCTTTGCAAAAACTCATTTTTAATCATTATTGTTAGTGTCAAGTGTAAACTGCACAATCTTTCCCAAAATATTTTTATAATTGTTTGATGGTTGTGGGTGATTTTGTAAAACAAGTCAAGCAACCGAATTTTTAACTGATACTTATTCTGTTGTATGCGAATTTTCCTTGTCACGTTAATAACATTGAAAGATCTTTCAACAAACCCCATAAGTTTAATTAGTAATTGAAAAAATTTCTTTTTCTTGCGAGATAAATGTTTCCTTTCTTCGACTTGTCCTTTTCAATATTTGTTACGGGTTTTTGGGAATTTACATAAAACAATATTGCTGGTGTTTACTTATTATTTCTTTTTCTTCTCAACGGTTCAACCTAAGTTACTGCTTTAAAGATTGTGGCGCTCAACTACTACTTGCTCCCCTTATAATTTATTAGTACAAATTCTCTTACCTCGCTAACCTAAATACTCTCCACGCCAACGAAGTGCTCTCCGGTTAATTACAGGTTGACTGAGTTTTCAGCTGAGATCCCCTACTTTATGTTACATGGCAGGTTAGACATGTTGCAACTTCACTGGATACAAGCAATGTTTTTCACTATGTTAGATGTAGCTGCCCTTACAAACTATATAACTTATTCCGAAAACTACAACGCGAAAGTTATTACTCAGCCGGCGAAACTTCCTTAGGGATCTGGTAAAACAATTATCCATCCTTGAAATTGAACATAATCCATGCCTGAAAAGACCAGTAAGTTTTCTAAACATTTTTCTGCAAAATCAGGAACAGAAGCGACACTAGGGTGTACAGTGATCCTTCCTCCACAGTCCTCGACTCAGATACTACTAAGCAACGCTTGTCGACGGACGACCACTGTTTAATTTGTAGTTTAACAAAATCATTTCAAAGGTGTGGCCTGAAAATGTTGCGAAATTTGTAAACAACCAATCTGTAATGAGCATTCCATAACAATTAGGAACTATTGTAAATCGTCTTAAATGAACCAACATTTTTCTTTAATGAAGATATATAATTTTTACTTTTCTCTTTTTCTTGTTTTGCCTCTTGTTACTTTATTTATAGATATCCATTCATATCCCTATGGAAAATATTTCTAGGTACCACGGTACTTTGACAGTGAGTTTAAGGTATAAATTCCTCTTTTAGGCCAAAACTCATTCTTTTATTGACTTATATGATTGTACCATTATGTATCAACTTCGAATAGACTGATTTAGGCTAAATAGAAGTTTCAACAATGTAGCTTGAGGTAAAGTAATTAAAAAACGAGCATGAAAATGAAAAAGGTACCAGAGTACCACTGTGCACATGAAGAGTAAGATGAATGACATTACTGGTGTGCATAGTAAAAGTAATAGTAATATAAAATTTTTAGTTGCATAACTTTATAAAGTTTTGGTTTATTGAATTAAAAATAAATGCACGAGTTTACGAGTAAGTATGGAAACGTTTGAACAAGTTTACATCTAATAAGATTTCACATAGTCGTAATAACTATTAAACAAGTTAGAAGGTAATGTCTCAAGGGATTATAGTCATAATTAAGTTAAGTTACAACTATAATCAAATTTGTAACAGATTAATTTGTATTATAACTGTCAATTAGTAAAGCTTGAACTAAATTTATGGAATAATGAAACGTGAAATGAGAGATATTTGCAAATATATCCAAACAGAAATGTCGCAGAAGTAAGTAAATATGAAATAAGAAAAGAATAAGAAGCTAAGTGGAAACATAGAATCCCTAAAGGATTTTTAATGCCTGTTTATGTTACTTGCGCTATAAATAAGTTTATTGATCGAGAAAATATCGAAAGACAATATAAAAGTACAGCAATCTCTTACACGCGGTATCTGAAACTTTACAACTTCGGAATTTTCTCTCGAGGCTCAACGTAAGTCTTTCATTTTCTCTCAAAACACGGCAGTAAACATGGTCGATTGAAAGCTTCTTTTGTTCTGTTACTGCTAATTTACTTATTGATGGTATTCTTAAGTTTTATTAGACGATACGATATTTATCAGAATATTAATTACTGGTTAGTAAAGCTGAAAGGATTTAGAAGAGGGTTAAAGTTCTTTATCGGATAAGTTCTCCTTGGGTTTGGTGGATTAACCCAAAGTCATTTTGGTTGTCCGAGTGTCTTTTACTAATACCACCAACTATGTTAGGGCTGTTAAATTCTAGACATACGCGTTGCCCGAAACTCAACCATTCTACAACATTGTTTCTAGTTTCAAACTTGGTCTACTTTTGATATCAACATTCATTCGTGGTGTACGATTGTAACATTTTCATTTTAATCCCAATTTTCCAACTACGCAAAATTGGTCGTTTAGATTTACGTATGTATAATCCGACTAAAAATCGTTTATTTTGTTGAACATTCCGTTAATATAGCTTTAAAGCTTTGTAGTGTATTAAAACAAAATTTCAACCAACTAATATATAATAATAGCATGAAATAGCTGATTATATCGTATGTGTTAGATACATTAGTGCAGGTCTTGGAATGGAAATTGAATTGCAGATTAAGTTCAAAGGTTAATATGTAATTAAAAATTATTGTTAATTTTATTAAATACAGAAATAAAAAGTTTACCTCGAGTAGGATTTGAACCTGACCTGTACTTTGCTAGAGTACCGCGCTAACCAACAACTGCGCCATGGAGATTCAAGTCCCAATCGACGTAAATTTTGTCTTTGTGTATGTAGAACTGATGTAAATTAAAAAATTTATAATAATTTTTAAATAAATATATTTCATTATAAAATTTTGTTCAAGATAAGTGTACAAAACAGGTGGGTAGTTCATATTTTGGGTTTAAAGGGCTAGTATTTCCGAAATCTTAGAAACTTTAAACAAATACTAGGTAAGTTTAAGATACAAATTTACATTTCAATCTACTGTGGATGATGTGTGAACAACAAAATTGCTTTTGAGTCAGTTTTATTAGAATTAAAATTAAGGTTCTATAAATAATTATATATTGAAGTTTTTGCAAATTGTGATACTGTCGATTGGCTTATTTGGTTATGTAATAATTTATGTAGGATCTTCGTCTTACACTTCTTACTTTATTTGAGAACACGAAGGATCATGGAATTTATAAAAAGACTTTCTTTATTAACACAATTGAACTTCAATACAAAACTACGCTAATATTACACAATGTCCAACTCCAACAGAATTCGTGAAATTCTTACAAACGCAAATAGTAATTAAATGTGCACATAATTTAAGCGAGAACCAGAGATATATTTTTTAAGCTTAGAATATGATTACATTTAGAGATAGATCGTGTATTTTCGGTGAATTAAAGTAAATTATTAAATATTAAAAACTAAACTAACTCGTGTTACATTTTTTCCGTAACTACAACAACAATGCAATTCATTTATATATATATATATATATATATATATATATATATATATATATATATATATATATATATATCACTAGTTTCCACCTCCGAACCGTATAGTTCGTAATACATTCTCACCTCAAAAATTACTTTGTCGCCTCCACTTGCGGAGGAGACAACGTTTTCCCATATAATTACTTCATAAAGGCCATCAGTAGTCTTTACACGAGATTTCGTTCGGAAGTCCGAATGTATCATATACAACTATAAAAAACTCTTTTAGTTCAATTGTAGATCTTTGGCGCTAGTATCACGCTATCAGTGAGGTAGCTGCCACGTTGTCACCTCCGTTGGTTTGATTGCATCTTCCAACCTCCAAAATCACGGCAACATTGTAATCTTATAACTGCTAACACATTTAATTATATGAGTATGTTCTTCCTCAGTATCCAACTTCAATGTTAGTAACAAGTGCGCGCCAAATCTTAAGTTTCGGTATTTGTGAAATAATGCAAAGAAGAGGAAATCTGTTAGTGCAATTGGCTTTAAATACATGTAAGTACTATAATAATTTACGATTAATTAATTAGTATATGATATACATATTTCTTGTTTTTCTTGTGTGAATAACAACTGAACATGGTACATAACTTTCTAACTGCCTTTTGGTGTTGATATCAGACTTGAAATGATATGAATTATCATAGTGGCAGTATTAATTGTTTGAAACTTTAAATTTAATCATTATGCAACTCGGCAGATTTATTGTGTTTTACAGATTGTTTTTTAAGCGGAATAATGTCAACTCTTAATAACTGTTGTTAAATGAATTTGATTATGAAAAATGCTTGAGATTTAAAATTAGGTACATGTATAATTTCTTTTGTGCTGTGTAAGGAAACAATCGTACTCCTTTAATGGAAAACTTCATGTTTTTAATTATGAGCAACGTAAATTAAAGTTTGTTACCTTGATTGATTTCTTGGCTTTATTTCGAAGTTCAGCAACATGCTCTAATAATATTTAAAATCTGAACTGAGGTAATAGTATAAACAAAATTTGTTGTTATAAATATTCAATATACACAATATTGTGTATGGAAACCTAATAATAGCCGATAGTAGCACATTGAGTGAAGAAAAATCAGAATTTAAAATGTTATGTTATGTTCGCATTGGTTAGTAGGTTTTGTAGGGAAATAGTCAGGAAAATATTAATTTTATTACAAAATTTAAAGAGCCAAAAGTCAAAAACTGTTTAAGAACGGTATCATAAATATGTAAAGTATTTTCCATTGAGCACTACAATTATACTGAACAATATTATTTTTTAAAAATTTATTTAATAAAATTCTAGAAAACATTTGTTTACTTAAATTATATTCACATGATTAATTATAATCTAATTCTCTTTTGAGTAGTACAATTTTTATAACACATTTAACCTTTTGAAAACTCCACAAAGTCCTCTTTGTGATAACATATTGTTATTTAAGAATATTCTTATACTAACATTCTGCGTATTGTATTACTTTATTAATATTTACATACGTGTATATTTTGATACAGCCAATGCAGACATTGTGAAAAATAACAATGATTGCTATAATTTTGACGAAGAAGAAGAAAGTTGTAAAATAAATAGAAGTGAAAAAGAGATAGAGGGTGCAAATCATTCAATAAGTTGTGACAACATTCCAAACTTTAATTTTGGTAAGTGGGAGTGGGAAGTTAGTGATAGAAAGGTAGCGAAAGTTAGTAAAAATGTTGATCTATGTAACTGGGAAGTAGAGAATAGTAAAGAAGTAGTGAAGGAAGAAAGTGGTTTCATAAGTGAAAGCCAAGAAATACAACCTGATTTTGAAGAAATGGAACTAATTGAAAATGAAATCTACAGTGTAAACGGTTTTCAAAGGAATATTCAGATAGTACCTACCAAGTTACCAGATGATAACCCAGAAGACGGAGAAAGAAGTGAATTAGTGAAGAATACAGACGGATATATTAATAACGGGTTTACTAGTTGCGAAATGGAAAGAAATGAAGCTGAAATTGAAAATAGTTTTAAAAATGTTTACGAAAAAGTAGGTACTAGCTGTGAGCAGAGAATAGAAGAGAATGAAGAAGTAAGCTATTGTCCAGAAACTTCAAATGATGATAGTAGCCATTCGGAAATTATTCCTTTTAGTACAAATACTCTGCAAATATCTTCACAGGAAATCAGTTCACAAGACCTTATTGTAAATGAACCTTTGTCTAATAAATTAAAAAAGCAAAAACAATCCAAACTTAATCGATGCAAATTTTGCGATAAAGGCGTACTTTCAAAAAACTTTACAAGACATTTACAAAGGAGCCACGCAAACGAAAAAGAAGTTGTATCTGTTTTTAGGTTACCAAAAAATTCTAAAGAAAGACGTCAAGCGTTCAGTTTATTAAGAAATAGCGCAAATTTTGACATATATTAAAGGCGAAATTAGAGCATACAGAGAACGAACTAAAAAAGCAGTAGAAACAGAAAAATTTTATCCTTGTGTTACATGCAAAGGGTTGTTTTTAAGGCAGTATTTAAAAAGGCACGTAAAAAAGTGTTATGGATTTAAAAATACAGGTTCTAAAACAAATTACTTGGGTCAATCACAAACACTTTCTGTCTGTGCATTTGATAAAACCAACGTTATAGCCACTTTAAACGTCAAAGAAAAAGTTTTCGACATAATGAAAGGAGATGAAATAGCTCTAGAAGCTAAAAAGGATATTTTAATTGCACATTATGGAGAGTCGTACCTGAAAAAACATAAACAAGATGGAATAATATATGCTTGTAGTAATCGCATGCGCGAACTGTCGCGATTGCTAATAAGCTTTAGGAATGTAATAAACAACAATATTGTATCGTTTAAGGACATGTTACATCCTAAACACTTCGATAATGTTTTATTTCCTGCTAGAAATATTGTCGGTTCCAATGCAGAAAAAAAAACATTTAAATCTCCCAGTCTTGCCATGCATTTAGGAACATCTCTGAAATTTGTGTGTGAAGAGTTAGTACATCTAATTTTAAAAGAGAGGCTTGGATTTAGGTGTCCATCTGTAAACCACAAGAAGGATTGTTAGAAAATATTAGTTATTTCAAACAATTAATCAAAAATCGCTGGAATATAGAACTCTCTTCGATAGCAAATAAAGATTTACATGAAAAACGATGGAAGAAGCCACTGATAGTCCCTCTAGTCAGTGACGTAAAAAAATTCAGAGAACAAGCACTAAAACTTGCGCAAGATTATGCAAGAAAAATAGTACAAGAGGAGGATAATATGAAAATCTTTAAATTATTTGTTCAGTGTACTTTGGCTTTACTAATAATATTTAACAGAAGAAGGATTGGTGACGTACAATACTTAAAGATAAAGGATTATTTAAATGAACATAAGAATAACTTCAAAGATTTTGAGGATGTCTTAACAGAAGGGGAAAAACAGCTTACACGTAAATATAAAAGAGTTTTAAACAGTGGCAAAGGTTCTAGAGCTGTAGTAATATTAATCCCAGAAATAATTCAGAGCTTTATTAACATCATAATTACCTACAGAAATAAATATATAAGTGCAGATAATGACTATATATTTGCCGTACCCGGAAGTTCTATAAAGTGGGGAAAAGGCGACGTAGCACTAAGAACGCTTTCAAAAATGTGTAATTTGGAAAATCCTGGAAGTATTACGAGTAATAAGTTGCGAAAACAAATTGCAACAGTTGCGCAAATATTAAATTTATCAAACGAAGAGACGAAGCAATTCTCAAAATTCATGGGTCATACGGAGAAAACTCATGAGGGATTTTATGAGTAAGTTAACTATTTTTAGAGATATAATTTTTGTTTTTATTTTTAAGATTGCCCATTGATATATATCAAACCGCAAAAGTTTCCAAATTGTTCCTTATGTTAGAGAAAGGAATGCCTACAAAGTATAAAGGAAAATCGTTAGCAGAGATAGATGTAGATATAAACCACGAGTGTGCAGAAGTGGACGAAGAAGAAGGAGGAGGAGGAGGGAATGAGGAAGAAGCGAGTGAAGAAGAACAGAATGAAGAAGACGAAAACACTGGTAAGTTTGTATTGCTGAACACTAGTAAATCTTTCTTTTTCATCAAGGTTCCGAAATTGAAACCGCACGAGGTACTATCCGCGTGTTTTTGGGAAAGATGGTGGTGGGATTGAAATAAGGATTCTAAAGTTTTCATTTTCTATTTTAAATTAGATTGGCAAAATATTGGTCTATTATTACTTAGTCCAGTCCCACATAATAAGCTTAGTCTCTAATCTGCACTTGTTAATGTTACCTTTTTCTCTATTATTCTTCAGTTTCTTTAATTTGCGTAGTCAGTCACCTGACAGAATACGCAATCATGTGAAGTCCCTGCTCTATTTTTGTTACAGCATATATTACTGTATGAGTATTCCTTTTATTGTTTATGTGTTTTGGGTTTTATAGATAAGGAAAACAGTGTTCCAAACGAAAATATCCAAGTCGCTGAAGTTATAGAAGGTGAGAGAAGGGAAGATAGTACTCCAGAAAATACAGAATACATTTTAAGCGGTAAGTAAAACAAATTTTAAGGTAAATCCACATGAAATATTTAGATTCTTGACATCGGTAGACTCTGTTCAATATGGCAAGGGAAATAAAATTGATAGCTGCCGGTTTGTTGAAATCAATGTCTGAAGCAATTGTTAATTGTATACAAACTCTTACTGTTGGCGAACGTTTCATAACAGATCGCAGTGGACCTTTTCCGGACCATTTGAAACATATAAAACTGACTATCCAATACAGAAGTCCAGTGCGATCTGTGAAGAAATATCAGGTACAGCAGAAGCTTGTGTACGCGGTTTTATTCTGAATCTGTTCCTTTTTTGTGTTTTTTGTCTTTCACAGTTTATTTCTGTTCCGAAATTTCAACAATTCATGATACAATAATTAAATTCGTTTTAGTATCAACTATGAACAAATTTTACTTTTGTTTACTGCTTTTCACAAACGAGTTATTCTTTCACCGAATAACGACAAGCTCCTTTTTCCAACACCTTCTTTATAGTTATTTGCCTACTGTAGTAACTATACCAAGCTGTGTTCAAATTTTGGAAGTCATTCTGTCTTTCCAGACGATCAAAAAACGACAATAGTTACAAAAGAATAGTTACAAAATAAAATTTGCGTCCCTAGGATTATCTGTGAAAAGCCTTCTGAAATGTTTTATCGAACTGAGACATATCTTTACGAAATCACTATATAAGTAGGTACTGCTCAAAGTATATAATTACAAATCTTCTTGATTTCTTGAAGTATACAAGCAGTGTAGCTTTCTCTGTAGTATACCTATACGAAATGCTAGTTTCTGCGCAACCCACCACTGTTGATCGGAGAGTGTACTACATTACAATTTTATTTATTTTTATTTGATTAATTTAAGTAATATTCCTGGTTTTAATCTTTTTTAGATAACAGCGATGATGAAGATGATCTTCCTCTCAGTAAAGTACAAAAATCACTTAAGAAGAAAACTATTACTACGAAATCAGTGAAAAAAAGGAAAGGTATTGCAATATTTTATAAAGTTTTGTAAATTTTAACATAATATTTTTCAGATTGGTCTAAAAATGATCTTTCTCTATTAAATAAAGAGTTTTCTAAGCATATACAAAACCGTATATACCCATCTGCCATTGAAATAAGAAGGTTTATTAAAGGATCTAAAATCAATCGTACAGAAGCCGTTATACGTTCAAAGATTCAGCATTTATTGAAACAAAATATTTAATTTGATTTAATATAATTTTATTATTTCTTGAATGTTTTAGTATATTAAATAGTACATGGTGTTCCTTATTGTACTTTTCTTCAATCGTCTCACATAAGAGATCAGTGTATCCTGCGTATCCATACAAAGCATATACATTATCATCAACTCTTATCAAAGAATTTATGAGTATTTTTTAGGAATTAAATATAAAAAAATTGACGCTAAAGCTTCGTAAAAACTTTTTAGAGACAACTTGATTTTTAGAAAATTGCTATCGGCAATCGCAAGCTGGATTTCATATGCACATTATTTGTAAGTTTGTTCAAAAGTACTGCTGACTTTGAGTCGATAGACTTGATAGATTATTAGATACATACTAACCTAATCTACGAAATTTTTAAACACGAATTCACTATCACGTCATTTCAGAATGTCAACAAATTCAGGTAAAATGCGTCAACGTTTTAGAGAGTTATATTAGAAATTATTGAATTCACTAATCTAAATAATTTTATTTGAGGTTTTACATTTGCGGGTGAATAAGGTATGTCTGCAAAATTTAGGAAAACACCATAACTTCAAATCCATTTAGGTCATGGGTACCAAACATTTTAAAACTGTCTATATTTCTACTAGTTGCGTATGTTGTAGACTTTTTCAATCAACTGTACATAAATAAATCTGCTTTTATTAATAGGGTTTAAAAGTAATTAATTCATTAATCATTAGTCAATTGTTTCAGAATAAGGTTAATTTATTAATTTCTTAATTCTATTCAAATCTACTTTGTAAATATTTTCGATTAAATATGCCAATTAAAATGTCATCAGAAGAACCAAATTCTCTACAGTATTTACTTTAAATAATAAAACAATGATTAATGCGAGTATTGTATGTGCTAGAAGTTATTTATTTATACACGTTTATTACATGTTCCTACCTCCCAAAATCTGGTAATGCTGTAAGAGGTAACAGCGTACTTCTCATAATTTCAATCGGAGGTCACAACGAGCGTTGAATATGTACTTTAATACATGTACCTATGTATTTGTGATTTCATGTAAAAAAAAGTTACCCCTCGTTTGAAAGCCATAATGCAAAAGTTCCCCTCAGTACAAATATAAATGTTTTGGAATGATTAACTTATTGTTTATAGAGGAGGTCAGGTTGCCTTGCCAACATAACGGAGGTATTAGCACACTTCGTATAGATATATATATATATATATATATATAATATATATATATATATATATATATATATATATATATATATATATATATATATATATATATATATATCGATGGTCCTCTGCAATAACGACATAACTCAAAATTCAGGTGTTTTCAGAAAACGTGTTTAACCCTTATCCGGACAACGTGTCTGTTGGACATAAGCTGTTAAGAAATGCTCTATTTAAAAAAAACAAATTGACTTTGGACATTGATATTTTTTGTATTCCTCAATTACATGAATAACTAAAGATTCGTATAAAGAAAAATTTTTATTTCAACATATAAGGGAAATAAAAATTGTGTTAATTTGTTACACAGCCGTATAAGATGTGTCCATTGGACACATACTTAGGTTTCATCTATTTAGTAACGGCTACGTTGTTATAAGTGAAACAAAATGTCAATCGCATACTCCTCCCTCTGCCACCTACCTCAGTCCTTCCCCTACTCCCACAAATTCTTTAGTTATCTAGTTACTGCTTGAACCTTGACGTTAGTGGATGTTTACTATTGTTTTTATTTCGCTTTGATTTTACAGCAAAAAGGTAAATAAATTTTTGTTTTTTTACATATTGCACTCCAAATTGTTTATGGTTGGAGAAGAAAATTCTTCGAATAAAAAATTTCTCTGTCATGTCATTCTCACTTTTGTCATATGCATTGGTTTCGCTAACAAGTACATTTGAAAAAATTACTGCAATAGCATGTGTTATATTGTGATATTTATAATATTGTCATTAGTAAATTATTGTTTCAGATCTTATATTTTTTTTGAAAATGAGTAAACATCTTAGTCAAAAGGAGCTCGAGTACTACGTAAACCACTTATCAGATTTGGATTCAGACAATGTTGATGAAAGTGATGGGGACGCTTTTGACGACGACGGCGACGACAGCTTCTGCCCCGACAATCCAGATCTATCGGAATCTGACCATAAAGAAGTTGCCTCAGAAGTCAGTGATATTCAAAGTGCTTTGGATATGGATGATTTGCCTCAGCAGGATGCAGATGTCATGTTAGCAAAAGATGGAACACAGTGGTTTTGCAATGCTCCACCAGAAAGCCGTACTCGAGCACATAACATTATTACTGGTCAGTTCAAAAAAGTTGTTGTGCCACCTGTCAAAATTCTTGAAGATCCATTAGATGCTTTTCTGCTATATCTTGACAGTGCTATTATGGATGATGTAGTAAAATTCACCAATCTTGAGGCAAATCGGATCCTCCAGAATAAATGGAAAAACTGTGACAAGGTTGAAATGTACGCTTTTATTGGCTTATTGCTAACAGCTGGTCATTTGAAACAACACCACACAAACTATGAGGTACTTTGGAATTCAATTTATGGACCGCCAATTTTTCGGGCAACAATAGGTTTGCAACGATTCAAAGCTCTGCTAAGGTTTATCCGGTTCGATGACAAGGCAGCAAGAAGTGAACGACGAAAAATTTGCCCCTTTTAGGGATACATGGGAAAAAATTAATCACAAGTTAGGAAAATATTATATTCCTGGAGCGAATCTCACTGTAGATGAACAGTTAGTGCCATTTCGCGGTCGTGTCCCTTTTCGGCAGTACTTGCCATCAAAACCTGACAAGTACGGGATGAAAATATTTTGGTTGTGTGATTCGGAGACTTTTCATCCTCTCAAAGGTTTACCAT
This sequence comes from Vesta saturnalis, assembly GCA_036346205.1. Lineage (NCBI taxonomy): Eukaryota > Metazoa > Arthropoda > Insecta > Coleoptera > Lampyridae > Vesta > Vesta saturnalis. The sequence goes on along the minus strand of JARFJB010000317.1, from coordinate 6,634,148 downwards.
ATTTGGGTAGGGAGTTTGGTGGCAAAGCCCAAGGACTGGCTGCGCGAGTAGTGGAAACTTTGACAGAACCATATCACTTTACCAACAGAAATATTATATTTGACAATTATTTTACGGATTTGACATTGGCTTTGAACATGTTGTCTAAAGGATTGACCACAGTTGGTACAGTCAGAAAAAATAAAACATTTATTCCACCACAATTTTTGACCAACAAAAATAAAGAACCAGACTCATTTTTATTTGGATTTACGAAAAAATGTACTTTAGTATCCCGTTCCAAAGTTGAAGAAATCTGTTATTCTTCTATCAACAATACACCATGATGCATCTGTTAGTGAAGAGAACCATAATAAGTCAGAAATAAATTTATATTACAACAAAACCAAAGGTGGAGTTGATTCCTTGGATCAACTATGTCATGAGTACGTGTGTAAGCGGAAATGCAATATGCTTGACGTGTGTGGCATAGCGTCTTATATCATTTGGACAAAAACTTATCCGGACTGGAACAAAAAAAGACATGACAAAAGAAGGGAATTCCTGAGAATAATATCCGAAATACTGGTGATGCCACATATAGAAAGGCGTAGGAAGTCAACGGGGATGCAAAAAAATATTGTAAAGAATATAAATGCATTTCAAAAAGCAGTGTCCCAACAATTTAGCAGCAGGAAATTAGAAAATCCAACAGTTTTATGTAATCAGAAAAAGCGTTGTTATATTTGTCCAACTAAAAAAAGTAGAACTCAGAAGCAAATATGTTCCAAATGTAGAAAAAACGTATGCAATGAACACTCTCATAGAATATGCCATAAATGTAAATAACACTTATGTTTACATTTCATATTTTTTGTTATTTTGAATACTAGCATTTATTCACTTTCTCGAAAAATGGTTTTGTTCGGTTTTGTTACGTTTGCATTGTACTTTCCATACATGAAATTGTTGTGACTGTTTTTAAAATAATTCAGTTTTAATAAACTAATACATAATATACTTTATTTTACGTAAATATGTAATTAGAACTAGCGTAAAGAAATTGCAAAAGCGTGTGTTCGGGAGACACACGTTGTCCGGTTGTGTTACAAAAAGACGTTGTCTGGATTAGGGTTAAAGATTTCACATTACAAATTATTACCTATAACTTGCATTTTGATAGATGATGTTTCTTAATTTATATCATAGTCAATAGAGAAATGGTTTGTCTTTTCACACTTCATTTCCTTATTTTGATTAGATGATGTATAAACCCCTAAGCGATAACTTTTACACCTAATGTTCCACTTATGTCACTATTTTACAGAAAATAACTAAGCTTTTTGATTCATTTTTTTTATGTCGACATTGTGAGTGTGGACCAATAATAATCATGGATATAATAAGGATTAAATTCAGCAAAACTAAACTTTATTCTTGTAAAACTAACAAATACAAAGATAAAAAGATATAAAAATTTCTGTAATAGTATCGATAAAATTTTCGCGATCAAAACTGAACGAATTACAAAGCAAATCAGTTCTAGCGGTTTTTATAATATGACTCGTATAGTTTTGGGACTACATTTTTTTCCACCAATTTAAGGAGTCCTTTTTTTTTGTTTGGATCTAAGCCCACTGGTTTGTCACACAATTGTGTCAAATTATAGCGCTTGTTGTCCATGGTTGCACAGCCACGAATGTTTCGCTTTTGAGCAACGTCAATTTCTTTAAATTCAGAGGCAGTGTAGTGGTATTTGTAGAACACTTTCTGTGGATTCTCTTTTTCTATGCGAAGAATGGAAATGTCTGAAATTCTTACATTTTGGTTATTCACATCTCTAAAGCCAGATGGTTTGATCGAATATGCCAAATCTTTGAAATCGAGAAATGAATTATGGCTCATTTCTGTCACGGTATATGGTGGCCCTTTTTTTTAGCAGTTCTCATTACAGTTATGTATTGCTGAGGAGTGTATATTGGTCCACGTTTTAGTGACTTTGAAACATAATAAAATGTTGAAACGTCACCTCGGGGGCACTGTAATACTGCATGAAGGTCATATACGAGTACAATGTAATTTTCATCTGCCTTTGCTTTTTCCTAGTGTTCTTCCTTCGCGCGTCTTGCAAGTTTCTTTTCTGCTTGGTGATCCTCAAATTTTTCCTCACCAGTACTATTTTCGTATCGACCACAGTCTTCACATTGGTCCTCCTTGTGCTGGAAGAAGGAAATATTATATTCGTTATTAAATATTTTGGAATACATTTGGTAGTTTGCTGGTTCCATATTTTGGGCTCTACTCAGTTCAAGATAGTCCGTATGAAGGTTCATCAGGGTCCGCTCTCCTTCTATGTATTCCTTCTTTGAATCCCTGCAGCAGTAGTGACTTTCCATCCTGGGTTTTCTTGTGATGTGTATGTTTACTCCGGCCGTCAAAACCGAGAACGCCGCAAGATGACGACATCTTTTTTTCAATTATCGTTCGTATGAAGCGGTCTGTTATTCCTAGTGTGTTTCGGAAAAAGACTTTGCATACTCTTTTTCTTACCCCATCTGTGGTTAAATAACATGCATTATTAGGCTTGCGATTACTGTTCTCTCTTTGATATCTATATTTGGGTGTAATAATATCCATACAGGGCAAAACGAATTCGCGTTGTTTTTGCAGATCTTTTGTTCTCCAAAATTCACTGAAAATCACTTTTCGCTCTTCATCTGTGATTTTAGTTAAACATTTATGTTCACACTTTTGGTCACTGCAAGCAGGTCCCACATATTTTTCTTCAACTATTTTTTTGCTTTTTGTAATATATTGTTTTCCAGAATTTCTCATACGTTTGGCAAAGTTTCTAGACCACAAATCTGGCTGCCCCTTTCTTTTTCTTACGATTTTTTCTGGCAGTTTTCCTTATCAGAGCTTTCACTATTGCTATCGGTTCTGGATAAAGTCGAAAGTCGAATTTTGGTTTCGTGTTGGTATAACATAATCTTTGTCCAAAACATCATCATCGTTATCTTCTGAGAAAAACGAATCCGAACAAGAAGAAGACGACGAAGATCCAGACGATCCGTTGCTCGAAGAGGAAGATGACGATTTGGAAAAATTTTCACATGGAATGGAAGATGACTGCTCACCTGTACTAGTGCATAGAATTTTATCTGAAATTAAAAATAGTTGTTAACGTCATACCGAGTGGAGTAAACCCGTAGCAGTAGAAAATTTACTTATTTCAAAGGAAAAGTATTAAGTAACACTAGTTAACGGCAACTATAACAAATATTTTGCAATTATTATTTTCTGTGCAGTACCTATCTATGTGATAATGACTTAATATCAGACTTTTTATAACCAAAAGAGAAGCAATGATATTCACAAAGGTATTGAGTATTTACTGCTTTTCTGAATATGCAGTCTAATCAGTATTGTGCGTTATATACTAACAGCAATTATTTGTAGACAATGGTATTGGGCATTGCATATTGAAATTGTGCGACATTAATAACTCATCAATTTATGCTTTCTAAGTAACAGGATATTTATTCTATACTCACCACTTGAGATCAATCCAATTTGATCTGACTCATTTTCTATATTATTTGATGGAGTTGGAGCTGGATTTATTGTCAATACGACCTCTGCCTCTGTTTAATCTTGCAGATTAAACAGGGTATTTTAATAAAATTAATAATTTTAGTAATTTTATATTTAGTAATAAGTTGAGAAATATAAGTAGAATTAACAATTAAGAAATACGTAAAACGAATCGTAAGCAAAACTGAATATAGAGCAGGTTAACTATTGCGACAATTGTGCTGATACAAAAGTGTGTAAGGTTGAAATTACACATATACTATGTGCATTATAACTAGTAAGCACAAAAAGGCGCTTAAATGAATAAAACATGACCTACTAACTAGGTCAAACAATAAAATACGTCATGTAAAAAGTTGTATATAAAGTGTAAATAATATCAAATAAAACAGTCTTTGAATGAATCTCATCTTTTATTCAATTACTCAACAGGGTTGTGAGGTCTAGTCTACAATTGGTACGAGTGACGGTGTACCCCTCACATTAAACCCCAACTACTCAATCTCTAATCAGAGAATTGAACAGGCTCTGATTCCGATTCCTGTTTTGCTAAGGCCAAAATTAATTCCGTGCGGTTTTGAGGGTAGGACATTTTATTCTGGCTATAAACAAAAAGAAATTATTACCACGTTGATGAAGGTGGTGATATAATAATAAGATAAATGACTATATTAATTATTTCCAATATCATCAAATTACAGGTTATTCTTCTGTATAACAGCGACATAACCTGAGATAAAACGCAAGGTGACTCAGCAAAGAGAACCTGTCTGATTTGTTATAGTGGCACATTTGAAGATATTGCATACTTAGAATAAAATTCAATTTATTGTTTACCTTACCTTATTATCAATAATGGCACAATACGAGTTAAGGCAGTGTATTTCACAACACGAACTGTCAAGTTGACAAATAATGTTCTTGAATAACGTCACAATACGAAATATGTCGGTATTGTTCATAAATTATAAACTCACTTGCCGGCACTTTTTGAGATGTGTCACTATTCACAAAAACTAGTACTGTTATGCGCCATATTACGGTCATAACTGAATCTTGTGTAGCTGTTCATTATAAATATATTGGAATTTCACGTTTTGCTATAGTAACATAAACCGCCATCTGGTAAATGATTCCGTAAGCAGTGATCTGTCATTGTTACATATAAAAGTAAACGTCATGATCTAAATAATCCACTAAAAAACATAAGATCATGAAATTTTGAGTTGTGTCGTTATTGCAGAGGACCATCGATATATATATATATATATATATATATATATATATATATATATATATATATATATATATATATATATATATATAAACATCCTGCCCCCTCCAGCAGCAGCAAGGCTTCAGGTAGTTAAAAACAAAATAGAGTAAAACAAATAGAGCGACGGAAAACAAAACTATCGAAAATCACATTTAATAAATAGTAAGCTAGGTGAATTTATTTATTTATTTTTTTAAATATCAACTTGAGGAAGTTGGCATAATTTAGTTATACTTCTGGTGAATTCATAATCTTGTGTTTTCAAACGTACAACTCTGACCTTTCCATCTGAACCATTCATGACTTCTATCACTCTAGCTAGCGGCCAGTTCTTTTATAAGCACTAGATCATTTTCTCTTAAATTAATAGAAGGTTTCAACCCTTTTGGTCTATTTTGTAAACGATACTTTTTAGAACCATTAAAATTTGTAGCATTATCAGCATAAATTACGTGAGGGTTTCCTCTACGTGAAATGAAACGTTTAAGTGTCATAAGAAAAGCTTCGGATGATAAATTAGATACGAGTTCTATATGTATGGCTTTGGTTACTATACAAATAAAAAAAGCAATATAACATTTTTGAATTGGAGCTTTTCTCAATCTGGATGACTTTATGATGAACGGACCTCCAAAATCAATTCCGAATTTTTCAAAAGGCCGCGAAATTTTGGCAAATATGACATTATTTGTTGAGACATCGTGGAGTTGACCCGAAAACAAAGTATGAAATTTCTGATGAGGCGCTTTACCTGACGAATGCCATTAAGAGGCCAATATCTCAATCGAAAATTAAATAGAGTATTTTGAGGACCTGCATGCCCTAACCGTTTGTGTTCGTGAAGTAACGTAAGATTAACTATGTAATTATTTGGTGGTAAGAGAACAGGATGTTTTTGTTCATAACAAATATCAGCGTTTTGCAATCTACCACCTATGCGAATTAAATCATCTGGTTCAATAAAAAGCTTAAAAGATAAGAGCGGTTTATTTGAAAGCGATTTATTATTAGAGAGTTCAACTGTTTCTTTACTGAAATGTTCAGTTATAGATAAATCGAAGAGTGTAAGCTAGGGACCTTTGTAGGCGAGAGAACGATGATACTTTCGAAAATATAGATACCCAAAAATTGCCAGGAGTTTCACCTAAAACTAAAGAAACCTTTCGTTTTTCAGGAAGGTTATTTAATTGTATAATCTTTTCTTGAGTTGTTAAATTAAGTTCAGGATCATATAAAAGCTGTGGACCAAAAAAATGTTAAGCGATTCTGCGGGATTTTGTTTAGATTTAATATGACAACAACACCCTGACGTTAGTTCTTGAATCTGCGATACCCGGTTTGCGACAAAGATATTCCAGCGAGAGCGATGACTTCTACACCACAATAATGTTATTTGTGAATCAGTCCAAAGATGCACTGATTTGACTGCGAGATTATCATAGATTTTGAGAATTTTGTTCACCAATTTTGAAAGTAATACCGTAGCATATAATTTGAGTTTGGGTATAGTAATTGTTTTGAGAGGTGAGATACGAGATTTTGCGGATATTAACATGCAAGGTACTGACTTGTCGGCGTATTTTACTCGGAGATAAATGCAACCACCATATGCAGCAGTACTTGAATCAGATAAACCATTCATTTGAATTGAATTTATCACTTTATCTAAAAGGAGGAAGCGATGAATTCGAAGATTTTTTAATTGGGGGATACTTTTGAGAAATACCTCGTATTCCTTTAAGATTGTCGAGTCGCAGATGCTTGTATCCCAGTCAATTTTTAACAAGTAAAGTTTTTGCATTAAAATTTTACCTTTGACTATCACTCGATTAACAAGACCAAGAGGATCGAAACATTGTGCTATCGTAGAGATAATTTTTCTTTTGGTAATATCATTCTCAACTTGAATGACAGGAGATTATATTTGAAAATTATCTGAAGATTCCAAGATAATCCTAACAATTTACAATTGGACCTTGCAAGGTTAATATCAAATTCGGATATTTGTTCATGAGAAATACTGTGTAAGAATTTATTCGAATTGGAACACCATTCTCTTAAATGAAATCCCGAGTGACTTAGAAGTGAATTTAATTGAAAGTAGAGGGTTTTCAGTTCATCATAACTATCGTAACCAGCTAAAATGTCATCCATAGATGTTTGAGCAAGAAGAGCATTAGATGCAAGGGGGTATTGTGTTCCTTGAATGTCTAATTCTTTCAAAACACGAGAGGCGACAAAGGAAGCAAAATTTGTCCCATATGTGATACATGAGAAAGGGCCTTGGGGAGAATCACGCCAAAGAATATTTTGTAAAAAGAGTATTATTACCTCCCGAATACAAGACAGGTCGTGTCACCACTACGCTACCAGCTCGGTTGCAGCAACCGGAGGGCGTGGAGGTTGGCCTATGCGAATTATATGACCCTGCCCGTTGGAACAATGGCTCCCGCGGACTTAACATTGGTTTCTGCGAGCGCGGCATACTTGATGTGGTCTTGGATAGATGAGGTGGGGCTGCAAATCGATCCTGTGAAGACTGCGTGAATTGTGTTGGTCGAGAGCCGGAAACTGCCGGACCTGAGCTTCCGCGTGGGGTACGAAGTGATAAAATCTAGCAGAACTATCAGGTATTTGAGCGTTCTGTTTGAGGCAGGAGGTAGGCTCCACTCAGCATATCCGATATCTGGCAGCGAAAGCGGAGCGACAAGGTATGGAGTTGGTGAGAGTGATGCCGAACTGGTCTTTTGGCGAGACGAAACGAAGGGTGTTGGTGATGGTGCAGGACTCCACCATACTTTCCGCAGCTGAAGAGTGAATAGCATCCTATAGCATCAGGGATAACCGAAGATAACTGATTACGGTCCAGTGAAGACTAGTTATCAACGTATGTAGGGGGATTTCAGCAAACGCGGCGCAGGTTCTGGTGTCGATGTTGCCCATCGATTTGACTATGGAGGTGATGGCTAAATTTAAAAAAATACACTCTACAGGTAATTATTTTTTTACATCGTTACAATTTGTCATTACGAATCATTGTTGAAGAATGCGTGGTCGCAAGGAGGCACCCTGTAACATTTATCTAACTCTTTAACGGCCCTGCCATCCGAAATAATAAATCAATTTTAGGAACATCTTCAACCGCCGTTCTAACCTTGAAGTTATCCTTACTGAGGGATCAGGTGCAGAAACCGTATAAAAACCATATAAAAATTCAGTGTTGGGCGAACAACAATCTGAACTGTGATATATTTTTGGGTAGCCCCCGAAGCACTTCTATCCCATATCAACCCCTGGAACCGATAGACCGTCTTCCGCATTCCGCCCAGAAGTTAGAATACTGCACCGTAAATAAATAGAATTAATTATATTTAAGTTAACTACAAAAAAATTCACAATGGTATTAATTTGTGGAAGCTGTATGAAAAACCTCACTTGTAACGGGAAAACACCCCTACAAACATAAACCTCCCAAACTTCATTTTCATATCCCATTACATTTATTCCACCCATTAAATTGTTATCATTCAATATTTACTGTATAAAACAGATTGTGTTTCTTTTCGTCATTAAATTACGAATTAATAATTTTAATTACCCAAGCCCACGACTTTGCAACCGCACTTGAAAAGTCGGGTTGGTTAGTTGTTGAACTTTACGTTATATTATAACTTTTAGTTAATTGCGGAAAACCTTTCCAATAGTTAGGTTAATAAGAAAATCTAATTAATAATAATTCTGAAAATACGGGGATTGGGGAAATTTTATGATACAGCCTAACCTATAAATTAGTAGTTAATTGTAACAATCTATAAAATATTGCGGAAACATAATTTAAACAAAATGTAATAAGGAGATTGAAAATAAACAAGGAATGTAATGTAACGATAATAATAGAAATGCCACCGGCAAAGCTAAAATATACACATAGAGAATAAAGATATATTCCAAGTTCTCAACATCTTACAATAATATTTAATGTAATGTCTTGACTCGAAATATAATTTTCGCTGGAAATGTATTTATTATTATATAAGGAAAAGTTAGTAGTGCATTTACGTTATTTTAAAGAAAATATATATTTGTAGACGAAAATGGAGGTAGATCTAGAAAAATTTGGTTTCTGAAATTTGTTATACGTCTTCTACGTGCTGTGGCAATCTTTAACTCTAAAATGGGCACAATAAAAGGTAGCAAATTGCAGTCACGTATTTTCCTCACCTTGTAACACATAGAAATATACGGGAGACAGCAAAACTGTAGAAGTAAATTGTGTAAAAGCTGAATTTAATTTTAAAACTTGCGATCTTCAGAATTCCATTGCAATTTTAAGTTCGATAACAGCGCCTTTTATCTCACAAGTAGCTAATTTGTAAAATAATAACGTTATACAAATAATGTAATTTTAAGTAGAAAAAAAGGGAAACTTATTAATAATTCTTGCGCTTCCATCCAAAAAATACTTAAAAGGACCATTGTTAAAAATCTTTCATTTTATTCCTTGAATTATGGTTGGTTGGTTGGTACGTTCGTCACAATCCCTGAAGACAATAACAAAATCTTTTGCTTTCTTTACGCTGTCGCAGTCATTTTTCATTCACGAACAATAGTACCCTACACAAATAAAAATTTCAAAGCTTAAGGTGCTTAGACGTTTTAGGAAATAGTTAACACACTTTTTTTCTTCTTGATTGACGTTGTTTGTCTATAAGACATAATCATATAGCTATAAAAGTGAAATACTACAGAATAAAAGCACTTATTTGATTGAAACGCATTTTTGTTTATTTTTAGAAGCAAAAATAAGGTCAACTTTAATGAAATTGTGTGAAAGTAAACAGTGTGCAAAATTTAATTACATAAAAACGTAGCAAAGATTGATGATTCCATATCTACTTTAATATTTAACGTACATTTGACACTAAGCGAAAGTCATGCCTAAATCTATATTCAATCGACATCCACTACATTTATGGATTTTTAAAACTGCCATTAAATTATAATACTCATTTTATAATCGAGTAAAGGAAAGGAAAATTGAAAATGAATTCTTGGAAGTATCGATGATAATGCATAAAAACTGTCAATATTTGATAAGTGCAATCACATTATCAATATAATGGAATAATAAAACGTGTACTTTGAAGGCACGTTTTAGATCGAGTACTGGGGGTATGTATTTTAAATGTTACACTAATGGTGATTAAGTTATACAATAATAATTTAAATACTTATGCTTCCATTTAATACAGTATCAATGGATTTGGGATAAATCGATCTAAAACAAAGTATATCTCGATCAAGAACAAATACCAGACGTTCGATCCTGTAGATAGCCTCATCATATTTGATACATTTGTCAACAGTCCCAATGAGCAATAAAAGAGTTGCATAAAAGTAAAAAAAAAACGTATTCACCAAACCCCAAACTACGGAAATACCTTGAAATTATGAAGGCTTTGTGGGATTCTCCCACAGCTAATTTCATGTATATTAACGAAATTTCATTAAAAATCTTAACTTTCTTGTACATAATTTAAGTATATGGCGTGGAACGACCTTCCAACCTACTCAGTCGATTGAAGATTGATCGTTACACCCCTGAGTAATTTAACTAGTGGTATCTAACATATATTATTCAGCCTTGCGCTCTTGATTTTATTATTATTGACCTAGTGACACTGCTGACATGTTTACGTTAAAATTTCCTTATGCTAAGCTATAATTACCATTTTGCTATTTAACCTGATTACTAAAGATGGCGTATGTGACCCTGTTCAACCTGAGATTGAAATTAGCCAATTGGATCAGTTTAAACATCATACGGGCCGAGAAGGGAGCAAATGTGGTATATGTACAGTGGTTCCTTAAGAATCCCTTTCTCTGTTGATTGGTTTCCCTTCGTATTCGTATCCATAATTGATACGTTCCCCAGGTTACCAGAACTATTGCAAGTACTATTGTTGTGCTTGATAGAATGGTTACTATGAAACGATTTTGCTCAAGGGAATTTTGTACAAGCCTTGTCGTATTGCGTTTTACTCGTTGCTCTACTCGCTGGGTTGATCTGACGCCTTCCATATTACTTATTTCTAGATGCTGTTTACTTTACTACCAAGCTGATGTGACTGATTTGTGACAAGTGCTGATCACTGGCACGGTATCTTTCCGTGAATACTTTGTTTTGTTTTTACCAGGCATTCCTGCGATATTTGGATAATCTCTATTTATTTTAAGGTCATTTTTTGCCTGATTCCATTTCACACTGCCCCAGAGTGTATCCCAGGTACTGTCTTAAAGATGAGTTTCCCCGCGCTAGTACCAGTCCTAGCAAAGCTCTATTCGGTCTCTATGTCTTCTGGGAAATTTTATTTATCAAGTAAGTTAACGAATGTTCAACGTACTCCAAAAAAAAGTGATACGACGGATCCCTTGAACTACCGACCATATGCAATTACCTCTATTTTGTCTAAAATAATGGAAACATCCATCAATCATAAACTGCTCCCTTTCCTTGAAACTAACAAACTCCTTAGTGACCACCAATATGGGTTTAGGCAGAGTCGTTCAACAGGTGATCTTCTTTCATAGCTTGAAACAATACATTAGAACAATCCGGTGAAACAGTTGTACCTTTACATATCTCAAAGACATTTGACGAAGTTTGGCATAAATGTTTACTTGTCAAGCTCACCTCGCTTGGATTAAATGATATGCTCATCAACTAGATTTATAGTTTCCTTAGTAAAAAACGAATACGTGTTATAGTTGATGGACTTTCTTCAAACAAAGTTAGCATTAACGCGGGTGTCCCACACTGATCAGTTTGTCAGGGTATTTTGAACACCCTGTATACGTATTGGGTAATTTTGTTTGTAGTCTTATGCACTTCGTTAGATTCCGTATATACATATTTTTTTTGTCAAGTTTAGTTTTATAGATGAATTTGTTTAACGTGTGTAACGACCTTTAGGGATGGTAGGTGTGTGGTGAGCTTTAAATTCTTTGTTTGTGAAATTATTATTCCGTAATTTAGGTTGTTTTTCCTTGTTATTTCCCGTTTATAGAAGTTTGATTAACGCTTATTTGTAAATAGTTGTCTATAAGTTTAATTAAGGTTATTTCGTTTGATTTCCGTAAAATATAATAGAAAATTAAGTACGTTAAATAAATAGTGTCATTTATCTGTGTATGATGTCATGTTAGCGCCATAAAGTCGCTTAAGTATAGTTGTCCAGTTTATTATTGAGTATTTTGGTTTTAATTCATATAGGAAGAATGTGGGACTGATTGCTTGTACTTAAATAAAAAAATATAGAGATGTTTTCTCGTTGATCTTGCTGACGTTTAGTTTTTGAAAATTTACAGAGTCCTTACGGACGGAAACGAATTTGTGTATTGGGGTACCTTATTTTCCCCTTCCGTTTTTTTAATTGGTGGAATTAAATTAGATAAGATTTTTTTCGAGTAGTGGGATTAAAAATCCAAGATGGAATTTGTTAATAATTTTTGGCATTCTGAAACTGATCGTGCTTTCGAGTAGTATACGTTGCCGTTTATTGTTACGCTTTAAGGGGGTGGTTTAGAACGTTGAAATTTTGGACCTTGTGGTGTTTAACGAACGTACTTTTTTTTGTGTAGTAAGGGTAGTTTAGCTACTTCTGAAGAATACCTGTGAAAGGGATTTATTAAAATTGTTCATCACCAAAGGATTATACCTAGTGCCGATTTCGGTTTTACGTAAAGTTACCTAGAGGACATCGTCGTGTTGTATAGTGCTTCAGTGACCTCTTTGGTTTATATCGCTTCTGCGGATTTTAAAATCATCGTTCTTGCAATGCCACCTATTTATCGTACAAAGCGTGTAAAGATAAAGAAACTTTCGCATTATATTAAAATTTATAGTTATTTAAAACAGTTATCAAGTCATTTGAACGCTCATATTAATATTTTAAAAGAAGTTAGTAATTAATACAGTAACATTCTAACGAGTTTAGTCAAGAAATTGTTTGTGTATAATGAAACAATAGTCAACATTTTATTCATCATTTTGCCAGAGCAGGGAGATTTCATTTCCGTCATAGCCGTAACCGACCACCTGGTTATCTTCCACATATATTGTAACACAGAAGAGATGTAATTCTAGACCGTAAGGTAATATAATATTGTGTTTTTTTATTGAAAATTTTGAAGATTTTTGTGTTTCGATTTATATTTTTTTGTGTTTATGAAAGTTTGAAAGCGGGGTCATTTTTTTTTGTTAAAGTAAGTTGTTGTTTAAATTTGTTTAGCGTAATTAATTATAGTTTTGACGCTCCACCTTCACACTTTTTTATTTTGGTATTAAAGGGCAATCGACCCTATTGTAGTATATTATCCACGAATTATATCTTTATAGGTTAAACGATTTAGAACGGCGTAAATCAGACATCCTGTCGCCTTTTAAGTATTTGTATTTTTTTGTTTATACGCATTATCGTATGTTTACATTTTTTTTTATATTTATCATTTTTATTATTTTATTATAGTTTGTTAGTTTTCATAAATGTGTTTAATTCTGTAAACACCCTTCTTTTGTGTTACATAACCGTTTTTTTTTTGCGAACTTAAAATTTATTGAGTAATTGCAAGTTACCGGTAATTATTTTTTAACGTAACCAGGTTAGTTTTTTTGCTTTATTGAGTAATAGCGTTCTTAATATTTAGTATTTTATTTGATTTTTTTTGTTGAATATTAATTCAGTTTAGAGTTCATTCTATAGCTTATTTTTTTGTTTTGTTTTGATTAATATTTAATGCCTAATCTATTACACTGAGGTGTATTAACGTAATTTTTATTGAGTGTTTATCACACTTTTGTTTGACAAGCGTGTTGTTTTTTTGAAGCCCTATTTCAGGTGGCTTGCTGAGTTGCTGTCCAGCACACCTGGAATTGATTGCGGATAGGTAAGTGTATGTTTGGACACGCTATGTACTCGTAATTTTGGCACGACAACCCTTATTTTGACTACCAAACATTCTGGCGCCCAAACCGAATTGATTTTGTCTTCATCCCCTATTGTGACTTACGGACGATTTACTATTCTGGATGCGCAAAATTTTTCAACATCTGACCTACACCCATACGCTGGCTAGTCGGGGCAAAAAGGTCAATTTATCTGTAATCCGTTCTACCACCCGTTTATACCGTTACAAGTTACAGCGCTTACATTTTTGCTATATATATATATATATATATATATATATATATATATATATATATATATATATATATATATATATATATATATATATATATATATATATATATATATATATATATATATATATATTCTTTATTTCTTCGACAACTAACCTGATCCATTGCTTTTATGACGACCACGCTCTCCATTACAGTTCATCTCAGTATATTCACAGCAGTAATCTACATTCTATCCCAAATCCAGAAATTAAATCTGAAATGACAATTTCAATTAACAAAAACATTCTACATATCGTCGAAAATGGAATTAATAATTTAATTAAATTTATTGCTGATAAAACTCAGTGCTGCCTTGTATCTGCTAAAAAATTCGATCATTTCCTGTTGTAAGTATGAATGGCTTAGATCTTAAGTTTTCAGATTCTATTGCTGTGCTGGAAATGACTGTATCTTCAAATCCGTCATGGGTTGACCATCTTTCTCAACTACTAAAGCACCTGCTCATAAAATAGGCCTTTTGTGCAGATCTAAGTAGTACTTTATACCTCCCAACAACCTTTACTGCTGCACATGGCCCAAATTCGACCTCATCTAGAACATAATTCTCACCTCTAAGGTTGGTGTTCCGCAATGTGCTCTTGAAATCGTTGATTGTGTTCAAAAAAGTGATTAGGCTTATAAACGGCCCGTCTTTAACATCAAACGTACACTCCCTTGGGAATAGAAGACTCTTTCAGTTATTTCCTTGTACTATCAGTATTACAATTATTATTGCGCTGCTGAATTACATTCTTTGATACTATCTTGAGCCACCTATGCTAGGTCGCTCATTCTCATCATCAATGTGCTGTACCAAATGGGCGCAGTCCACGTTCTTTTATACTCTGGAATGATCTCCCAGGTTTCTATTTTCCGTTCATAGGAATATCTTGGCAATCCATTCTCCGAAGTGTTTAGCACGGTACGCCTAACTTGGCCTGTTTGGTTCCACAATTATTAAAAAAAAACGTTACTGTTGCCTAGGTGATGTACTTTATGACAAACATCCACGTTTTGGGCATATACGGCTGCTTCCAGACTATTCCATGCACTTGTTGCTTTGCTAAATTGCATGTGTTTTCCTTCTTTGTTGGTACAATTGGTCATCATTCAGTACGTCCCACTTTCCATTTGCAGTGGGATTGGTTTTATGTTCATTAATACATATTACGTAATTTGCACCCTTATGAAGTATCCTAATATATAGATTTAATGATCATCATGCTTGACAGTCACCTTGACTATCGGATGTGTTAACATTTCTAAGTTCGATGGTTGTGTTCGTGATACCGAGGTCACTAGTTCCTTCATTTACGCTTCCGAGATGAGATGGGTAAAGCTGCATGCTGATTTTCATCTATGGTATTGTACCATTTTCCATGGTGTTAATTGCCTCCATGCCCAGATATAATTTCATTCTAAGGCTCTCAAGCTGACTGTTAATCCTAATTTCGGTGTTGTTGAATGTTGACCATGGTGGTAACTCGTACTTGGATTGACAGTTTTCAGTATTCATCAATTTTTGTTGTTCAACGCGTTGATGTCACAAACTTCGTCATTCACTCCAAATACTAGAATGTCGCCTAACACTCCCCTTTTCCTTCTTGAGTGAATAATTGTGTATATTGCAGCATGTAACCACTTCAGTTGTTTGTCTAACTCGACTGTGTGCAGTGTTCATCTTCTGAATTTCTATGTGACATAACTTATCGTATCCTTGTGTGGTGTTTATTGCTTCCATTATGTTTTCTTCTCTATTTTATAAAATCGCACACCGATCCGCAATGTGCTTATTACTATTCGCGCTTTACCCATATGATGAATGTGCAATCCTGGATCTGGATGCATAATTGCAAAGTTGGCTCTTGCAGCTGCTAACAACGTTAGGAATCCAAGTCCTACTTGCAACACGCGAGTCTAGTTTGGTTTCCTGAGCATTCTTTTGTCTTCCTGTTCGACTTACGTTCTAGTCAGCAAATGTAGGGGTATCAGGTGTTGAATGCGTTTTACTGTTTTCACAATCGGGACTGCGTGTTGTTATAATACGAACCTTTCTGCTGGATGTACTTCTGTTATTTGTGCTAATATCCATTTAGCTGGGTGAATGTTGTCTTGTTTTACTAACGCTATGTCATCCATTATAATGATGTCCTTGTTTTGCTGCCATTTGTACCTCTACTGTAGGCTACTAAGATACTCTGATGACCATGTTTTCCAAAATTCTCCCTTCATTTTCTGGATTAGTTTCTATCTTACAGATAACTTGTCCTCGATGTTGTTTGGTATGTGTTCCACCGAACCTACTAGTGGTTCTCTTATAAAAAATTGACAAGGGTTTAGTATTATTCCTACTGATTAACCGATGCTTGGCATTAGTGGTCTTGAATTTAAGCATGCTTCTATCTGGTGAGTGAAAGTAGTCAGTTCCTCGTAAGTTAACGTTGTTTCTCCAATTGAACGTCTAATTGATTTTACCCCAGCTTTCCGTAGACCTGCTAGGTATGAGTTGACGGCGGTATGAAGTGCAATTTTATACTAAGCGTTAATTATTATTGGAGACCAGACCGTTCTATTGTTTTATGGACTGCTGTTAGAGGTAAGTTGTTGGCTCCTATGACATGACTGCTTAGGTATTGCACCTTAGCTGTTTCTGTTACAAACATGTTAGCCTGTATTACCCATTAGAAGATGTCTTGTAATCCAATTTTCATAGCCACCACTAAATATAGGTAGCTTCACTTTCGGTAGTGCAACGTTGAATGGCTTATTTACTTGTGTGGCCCTGTTTCTTTTACTTCCGAGTTTGATGCACATTTCATCACACCACTGTTCGATCTTTTCAAACCCGCCTTCTGTAAAATAGTTGAAATCTTATTTCATGTACCTTTATGTGGTTGTGCATATCCTCAATTGCACTCCCATTTTCATTGAATTTTTTCTTTACTTGGACTGTGTTCTCTTCTTGCTCCAATTTTTATTCTACCCTTTGCAGCAAAAGATCTAATTTCAGAATCTGGATATCCTGTAGTTTCATTCGTTGTAATTGTCCTTGTTGGTCTGCTCATCTCTTTGCGTGGTGGCCGATATATGTTTTTCTCTCGGTCTGTCAGGTAACGTTTAATATTATTTTATACCTCACATAACTGCTCAAAATATTTTGACGTGTGGTAGTCATAATCTCCTGTTTGCAGTTTGGATAGCTCTTCCCTGTGTGCTCAATGCTCTTCCCTACCATGCCTCCAACGTACCCCGACGTTCATTTATGTAGACTTTGTTCTTCCCTTATATCTAGTTTTTTCATATTCAGTTTATACACCGCCTTGCCAATTTTATGTTGATTGCTGGTCAATTTGTTCAACCTTTCCATCTTCGTTCTATGGCTTTTATAGCAAAATTTAACATTTCTTACCCAGTGCCTTTAATGTCGGCCGGTATGTTGTAGATGCTGGTGCTTTTTCTTTACTACTGGGTGACTCATTTTGGCCTATTCATTTCCCTCGATAGGATTGAGAGATTTTACGGTGTGAGAACCTTTCCCTCTCACAGTTTGTATTCGTGTGAGGGTAATGAAACTCTTCACACAACTTCTGTTTATTTAAAAAACGAAATGAGAATCTTTTACCCGCTCTCTACGATGTTTTTTTCTGTAAGGGGCGTAAATTCTTAAAGTTTCACAGGGGCACACTGTTCTGCTTCTTTGCACCTTTTCCGTAGTATTGGGGGTTTGCATTATTTTTTTTCTTCCTGACGATGGCGATTATGTTTCTACTGCGTGTTGCCGGTGGTGGTGACTTGATGGAATATGTTTCCTGATATGGGTTGCCGATGTTGGTAGCTCTAAGGACCACTTTAATCTCGGGTTAGTATTATACGGTTGCTTACTAATAAAATAATAAATTCGAGGGTTCCCTTGGATATATTGCACCTCATTTTTTAAATTTAATCTTAGATAAGGTAGATATGTCCGCTTCTTGTTTGAGTAAATATGCAAAAATGTTTTTAAAAATTTATAAATGTTAATGAAATTGTATACATGTTGGAAATATTTGTAGTTACCAAATAGGTTTTAACTTTAAATTTATATTTTTGTAATATTTATTACGGTAAAAGGAAAGAACGGTTTTTACCCGAATTTTAACCGTTATTATTATTATTATTATTATTATTATTATTATTATTATTATTATTATTATTACTATTATTAATTTAAGTAATTATATTGCTAAGTAATACTGAATAAAGAGCGATTCTGTAATAAATACAAAATAATCAGATAAATCTAATAGATTTCTAATCTAGATCTTTTATTCTTAGGTAAAAGGTGGTCTAATGTAAAAAGGAACAAAAAGGTTACACCGCCTCGTACTAGAAGTATCGAATGAAGGAGAAAACGTGCAATACGATGATAAAGATGACAAAGTCAAAACGACCATATAGAAGTACAAGATGAAAAGTGTGACTCAAAGCAGGAACATGACACCTATGACGACTTAGCCTTTAGTAGCGGGGCAGCTTCTATAAAGAGCTATAAGAAAACTACCTGGAAAGACACATTCCTCCTAAATACTCCAGAACCCACCGTAAAATGAAGCTACCAGTAATCATACCTGATATGTGCGGAGCCAAAGAATCTCTAGAAATTTGTAGACATTTTTTGACGCAGCCGAACCTGAGGGCGCGGCTAAAAGGGCAGAAACACGCATACGCACACGCACGCGCACACGCACACGCACACGCACAGGCACACGCACACGCACACGCACACGCAGATGCACACGCACACGCACACGCACACGCACATGCACACGCACACGCACACGCACACGCACACGCACACGCACACGCACACGAAAGTGGATCTAGATCGAAAATATATTTGAGGAGTGACTTAATTCTACCATAATTTTTGATAAGCCTAAGTTAGTTTAGCACATGTAAACAAATAGACTTTCTTCTTTATTTTAATGTAATTTAGGTTTAGTTACATTCTGTTTTAAATTATGTTTTGGTTCATTTCTACGATAACATTATTTTGAGTAAAATGACATACCCGTGTTTGTGTAAAATGACCTACTATGTCATTTTGGGCTAAAGAATTTTCTGATTTAGATTCGACGCAATATGGTTGGAAAGTACATTAGAAAACCGGCCCGTTAAAATTGTAGCGAGGCAAGAATCGAGAAGGCTATTCAAGTACTATAAAACGGTGATATGGGCTGGTTTACAGGATCTAAAAGATAAGGTGTACCTCAAACTACACTCAAGCACGGGGCTCAAGATAGAAATAAAAAAATTAAAGGTTTCCAGAAAGGCTTGGGTCGCTACCAACCCACATTGTCTGAAGCACTTGAGCGCAAAATAGTAGAGCACATTAGTAAATTGTAATTGGGTTTAAATACACAACAGAGATATGGCAGTTGGTATTCCAGTTAGCTGAAAAGGAAAAGATACTCCACAGATTCAATAAAGTTAAAGAATTGCTAGCTGGGACTGGCTTCTGGGATTTAGGGCACATATCCCAGACATGTCGCTTTGAACTCCTGAAGTCACATCAGCGGCTCGTGCGCAGGGTTTCAATTTGCCGCAAGTTCAGAATTTTTGTAGTATACTGGAACAGACTGTATCGGAACATAACATAACATTAAAAATTATTATTAATTTTATTAAATACATAAATAAAAAGTTTATCTCGAGTAGGATTTGAACCTACGACCTGTACTTTCCTACAGGTCGTAGTTTCAAATCCTACTCGAGGTAAACTTTTTATTTATGTATTTAATAAAATTAATAATAATTTTTAATTACATATTTACCTTTGAACTTATTCGTTCATAACAAAAACTTATAATAATATAACATAACATTGGGCAGTACCTATATTGTAGACGAATCAGCGCTTTCCACGGTTCAACGTCCATAAAAAATAATGGCTACGAAAGGAATAAAAGCAGGTTAATGAGATTACAAGTACAGGACGGGGCGCATACTGCTGTAGTTTGTGGACAATAGGCAGTTTTGTACCTCCAGCTCTGAATTTCAAGAAAAACGTGGAAAATATAAGTATAATATAAATCGATCATGCACCAGCTGGGACATTGGACTTGTATTAAGAATCGAACTGGATGACGGGTGACCTTTTTTGTAAGTGGATGAATCATTTCATAAATTTTACACACTCGTCCCAAAGGAAAAAAGGTCTCTTACAGCTTGATGGTCACGTCAGCCACAAATAATCACAACTTATTACGATGGCAAAAGAAAATGGTATCCTAAAGATTTGCTTTCCCCCACAGTGGCGCATCGATTATAATCCAGGCCGAACTGCAACTCCCTTCCAAGTAGAAAAACACCTAAAAGGTTAACTAAAGCAAGTGTCTCTAGAGCGAGAGCTTCGTCATTAATTAATAACAATAAAAGAAACTCACAGGACGTTGCTCGTGTATAATTACCTAAACGAGTATCTTAGTAGACCTAAACCTGCTTGTTTTAGTGAGGGAAGGAGCAGATGTGGAGTAACAGCCGGAATTTATCTTCGAGCCTGCTTTCGGAGACCCTTTCTTAATTATTCCATATTCAGGAAGAGCGCTACAGTTGAAGGATCTGTTACAACAGTATCCTGAAGAAATGGAGAAGGACGGCAACAACCCCCAATAGAAAAACCTAGAGAACCAAATGTTTTATATGTGAGTTGAATGCTAAATTGTAAAAGTGCATTTAATTAACTAGAACAGAGGTAATGATTGTTAGAAGAAACTGGTTTACTCTCCTCCTGGCTCTACGCGAACATATGCAGTTACTAAGAAACCTTTTAAATCTGTACTAAAATGAAAATAATGTATTTAGTTAGTACAAATCTGTAAAATAGTTTCCCCACTTGTAAATATTACAGAAAATTTTTCTCAAGATATCTGATTTGTTAACCATGCCTGTTCATCCCAAAAACGGCGTTTCACCAAAACGAACGTAAGAATATCACCTGATCCTCTATCACCAATCAAAATTTTTAATTATTTGAAAACATTGTCAGGCGCATTATCGTCAATACCTAACGTAAGGTGTTTTGATAACCAATAATAGGAAGTTCTCAAACTCGAACGAAAACGTGATTAGCTGAACATTTTATACGTTTATCCCTTTTTGATTTCCAATTTTTCTATAAAAATATTATTTTACCCTAGTACAAGCCTAAAATGACATGCTGTGCAGTTTTTTACTGATGTGGGTGTCATTGCTTCAATATGTTAATGTTTTAAGTTTGGTGCCTTTAATAAGAAGCAACATAAACTAAAAAACTCATTGACCCTAAATAGAAGCTTATTGTGAAAGGTTTTGCTCATGGTATGTCATTTTAGGCCAGTTTCCCAAATCAATGTTAAACCAGTCCTTGTGAAAATCAGAATTTCTGGCTTTAGTGAAATGGAATTTCTAGTTTGACGTAGGTGTATTTAGTATTTCAACTTTATACTTAATGATTTTGGAATTCTGAGATCAACGTCAAAAGCAGAAAACAACATTAAAAATTATTGAAATTCTGGACAGTATTTTGGTATTGTTTCATTAAATTGTTAAAACCTAATTACGGGTATCCACTTTACAATTGTCGATTAGAATATAAAACATGAAACGCATTGCACATTTTAAAAGAGACGTAGCGTTTATAATTCAACATCAAAACCGCCTTTAATGTTTAAATTTTCTTCAAATATAACTGGACAAAAGTCTGGTATGACTTTAACGTCAGCTTTATTAGAATTTACGTTGTATAAATAATTAAATTTAGCATAACGTTACCTAAATATGCAGATGTTTAAAGTATACTAAACTTTAATAATCGAAAAATATTATGCCATTTGACCGGGTTACAGTATAATCATTTTTCATTTTACGGCATAAAACGTAAATGTGGAAAATGTATTTTATAGACTGGACGTAAAAGCAAGCTGTCCTAAAATATAATTGCATTATATTTACATTAAATACAATTTATTTCTGTTACATGATGTTAAATAGTATTACGGAAACTAGATTATTAGAGTAAAATGGATGATCAAAAGCTTGCCTATATTGTACTAACTTTAAGTATATCTAAAACGTGACTTTCGGGAAATAGAAAAACTTTCCTTTTACTTTATGAGCCTTTCACTTATGATTTATTTTTCCTTTAAAATTCGGTTCACCGCAATTAACTATTTTTTGACCCCACATACTTTCAGGGTTTTTAGTTCACTTTAACATAATTCCATTTGATAAATGAATTTTTCGACACACTTAATGTAGAAAGATACCCTTTCAATAAATTTTCGTTAGTTATGTTACTTTGATATTTTGCTGTTTTCAGATTTGTGCATAACTCGACTGTGTTTCTAGCCTATTTTAAAATTTAAACCCAAAGTCGTATTGTAAGCAATTTATGTGTTTCCAATAAAGTATTATCAACCGCACACTTTACAAGAATTGTTTGATTGTTAGAAATTACTTGCTAGTTTAAGTGTACGCTTCGTCTGCAAACGATTATGTAATGCACATTATTGGGAGAGTAATTAGAAATTTAACGTTATAAATGTGTAGTGTATTCTCTCAAGGGTTTGTTCCGCATGTTGAACACACGTTAAAGCTTACTCTATTTGAATTTGGTAAGACTCTGTCCATTAGGAACTATGTTTATGTAACCACAATCATAAATGTACGCGTACAATCCATGCTATATTCATATTACCTTTGAAGTGTACTTATGGGAATTATTGTGTACGTAAAAACTGATTGTCACAGTGTCATATTTACTGTAAACGTAGTTTTATACACAGAGTTAATTCCAGTAGTGTCCTCCCATGTAATATGGGTTACATCTATACAATTCTGTTATGATTCTCATAAGTTAAATCTGTACCATGTCTAGTTTTATATTTGTGATACGTATTTTGAAGTTGATAACCATTCAAGTTTTAAGATGTCTAGAATATACAAACAAGGCATAGTTAATATTTGATTATTTATAAATAAATCTTTGCAGGGTGTATAACGATTAATATGAAACATACATCGTAGTGCTCTCTTTTGTAAAAGACATATTCGATACTTATGCGTGCTGTTACCCCAAAAGGATATCCTACATCTCATGGTTGACTCTATATTCGCAAAATAAAACATTTCGGCAATATTTAGGTTAGTTACGTAACTTAAGCGCTTCAGTGCAAAATATTTTGATGCAATTGATTTACTCATCGACGATATGTGATCCTTCCAAGTTAAAGAATAATCAATGGAGCATCCTAATAATTTAAAAACAGTTATTTTATTGATTTACATTTCGGTATATTTATCAGTGAACTTGCATTTAGAGTAAAATTGCTTGAAACTAACTAATTTAACCCATTACCTGCCAAATTTTTAAAATTTGATTTTTTAGTTTGATCAACCTTACAGGAAAACCAGAAAAATATTTAAAAAAATTTCTTTTAACTTTTATGCCTTTTATACCATTTTTAAAAAAAAGCCCCAAATGGGGATCATGACACGAGTGGTTTAAAAAATTACAAATTATCAAATGGACACATTTATTGTTTTTCATAGGATACATTGTGTTTTTCTTCATGATACATTAGATTCTTTTGTGCCACGTCTGGAAACATTCAACATGGAGG
Organism: Vesta saturnalis; assembly: GCA_036346205.1. Lineage (NCBI taxonomy): Eukaryota > Metazoa > Arthropoda > Insecta > Coleoptera > Lampyridae > Vesta > Vesta saturnalis. The sequence goes on along the minus strand of JARFJB010000317.1, from coordinate 6,610,417 downwards.
AGCATTGCTTCCTTACGTTTGTCTTACATATTCCGCATTTCCGCTGCTTCCCGTCAGTGGTTCTATCTATGAAGTGGCCCACAGGATCAAACCTCACAGTTTCCAGAACTCTTTTATTAGAAGGTTTAGGTAGAGCAGGTCTTCCGATGTTTCTTGGATTGGACAGAGATGTCAATTCCAGGTAAGTTGTTGCAATTGTTCTTCTGAAATCAAGCAGTGGCATTTTTTGTCCTGCTATGCACGAGAGAATGTGAGCATTGACTAAGGTCATATCAAGAAGACTGGTGAAGTTAAGAAAGTGCCATCTTTTAGCTTTTATTATTGTCCTGTATTTGTTGATAAACCAGTCCATTCTATCAACTCCACCCAACCACTTATTGTAGGTGGTGATGCATTTTGGCTGAGGAACCTTTGCCTTATATTTTCCAAGTTTAGACCACCGAGTGACTGTGGTTCGATTGCTTCGTGGTTAGACAAAACTTTTACATTGTTGTTATCTTTTCAAGTAATAGCAAACAGTTTGTTCTTTTCATCAAATCGATAGTCACTTACACCACATTCTACTTTTTTCATTTCTTTGTCGTTGAAGTAAAAATTACGTTTTATTCTTCAGGAAGAGAGTGGTACCCTGTGAAAAGAAGGAACCCAATGAACTTCTTTAGGCACTCATTTGAGAAAGTATATGTGTGGCGGTTATTATGTACATCATAAATTACACTTTGATGTACTATGTAATCCCACACATTTTCATCAAAGAGACTTTCAAAAATCTCTACAGGGTTCTTATCTTTTAGGACAGCTTCTATATTTTTTGTTTTCTTTTTCGTTTTCATCAGAAGGAGGTAATAAGCTAAAAACAGGATCTGACTCAGTCCACTTCGACTGGTTTTTCTTCTCATCGGCCTTTTTTAAGGTTTAAATGCAGTTTTAATTTTTTCTTTGTCGTTTACTAGTTTAGGTTTAGGAACCGATAACCGTCTCTTTTTAGCGATTAGATGAATTCAAGTGGTTATCGCCTTCATCTAAATGTGATTCTGCTGGATTGTAGTGGAGCTCTATTTTTCCTGGAACATCGCTAGGCATTGCATCATCTAGAATGTTTTCATCGATCTCTTCCAAATCAGAAAGGTTGTCAACATTATCTGGTGGTAGCTGAACAAGATGTATTTCGCCATGATCGTCAAGAGAGTCTAAAAATTCTGAGTCATTTAGTAGAGATTCTAGCTGGTTTAGAGGTAAAAAACGGCCGCTCAGCCATGCCTGCAATCGTTATAAACAATGTAGTAGCATTCACCTAATCGAAATATATTGGATGTGCCATGATACCCAAATGGGTGTCACTCTTAAACAACCGTAACTGGTAAAATTAAGCAACATACCTGGCACAACATGAACTAATTAAAAAAACTACAACAGAAAGGCACCAAGATCACTTCTAATGTGCATCAAAATAATGTCAAACAGTCTCATAGTGTCTGTAAACAGGTGTTACGTGCCTGTAAGTAAGTGTTGCCAACCTCTTTGAAACACAAAATCCCCAAACGGCGCTCGTGGCAGGCAATGGGTTAATGTAAAATAGTTCGCTTATTCTACTAAACAAGAGTTTCATTGAGGTGACACTACACTACCACTGTCTCCATAAGAAAGTAGTGTACGGTCATCTGCAATCCAAATTCTCATTAGAGCATCACGCCCATAAGTGCAATTGAGCGCACGGCATTGCTCAGTGGTTTGGGCGGGGTTATTACTTAAAGCTGCAAAAGAGCACTCGTCACTCCAAAAAACGTCAAAATCTGATAATGCCAAAAACGCTAAAATCATTGACTTTCAAACAAAAAAATACGTCACCACAAAACTAAACGTGATCGAAAATTTACTAAACGACCAAATCGGGGTTATCACTCCTAAACAAATCAAACAAATAACAAACTGCTTACCTTTTGGCAAATCCAGGTAATGGACAACTGATCAGATGGTTCCCATAAAAATTGCTTAAAAAAATGCGACTACTCGGAACACTCGTAAACAAACACAAACAGATGTTGGGTCAACGACCAACTCACTACATAATTACGTTACTGCATAATCTCAAGTTTCTCTTAAAGTGACCTAAATTCAAAAAGAACAAACGCCGAAATTGAGAAATTCTCATTAGTCATTACGTTAAAGCATAATGAAACCTCAAAAGGTTGCTTTAAAAAAAATGATAACCTACGTTAAACTTGATTACAATCAAAGTGAACGATAAATGGATGTTGTCGATGTAAAATTACTTAACCCGATATTTCTCATAAAATAATTCAAACACTAGAAATCTTACACGTGAATCAAAATATCCAATCTTTCAACTTATTGCCTTACGTCGGAAAAATCGCAGGCACAAAGGACCAAGTTACAATAGATTCATATCTATTAATAAAACGGTTATAAACATTAACAATGGTAGTATATTATGGAATTAGATTTTAAATCAGCAAAACATGTTAATATTTTGTTTCGACTGTCAAGAGTCTTATAGATGACGTTCAAAGCTGATCGACCTTTCTTGAATCCATGTTGATTATTGAAAAATACGTTTTTTTGTGTGGTACGTGGGTGTATTTTGTTTGTTAAAAATACGTTATGCTTATTAAGAAAGTCAATGACACGCTTAACTAGTGTTTCCGTAATTTTTTAAAAAATAAAAAGAATAGGCGTATCTGGGCTTCTTGGACCACCTTTTTTATACACACATATCACTTTAGACAATTTAAGATTATCGGGGATAATACCGTTATTGAAACACTCGTCAGTGATGAAGCACAAAGGTTTACTTATTTCTATGGCACTCAGTTTAACTAAATTGGAAGAAAATTCATCACTGCCTAAAGAATTTGATCGTTTTCATTATTGGATAACGTTTAATGCTTCAACTCAGTAACTTCGTAAAAATATATAGAATTTTATTGGGACTATTAAACTCGGATAGGTTAACGTTATTTGCTAATAAATGTTTGGTAAAATTAATGAAATAATTGCTAAAGCAGTTGACTATATCAGTAGGTTTAGTGCACAGTTTGTCATTAATTAGAAGCCTTTGTGGAATGTAGCCTAAATGACTATATGTTTTTTTTTTATAATTTCTTTAACATTACTCAGTAATTATATTTTGTTTCCATAGATAAACAAAAAATTTTAAATTTACCGCTGAAGTTTTTAACACTTTTGTTAACTATGGTTTATGTAATTTATTTTTATTTTCTTTGAGGTATTTAAAATTTTTACTAACGTGATAATTGGGTATGTTTGAAAACTGCATATTAGGGTTTCTTGCATCATAAACGTCGTACGAAGTGTCCAAAGCTAAATTGTGCTTGAAATTTAGAATACTTTTTTAGAATCTAAAGATCTATAATTTTCGTTGGTAGAAAAAGATATTTTCAAGACACTATGGTTACAGATATGTGATATACTATCAAAATTTATAAACGTATAGTATACTGCACTCGAATTTTTACTTATTCGTGTGTCTTCATTGAAACTTGAGGTAAAATCAAAAGAGTGCGTTAAATCAATTAAATTATTTGACATTGCAGTGAGTACAAGCGTCGATGTTTAAATCAGAACAAATTATAACTTTACGTACTCTGTGTTTATTAATTAACTGTTCTAGACAATCTTCTAATCTATTAAAAAACGTATCTACTTTAGAATGTGGATGCTTGTATATACAAATTACACATAAGTATTCACTCATTAGTGATAGTTTCATAGCACAGCATTCAAAATTTCTTTCAACAGTAAGTTGCACAAATTCAGATAAACTATAATACACTAAGTTTTTCTTTACTAAAATTGTTACTACACCATGTACTGAAACCTTACAGTTAAAAGAGCTGGCGATTTTGTAGTTTTGAATTTTTGATAATGTGACTTCTTGATCAGTAACCCACGTTTCGCATAAACATAGAATATTTATATTATAAGTAAAGAGAAAAGTTTATATTTCATCTATTTTCTTTTTTACGCATTGGACGTTTAAATAGGCTACGCTGGAAGAAATAAAAAATGGCTCATTTTAGGTCCCCTGGGCCAAATTTCCGTTTCTTTTTTAATTTATCAAACTGATCACGTGAGACTGAAACATTAAAAGAGCTGTATTCATCGGGTCTTGTAGATATTAACTTTTCATATTTCACATGACCCAATTGTTATTAGTTAAATGCTGCACAATTGATCGGTCGAAAATAAAACTAAAACGGCTGGTAACAGATAATTATAGCGCACCGGACTAGCTCGGTGGGACAGAGGTCGTGGCAGTGTTTTTGAATTTAAAACTACTGAGGGTGATAAGTCGTATTGTCGAAAGTCGCAAATAAGGGTACGTCGTAATTAACATAAAGTAAAGGGCGCCAGACTTATTAATACGAAATCGGTAAGGATACACCTGGGCACACATAAATAAATCACCTTCAACAGTCAAAAAATTTCACTTTTCTTATGTTGGCTACCTCCAGCTGCGCGTCGGAGATGCTTCGAAACTTTAGCTCTAGAACAAATCTTAAAAATAACCACACGCTCGAATACCAAAATAGCGTGGAATCAAATCAGCTTTTAGGTTTCAATAACTTCTTTAACTTGATATTTCGTCACGTTACCCCCAACGCTTGCGAACAAAATAATTCAAACAGTTAAATGTTAAATGTTTAAGTCTCATTAACTCAAATTTAAATACTGCTCACCTCTAAAGCTCTGTCATTAATTGAACTCCAAACTAAGATAGTTAGACATAAACTAGATAAACGTCATTTAATGTTACTCTAATCGGTTACGTTAAACAACAAAATATTTAGTAAAGCTCAAAAACTGTATGACCCTGAATGCTTCAATTGCAGGAAATTACCACTGGTTACCTTTAAAAAGAATCAATAAAAAAATAATGAAACCAAATTTAGCTCTTAATTAATTATTTAGTTTGAATAATCAAATTACTACTTTTCGTAAATTATTGCTTTCACTGGTCGGGAGGAGATCACAAATTAACTCCATAAAATTGAATTAATTGTTCGCCTATTATATCTGAATATACTCAAAAAGCACACAGATACATAGATTTATTTACAATGGTTACAGTTTGATTTAAAATCTTAAAGACTAGAAAACGGGATCATAAAATGGTAAATCTTGTAAGCTTACCAAGTGGCCTTTAATTTTAAATTATGGAAAAAGAATTATCTAAATATCAATAAATTTAAAACAATACGTAACCAATTGGTCACTAAAAATCAATTTTACCATGCGAAATGTTCATATACATAAATTTGCAGTACATTTAATTAAATAATAAAAAAAAACAAAATACCAAAGATATCGCAACCTGTTATTGAGACGACGTGAAAGAATCAAATTCCTCAAAATAACACTAAAACAAACGATTGCGTTTATTCGCTCGTCAACAAATAATTTCACCAAGTTTACAAACAAAGATATGGTAAAGCATTCACAATAACGTACAATATTGAGCTACCTTCTTCACCGAGCAGCAACGAAAGCAACGGGAGCGGCTCCAGTATACCAGTAGAATGTCCTCGATCGAAAAACCAATGCGGCAGTTTCCCAGTCTTAATTTCGATAACGATACGTTAAACTTAATTGGTTAGGACGTTATATAGCTTATGTACACAAAACGAGTAGCTTTTACTCACAAGATATTTACACACTTTAATGTTTAATTAAATCACTAGCTCTATTTACAAATTATTTACAGTGAGACTTTCGTCTGTTGCAGCTGATTTTCTTTTACGTTGTGCTTTCACAATGGTTTCATTCGGTAATATAAATCCGCTTTAAGCGCGACCTCGAAACACTAAGATGCACTCAGATAAACACACAGCTTAGTGACCCCACAGTCACAGTAACTTCAAAATAAATAACCAGGAGGAATGAACGTCTACACAAATATCCACCAAACGGGTGCCTTTAGTTGCAAACAACTTCTTCAAAAGTTCGGTCCTCCAGGTATTCGAAAAAGAAATGGCCCCAAGCTCACAGATCACATCTCTTACTCACGAAAGTCAGATCGAGAATCCCCGCGCAATTAATCGCGCAAAAAAACAGCCTCTTTCCCTCTGCATAATATTGCACATCTTTCTCAACCACGCTTTAAGTTGAAAGAAAACTGCTGACACTGCGACGTGCACGACTCAAGTGCAATTTGTCGTCCACAGATTTATTCTTTAAACAATAATGATAATTAATCCATTAATTAGTCCACTAATGGACTAAGATACTCTATTTCGGCAGAAAAAACGGCGTCAATTATTAAACGCGATAAGTAAAATAACATCAACAACCCCCGCTTAAAGAAGCAGACCAAGGAGTGATCTCATCCTACAATTGAAATTTCTTATCTACAACTACATTTTGTTTTAACGAAACCTTTCATAAAATTTTACAGGAAAACTAATTTAGATTACCGATTAATTAATCCACAAAACATATAAATGTCAATTTCAGAAATCAAATCTTAATTGCAATACGAAAAGTTTACCACTACAACTTAGAAAATCAAACAACCTTTTGTTATTAAAAGTTTTTGTTATGAACGAATAGGTTCAAAAGTAAATATGTAATTAAAAAGTATTCATTTTATTAAATACATAAGTAAAAAATTTACCTCGAGTAGGATTTGGACCTATGACATGTACTTTGCTAGAGTACAGATCGTAGGTTCAAATCGTACTCGAGGAAAACTTTTTATTTATGTTATAAAATACTTACCTTTTTTGGGTTTTTTTAATTTTTTAACTTTGACAAAATTGTTTTACATCTTTAACAATTTTAACAGATATTACTATTGACGAAGATAACTGTAAGTGCTATCGAAACGTTTAGATGGTATATTTAAAATACACCATTTAAAAACCCAAAAAATAAGAATGAAATGGAAAAAAATACGTCCAGGTGTGTATGACAGGCACACCCTAAAATGATTGAGTCTTGGGTATTTTATTTATCCTTTACTAGTATATATTACGTACGCTTTTGCTCTTATTGATAATTTTTTCTTCATTTAAGATTTTGGCGCGATTTTGCGTCTCGCTAATCAGTTGTGTTTCTGTGCAGTAGAAGACGCACATCTGGCATGCAGCTGTGATTCACTCCAGATGGTTTTATTAGAAAAGTTTTCACTTTTCGTATACTTGCAACTAGTAAGGTTGGTAGTAAAATAAATTCTTTGTGTGTTAGTGGTGTTTGAAAATTTCTGAATTTTTTCCAGAAGGTAAACAAATATATAACTTAAATAATATGTTATAAGTAGAGTAGGAGATTTTTAAAATTAACATATAATACGATCGTATTGCAGGTATGGCGTCAAAAAAATCATTGACCGCAAAGGAATTGGCGGATATTATTGACAATTTATCTGACTTGGACGAAAATGAATACTTGAATTAAAGTGTTGAAGAGGATTTCGATTCTGATTCTGAGGTAGAAGTACTTTCTGAAGCAACTGAAGTAGAAGATATTCAGGATATGTCGGGAAATTCCGATGACGATGTGAAACCAGCAGATACAGCCTCAGGATCCTTTGTGGGACAAGATGGGACGGTGTGGTCATCAAAACCTTATAATATCGATGGTCGCACACGTAAGCGGAATATTATAAGGTCTGCAGTAAACCAAGTGTGCCTATCTCCTGGAAAATTCATTAAAGAACCAATTAATGCATTTTCCTTGTTTATAAACGACATCATAGTGGACATTATTATGAACTGTACAAATAAAGAGGTAGTGCGTGTTCATGAATCAAAAAATTTTCAAATAGAATGGAATTGATGCAATAGAACGGAAATTTACGCTTTTTTTGGGTCTATTAATTATTGCAGGACATCTGAAGTCAAATAATACTTCCTATGTACGGGTCTCCAACATTTAGAGCTACTATGGGACCCGGGCGCTTCAAGAAGCTGCTAAGGTTTATCTTATTTGATGACAAGTCAACCAGAATCCATTGTCGTAAAACTGATAAATTCGCACCAATATGTGACTTATGGGAGGCAGTCAATGTAAATATGGGAAAATATTATTTACCAGGCGACAACATAACAGTGGATGAGCAGCTAATTCCCTTTAGAAGCAGATACCCTTTTATTCAATATATATCTGCAAAGCCTGATAAATATGGGATAAAGGTGAGGTGGGTGTACGATTTGAAGACCTTTGTCTTTTGAAGGGGATACCGTACATTGGCAAAAAAGAAACCAGAGAGCCATTGGACTAGGAAGTACCTTTGTAGAAAGACCGACAGAGTCATACCAAAAGACCAACCGCAATGTTACTTGTGGCAACTATTTCACGATCTTCAGTTTAGCAGCAAAGCTCTTAGATAATGGTCTTATCATTCTAGGAACGCTAAAAAAACAAAACATGCATACCACCAGAGTTTCAACCTAACAAACCAAGGACAGAAGAGTCTTCGATCTTTGGCTTTACGAAAAAAGTTATCCGTGTGTCGTATGTCCCGAAAGTTAAAAAATCGGTAATTCTACTTTCAACTATGCATCCAATCAGCTGACGTTTCGGGAGAGAAGGACAAACCGAAATTAATTTTAACTTATAAGCAAACAAAGGGCGGTTCATACGGAAAGAGATTGCCGTGGTTACAGATCATGGTCGTTTATCGCTGATACTGATAAAACCACCTCGAGGTTACTTTATATCAAGATCCATGTCACAACAAATAAAGTTTTTGGAGGATAATTATCACGGACTAAAATGGTGGTCAGGTCATGTACACTACAACAATTTCCGTGAGCAGCTGATGAGTGTTGCGACCATTTAACAAAATTCACGTAAAGGCAGTGAAAAACAACGGTTTTTAATGTTTCTTAACAAACCGATAATTAACCTCGACGAGAGTGATTGGCCGTCGCTTAAAAAAATGAAAAAGGAAGCAAAAGAATATAGTTGTTTAAACCATAACATCGCTGAACCTATGTGTGCACTAGAAAACGTCTTACTATTGCAAGACTGGACGCATACCAATTCCAAAGAAGTATGCGCCACAAGTGTTGAGATGCTTGAAATCGATCCCCAACCACAAGAATGTGTTTCGGCTTGTATGTGCGTCTGTCACGACACACACCTAGACCGTGTACAATTATCGTAAACACGGATCCTGCAAACAAACCAGGTCAGCATTGGACCGCTATCTACATTGACGAGAATGGTAATGGGAAATATTTTGATTCCTTTGGACGAGCACCGCAAGGATATCATTTACGTTTCCTAGAGAAAAATTTCAGATGCTTCCTATACAATAAAACAATACTGAAAGATTACCATTCGAATGTGTGTGGACTTTATACGTTAATGTTTCTATATTTTAGATTATGTAATTTACCTATGTTTGATTTTGTAAATAAGTTTTCACTGTATCTTTAATCTTAAATGACGAGATAATCAAATTATTGTACAATTTTTCTTTTCCTACTATTCTAGTCTGATAAATAAAAAAGATATTTTATTGCTTTGTTTTTTAATTAAGCGTTACGTAATACCTACTGTCATTTTTTTCTTTTAATCGTTTTATAAAAATTTAGGATTTTTAGCATTTATTATTAAACAAAGTATGCCACTCAATATTGGTATTATATAATTACACCAACTGCAATTAGCTCTATGTTATATTTTAATGAGGATTTTATAATGAATTCGTTTTCTATAAAACAATTTTGTGTGTATGTACAGCATATAATATTTTATTTACATTCCAAAAATTACTTTTACTCGATAACCAGTTTTATATCAATTAAGCATAAGACATAGTTATAAGCTTAATTTATTTATTTAGTTGCACAGATTTAATTACAGCTAGCGCAAACAACATACCTTTTTTTTAAATATTAAGTGTTTGGACACCGAGGACCTGTGTATATACAACAATTTTAACGAGAGGATGGTGATTACAGATATTTCAAAGGTAAGCAACCAGTTTTAATATTTGTTTAGAAAAACAATATTCTGATTACTGTGTCGTGTAATTAACTTTTAAATAATTTTTGGCATTGTGTGTTGAGATTAATTTAAAATGATAGTGAAATTTAATTATTAGAATACAACCCCAATGTATAAATAAATTTTCGTATAGCTAAACGATCACAATCTGTAGATAGGAATTAAAAGAAATACAATTATGCAATCTCATTTGAGAAAATAAAAATGGGTCCTAATACATATTGATAAACACAGCATTAAAAATCTTTTTTAATCAGAACACTTGGAATTGCGTAACCTCCCGGGGTTGTACTGCTCTTAATATTACCAAAAGGACATTAAAGAAAAGAAGCCGTCACCCAGCCCCAGCCCCAAATCCTATACCATCGCCTGGACCAACTCCAAGTCCAAATCCAAGACCAACCCCAAGCCCAAGACCAACCCAAAGACCAAACCCTAAATACACTCCTCACTGAGCAAGTAAAAAAAAGGATTGGCTGTCAAAAAGGTTCTTATTACAACAAAAAGGGTTGAAAATTCCAAATTCCAAATTGGCCTCCGAAACGAAACCATAAAATAAGGCTGACAAAAAAATTACTGTCAAAAAGACCATAATTAGGGATGAAAATTCCATCAAGGGGTTGAAAAAGGCGTCCGAAAAGAAACCATACAGATAAGGGTGTAAAATACGGTCTGCCACGTGGCCGGTTGTGGGAAATCTCCAAGGTCAAATGACGTCAAAAAAAGTGAAAGTGGTGCCAGTCTTCTACTACTAGCAAACCAAACAACGACACGCAAGCGCTGTCACACTTGTCCAGCTACGAAAGGTAGACTTCAAAAATATACTTGTGATAAATGTAAACAAAATTTATGTGGAGAAGATAGCTGTGCAAAGAGAATTTGTAATAGTTGCGCCTGATCCCTACTATTTACGACATCGAAATGTAGTTGCTCAGGTTAAAATTTAATAAAAGCTTATTTCCATAATATTGAACTATGTTGTTTTAGTTGTTTAATACAGATAAATAAATACATACATTTAAAATTGCGAGCATGTTCACTATAAAGGCAGTGTGTCTAGTAGACACACCTCATCTGGTCCCGTTACTAAGATACCTTGACCGGTGAAGGCGTGAATAACTCACAGCTGCTTTTATATAAGAATTGTCAGAGGAACCAGCAATGATATTTTGATGTTGCCTTTTTTTTATTAATAAAATCATCATTTTGTGGTAGAGATACACGCTGCGTGTAGCTTTTCCATTATAAGCGTGTCTAACTACGATTGATTACTTAATACATCATTGCAGATATGATCATGATCACACTTATTACAACACCAAGTCGCAACTTTTACACTGGTTTTTTAAACTATTTAAACATTCCGCACTAATTCCGACACAATATTTGTGAAAAACGTTTAAACTATTACTTTTACAATCAATAAAATCTTCGTAGCGAGTAATCGTTTTAGAACGTTTGTATCACTTATGCGCCATACTAATCATTTAGATAGTTTCCTTTTTGGAATAACTGAGCGCTTTTTAAACAAATGTGTCAAGCCGGAGCCTTTGTTGCACAAAGCATTTTGAAGCCGTTAATACTGTTGATAGTAGAGGTTGGTTACTTTTGTCATCACCCTTACTTGAAGCGCCTGTAAAGCGAATATTAAAAGTGAAAAATCTGCTGATATTTACTGTTATTAAAACTGAAATTCCGCAACACTCTCAATTCGTACCTCATATGTAGGTAACCAGTTAACTTAATTGGATCTATATTAATGCTGGTGTGCGCTAAGTTCACTAATGTTTCATTTTCCTATTTGAATAATACATGATTGATTGCAACACAGCTAAGTTTGACACTTGATAAAATCACTGCCAATGTAATCAGAATTTTTTATTGAATTGAAAAAGAATCAGGCTCACTTTTATTAGTACATATTAGTATTGGACGTATTTAAAGGTTATGTGGTAAACAGTTCATGTGAACCTTCTGGGTTTGGCTACAGTATTACTAAAATGAGATTTTCAATGAATTTTTGTAGTTTCTGATGTTCTCCGAGGGTCAATATAACCCAAATCAAAATTATTTTGTTTGTACGTGAACTGCTTTTTGCAATTCTTTCTGATAGTTTAAGACTTTGTTTTACATCATACATCAGAGACATCCCAAAGATAGTAATTTATTGTTGTATAATATATCGTTTTTACTTCTTTTTAATTTATTACGTTTACTACTTTCGAATCAGTATGAAAAGCTTGTGAGATTTTCACAATTTTAACTTTTGATATAAATTTAGCAACTATTCGTGTGCAGAGGTGTGAAATTTTATATACCCCATTACAATACCGTAGAACGATGGTGACTTAGAGGCTTAAACCCAGCATGGTCTGATGAGTGCGATCCAGTAGGTACCGAAAGTAATTAGAGCACTGTGAATGCGTGGTCAGGTTCATTATTTGCACTAGACTTGATAAAGTTAGTAGGCGCCATAAAATTTCTAAAAAACTACCTTAAAAGAACAAAATGGGTATTTAGTTATTTGTTATTTGAAAAAAAATATGCTAACTATGAAATTTTGTGGATTTCAGTGTGTCGTCCATCAACCAAAACAGGCAATATATGATATCCAAACCGGATGAATATGGCATAAAGGAATAGTGATTGTACGACTCTTACAATTCTTATCTCTAAAAAGGTTTCCATGTTTCGGAAAGGAGGAGATTTACAGATTTGTTGGGTAGCCTTAAAAGTAGTAGAGACCTTAGAAGTACCTTACCTTTGTAGATTTTGATAATCATTTTACAGATCTTCAGGTTTCTTCATCCATTATGCTTACTGTTGTAGCTACCGTAGAAAAGAACAAAAAGTTTATTCCATTTTTGTTCCTACCGAATAGAGATCGGCAAGCAGGTATTTCCATATTTGGATTTAGCAGAACTGCTACACTTATATCAAATATGGGCGACACTTTTGCAATGGAAAACAGAGATAAGACGTTACCATGAATACATTTTTATAACAAAACAAATAGAAGGGTCAATTATCTAGATTAATTGGTGCATGAGTGCACGTTTAAAAGACGTTGTAATTCCTTGCCATTTGTATACTTTACAAATTCCAATGATTACTGCGGCGTTGCTGCATATGTGGTCTGGAGCAACAGATTTCCACAGTAGAACGAAAATATAAATACTTCAAGCAGGTAAAGCCCCCACATCGGATGACGCATAACGGACTTGAGTGACACTACAATAAGAGCAATTCAACAGTTTACGGGACCAACTCAGAAACAACACGTGAACGCCCTCCAACGCCAAACCCACAGAAAGTGCAAAAATAATGTATATAATGAACATTACGCAAGAAAACGCAAAAATTGTTTGGAAAAGGATGGGTTTAGTTTCTCATTGTAGCTATTATTATTATTTATAAACTGTCATTTTCTTTAGTAAAATAAAACTTCCTGTTCATTTAATTAAACATAGGAGATGACATATATGTATATATATATATATATATATATATATATATATATATATATATATATATATGTATTAATTACGTGTTGCTCATAACGGCGCCACCTATTAAACGATTACCATTATCACTAAGGAATAATAAAGTGACGATATTGGAAGATATCTTGGTGCAACCCCCCACAACAGCACCAGCACCATCCGCACTACATCCAGTGATTACTATCAGAGATAGCGATCCGGAACGTTGTGAGGTTGACTTTGCTCGGTATCTCGAGAAGTGAGTATTTACTGCTTTGGTGCCTCACATTATTAATTAATTAATCTATTCTAGTATTACACCAGTTGCCACCACATCGCAAGCACAACCACCTCTGCTAGTAAGCGATGGAAGTAGTGGGCCCAAGTTTGCTGAATATTTTGAGAAGTGAGTATTTGCTTATTTCTTACCTCACACATTATTAATGTATTTTATTACTCTTTTCTAGTATTACACCCCTTGCAAACACATCAAACGCACAACCACAATTGCAACATGTGGGAGTGAAAAATCTCCCCCTACTAACAACGAGATCATGCACCTCAGCCACCTATTACGCAAGGTCCTACCTCACTGAGCGATTTTAAAACTAAGAGTGTGCAGTGGTTAAAAACTATTCTTGTGGACTGTGTGAATACTGAGGTGTTGGTTGTTTAACTGCTGCTTTAGCTGAAGCTAAGTAGCAATTAGAAGACATTAGACTGAGCAAGCAAAAAACTCAGCAACTGCTGGCTACACTAAAAACCTAGAAGTATAACATATATATATATATATATATATATATATATATATATATATATATATATATATATATATATATATATATATATATACATATATAATTTGCCACGACGTTTTTCTTTGATAATTACGCGTAACATTGATATTAAGCTCGCGTAATGTGGCCTGTTATTGTAGCTTCTCTTTGTAAAATGAATGAGAATTACTCCTTGCGTATCCCAAAAAACAGAAGAGATTGCTTTTCCGACTGACGTCTGAGACTGGAATTTTCGAGGAGATGGTGAACTTGGCATTTTTGTTTCTTCATTATAGTGGTGAACCCATATTTCGTGCATCGTTACAAATGTATCCAGGAATTTCTAGAGATTTTGCCTATATTGCGTCAAAAGTTGTTTAAAAATCACAACTCGGCAACGTTTTTGAGTTTGGGTTAATATTCTTGGGACCCACCTTGCGGACATTTTCATGTCTAAGTGTAATATGCACAGGGTGATACTAAAGGCCAGTTTCCTCTATTTCCCCTAACAGTGACTTCTTCTGTCTTGCCGTACTAGATCATGGAATTTTATGGATGTTTTTTTTGTAGTTGTAACGGTTATTGATGGATCACCAGCATGTTCATTTTCGCAAGCTGTTCTTCCAAATTTATATTCACGGCACCAGCGCTTTACAAAATCATAATTAACAGCACACTCCCCTAAAGTGTTTACCAAGTCTTCATGAATTTGGGTGGGAGTCATACCCTTTTTGAGAGATATTTAATTACTGCTCTTTGTTCGATACGCTCCAGTTTTCCACTTCTACGCCACTTTGTTTGAAACATATAACTGCTGTGGCAGATAAAGACTTGATGTTGCGCATGCGCAGTACGCACATATTGGTAATGCAGACGTTGTAGGCTGAAGTTTGTATGTCCACTAGAAGTAAGTCAGGGGCGAGGCATAGGGGTCAACTCTCGTATATATGCACTTAACGTTTATACCAAAATGGTACATCTTCCATAGAATTGTATAATAAATACAAAGAAAAGAACAGATCCAAAATATTTAACCGTGTAAAACCAAGTTTCAGTACTGTTTTAATGATAAAACGTATGTAACCTAGTTACACTAAAACATTCTGGATTCATGCAATGCACAAGTTAATAACCCCAATAACAACGTGATACATGGATACAATTTCTTGATTTAATTAATTTTTAGGGCTTCTTACAGAAACATTTAAAAATAAAACTTACCTAGTCGAATGCACACACGCACGTATTCAAAATTCAAGATAAATCTTATTCACCAAAACAATGCTTTACTTATGGTTTCGTACATAAGAAAGGAAGAAAGAGTTAAACCATAAAGTAAAATGTAAATATAGCCTCATGACTCGTGAGACTTATAGTTGTACCTGTTGGTCGAACGTATTCAGCGAAATAGTACGATTTCATCCAGAAATAGTACATAGTTCATTTATTTGACTATTTCAATTTGTCATGGTTTAGTCGTGTCATAAAGAATTATTGCCAATAACAAACAAATTATAAACAATAGAGTTAGTGTACTGTGCTGGGAGGGACATTCATGTATTCCTCTGCACTATAAAAGCATTTGTATAATAAAAATCTTTTAAAGTCCATTTTGAATTTTTGTATAGGCAGTGTCCTAATTTTATTCATACGTTTATTTCATATATCGCATAATTAATTCTGGACTGAATAAATGAAAAGCAGCTAGACAAAAGAGTAGCTATAGGTAGAAGTTTTCGATGTTTTAATATTACAAAGATGTTGAAAGCTAATGTAGAACATAATTTATCAGTATGTGATTCCCAATTTAATTCACTATTGATTGTAATTACAAATAGTTTAACATTCGTGCTGCTTGCCATACATTTCTTTGAATTAAAGTTAATTTCTTGCATCTTGTTAGGATTGCGCTTTGGTTGATTTGTGTCTGGCCACTTTTGAACAGTTTTAATTGTTTTAGCAATAGTATTATTTAAGTTTTTGGTTTAATGTTCCTCAAATAAAAATGTTGTTTCATCCGCAAATTGAATGCACTTGTTTGGCCTAACTGAGATTGGCAGGTCGTTTACATAAATTAGAAACAAGAGAAGGCCTAGTGATGATCCCTGTGGTACTCCAATCGATATAGGTTCGACACTTGACGTTACATTATTGATAAGGACACATAGTTTCCGATTTTTGAGATAAGATTGTAAAAGGTGTAATGACTTACCCCGTATACCATAGCAGTTTAGTTTGGCCGGTAATATGGAATGTGAAAGACAATCAAATGTCATATCGAATAATAGTGCAGTAGACCTTTTACCCCTCTCAAAAGCATCAACAACATCCTCAAGCAAACCGTAATCTGCTTCAGTTGTTGAATAATTAAGCCTAAATCCAAATTGACTATCAGCAAGTATTCCATTGTTGTTTAAGTAAGTAACCAATCGTTCCTTTGTTAACATTTCAACAACTTTGACGAGCACCAGAATAATAGATATAGATCTTCAATTGTCTACTGAGGGTTTATCATCCTGTTTGTCAACTGATACAACTTTACTGATTTTAAAACAGTGGGGAAAGCTACCTTCTAAAAAACAATCGTTAATTAGATTCGTCAAAAACTCTCCAATAATGTCGCTGTAATTTTGTTATATAGCTCATAGATTTCACAACTACCAGGTTTACTTAGTTTTTGGAGTGTATGAAACACGAATTTGTCGGAGAAGGCATATTAAATAGGAAGGTCACTTACTATATGATTTCCAATAGGAACGAAATAAGAGTATAATAATAATAATAATAATAATAATAATAATAATAATAATAATTTATTTATGTTAATTATGCAAGTTGTACTTACATACGTCAATAAATTAATAAAATTAGCATTAAAAGGTACGAGAGGGAAACAACTAAAACAATCACTTATATTAAAATTACATTATGATCACAGTTTCAAAATTTATCAAAAGTATAGAACGCATGAGAGATTAAATGTTGTCTTATGACTAGCTTAAATTGATTTGTTGGCAAAGAACGTATTTTTTGAGGTGAGGTGTTAAAGAATTTCTGCGATAGGTAATTAGGGCCGTTATAGGACGCCTTTAGCCGGAATTGATCAATTAAAAGATTGTTACTGTCTCTAGTTTCGTAGTGGTGTAAATCTTTATGGTTAGTATACTGTGTTAGATTTATTTTAATATGTAACATGCAATCATAATATATAAACTGACAAGGTAAAGTCAAGATTCGAAGTTTTGTAAAACTGTCTTTACAGTCGTCATAATACCCAATGTTCACTATTACTCGTACAACTTTTCTCTGTAATCGGAAAATTCTATGCCTTCCAGTTGAATGGCCCCAAATAAGAATTGCATATGACATTATTGAGTGAAAAGTGGAAAAGTATACGGTGCGTTGTACGTTTGTATTAACAATAGGTAACTGAGCAATATCCTCATTGGCGACATTAACAAAGTGATCATTGAGTTCGTTTGGAGATATCTTGCAATTCTTATTAAAATTTTGAGTTTTGCGAGTGCAATTACCATTTACTATTTTCCATGAGGCTTTATTCGTGTTTGCTGAGTTACCTTATCAGTAGCGTTGATTTTGTATTTTCTAAGTTCAGATCTGTATTGCCGCTTATCATATTTTTTTATATTATGTAGTTCGGGATAAATGCTATTAAATTTCAAATACAATTCGTCAAGCAATTTCAGTCTCTCTCGCATTTGTTTTAATTCCGAATTAAACCATCAGACTTGGTTGTCACGAATTCTAGTTTTAAATTTTATTTCAGAAAACGCTATGTTGTAGGCATCCATTACACTTTGAAAAAAAGTATTGTATTTAATATTGATACTACCAAGAGCACTATCAATAAAATCAAACTTTAGGTTGGATAGTATATTGGGTAAAACGTTACAACTACGCCAAGTGATCGGTCGGTGAATATTTGAGACAATATTATTAATTGGAGGATTACTATGAGATACTTTCAAGCGAATGTATTGTGCATTGTTATCAGATAAGTGTGTATTAACAGAAAATCATTTCAAGAAATATGCCAATATCACCCGAGGGTGGTCTACAAATGGTTATTATGTATACATTTTCGCTAGTTATATTAACTGCCGTTAGTTCTGCATGGTTTTCTATAGAGAGAAAATTTAAGTCGTGTAAGACTCTGAAATCTTGACTGTCTTCTATCAAGATTAATACGCCACCATGTCGGGTATTTTGTCTACTGAAGGCTGATGCGATAGTCCACTTACCACACCTTAATGATTTGGTTTCGATATCTTTAAGCCAATGTTCACTTATGCACACCGCGCTAAAATGTACCTTGCTAGTATTTAAGTAGGAATTTATTTGGTTGGCACTGTATATTGATATGTGACAAATCAAAATCTGAATTTACGTCTTTAATTTTTGTGATATCACTTGCGACGATGTTACTATCCTTTTGGCGGGTTGGAATTGGCGAAACGAAAATTATAGCGACTTACCCTTACGTATTCAGGCCAGTTGTTGGGTTCTAGTAGAGCGCTGGCATTCTTTATGTGTTCCGACTCTGAAGCACTGGTTTATTCCAATTGTATCTAATTAATGCATTCCGACTCGTTGTCGTGCGTAATTTCCTTGACGTGTTTTATCATATATTCTCCGGTGACAGAATGAGATATTCTTCCTAAGGAAAACGCAAACTTTTTTGGGTGCAGCTTTTATAGAAAAAGTGTTACTGGAGTTTGAAGCTGTAATCACCTTAAAGTTACGATGGTTGTTTTTATTATTGTTATAATGAACCTTCGAACTTTCTTTACATTTGATTACTGCAAAGTCGTCAGTTGTTTTAGAATTGGGTAGGTTATTGATGTTTAAATCACTTGATATGTCGTTATTTACATTAATAATATGATTTAAAACCTCCATTTCTGGTTTACTATTGTTGTCATTCACCTCATGCGTTTGTACAATGACCTATTGATTAGAGTCTATTTGAACTTTAGATTTCTTCGTTTTTGTTATTCCTTTCGTGGCTTCTGAGTAAGATTTGAGTTGACTTGGATCTTTCCTATCCTTGGGATTATTATAATGATGACTAGTATTTAGCCTAATAACTTGATTTTTTAATTCGGTAACGTAATCATCTTTACATTTTAACAACTCATGTTTTGATTTGATTATTTCATCCTTTCTGTTTATTAATTTGATTAGGATCGTGTTTAGTGAGCACAGTGTTGAGTCAGTAACTTTAGGGTCACAAACAGAATTGATTAAAGCGGTATTTTTACATAACTGTTTAAACAACAAATTATTGACATATCCTCTACTTTTGTAAAGATTTATGAGAGTAGTTTTCACAGTTTATGCATTTTAGGCGTTTATAAACGGCAGGTTTGGTACACACACTGCACTTAGCAAGTGACACGTCCGCTTTGCTTGCCGCCATGTTAATATTAATGTTTGGATTGTGAAGAGGCAATGCAAATTCACTTCGCTTAGTTTGACCTCTTTCATGGTTGATTAATTCCCAGCAATCGAAATTGTAACGTGTCGAAAGGACAGATCACGTATATTGTTGCCTCAAACTCAATATTTATGGTACCGTACCTTGATGTGCAGCTTAATCCTGAAAACATAAAAGTGCATCGTGAAAATACAGATAATGTACGATTATAATTAATTATAAACGACTAGAAAAAGAATTGTAGTTATAGTAAAACTAATTTTATACTTTTACAACTAATTATAAAAATGTTGCAGTAAAATAATTCAAGGACCTAATAATGTAGAAAATTTGTTAGCACACCTTAACACTACTTAATTAATTAGAACAATTCCTTTAAATTCAATAAAGATAAATTTGAATAAGGCACGGGATGTTATTAAAATATTATTCATGTCACAAATACCTTCTAGCAGCATTAACGCCTCTAAGGGGACCAAGATTAAAAGCAAAATTTGCAGCCTAGGAAAGAGAGAAAGGTATGACAAAAGAGAAAAAATAAGACCTCAGATGTTGCAGTAAAAAACTACATAATAAAAGGGAAGAAAAAGAGGACGTTGCTTACTAGGTACCAAACCAACCACCCGAGAGTCATGGAAAAAAAAGCTGTGGAAGAATAAAAATAGATAAGAAAAGGTAATTCCTAAATCACACCAAGTTAAATCCAATGATTAATGCAGACTTAAGCCTTGGAATTATCAGTGATCGGGCTTCAAATCCTTCAAATGCCATATATCAGGTGGTATTGCCGGTTTTATCCAAAGGTTCTAATACCCAAGGTGAACTATTTTTCTTAATTCGAAAAGGACATAGTTCGGTATCAGCTTAACAGTAAAGAATTCAGGACAACTAACATAAGCTATTACAACAGGATTAGAAGATTTGCCAAATTTTTTTCTTAAAAAATATCTTCACATGAAATATGCTTTATGTCCATAAAGTGCTACATATGGTGTAAAACCTCGTGTTTAATGATTATCTTTACCTTATGGCCTAATCAGGTTTAACTCGTTCTTTAAACCACGGTTAATTCGTTCTGTAGGATTATCCTATGGATGATATCTGGCCATGTAGAGAATTGTTACATGTAATGATGTACAAAGTTTAGTAAACTTGATTCCTCAAAACTGCACACCAATGTCAACAATAATATATTGTACCATTTCGCATACCAAAATGTAGATCTCCGGCCAGTTTCGCTGCGTTAGTATTCAAAAAAAAAATATCACCCACTAGCAAAATGTAAGAAAACCGTAGCGTCACATAATGACAGGTAGAAATTGTAGCTTTTATTTTTGTAACAGCTCCATGTCCAGATGTGGGTACATCATGGATTGATTTTAAAATGCAGAATCTGTTCTTTGGGGACCAGTAACCTTAGAGAATTAAAGTCGTCAGCAATTAAGCAAGTAAGGATAGTAGAGTAACTTTTCATCACGCACTTGCCATAATGGAAATTTTTTGGAAGACTCAGTTACTTCAGAACACAATTCTACGTACCATGTATCAGCAATCGGAGTGCCAATCGAAACTAGAGTATTGTTTACCATAATTACTGAATACACTTTTTTGGGCCGAGCGTAAAAGCAAATCTGGAACTACGTGAGTTTTCCCCGAGCAACGAATATAACCAAACTGGTACTGTTGTAACCGAATAGTCCATCTGGCTAAGCCAGCGGAATGACTTGTAATCGATTAAGCCATATCAAAGATTTCTGGTTCGTTATAACGGTAAATGTCAAACCTTCTATATAAGAACGAAACTTTTCAATGGCGAGGACAGCCACTGCTTCTTTTTAGTCGTAGAACGATGTCTTTCTGATTTCCTTAGAGAATAGTTCATGTAGCTTATTACTTTCTTATACTTAGAAAACTCTTGATTATGGACAGAGTTTGAAGCATCCGTTTGAATGGTAACGCTAGGAAAAATCAGGACAAGTGAGGTAACTAGATTTTTTAGTAATACACGTTTCTCCACAAGCAGGAAATCAAGTGTAAGTAGCATTTTTTTTTGTTACTGCATTCAAAGGTGCAGTATATTGAAAGATTTTTTTATAAATCTACGATACTAGATTGCCATTCCTACCAATCGGTGCACTTCGGTTACGAAACCAGGTGTTGGAATATACATAGCTGATATCCTATCAGGATCAACGTTTGGTCCGTCGCGATTGAGTGCACACCTAAGATGTTTGAACTTAGGTCTGTAGAAACAACAGTTTTCTTTCTGTAAGGAAACTCCTGCGTCAATCTACCTAGAACCAGATCCAATACTTCTAAATGTTTCACAAAATCAGATGTGCCTGTGATAACATCCAAATAGGAGAAACAACACCATAAAAAATAAAACGGGATCTGGACACAGAATTGTACCTATTAGACGCTGAAATGATGACAGCGAAACACACTTGGCTGTGCAATGTGTAGGGACGAATTTTCCTACTGCAGGGGGTAATTGCTTGTCGTCCTAGGCGCCTGATCAAACGGGTGGGTAATGGGCGTTAGAAGTGGTGTCTCCTACCACTAGTAAGAGTGCTGTCGGAGACATAGTGTCTTGCGCCCGAACTGGGATGAGATGATTTCAAGATATTTTGCTGTCATGCTGGAAGTTTAGTTGTTTTGCTTAGCCTCACTTCACATTTGCATATGTTTAAGTTTTCTTTATTTTTTGCCCTAACAAGGTATTTGAAAAATTATTGTTTACGCCGAAATTTAATCATAACCTACTAAAAAGTTGGTTTAATGAATTGGCCAATTAAATATCCGTCCTGCTAAAGGGGTGAAAGGTTATAAATAGGACTAGAAAATTATGGGATAGGATGTCAGCATTTAGCATTTACGCGTAACCGTCACGCCTGAATGTCTTAAGTTAACATTAACAAGGAATTGTTGATGGTTTTAACCAGCGAGACCATTTGACAATTGTCAAATAAAATTTATAGTTATTAATAAATTCAAAATTAAAATTTTTTCGCGTTAATTGTTAAAAACAAGGTTACTAATCTATTAGTGATTGTATGAAAAAGTTAAAATTGTCCAAAGGTCATATAAGAAGGAATATGACATAAAAATTATAAATATTGTGTTAACGTCTGTCATTTTAAAATATACGATATTGAATTGAAAGTTCAGTAAAGAGTGTTTAGCTAATCTCATTAAGCAATTAATAGTGTATTCATGCCATAATTTATATAAATTTGGAGAAATAATGGCCAAGGAACATTTTATGGTTAAACAAACAAAAGGTGATAAGTACAATTTGTTGAAATTGTGTTGAGTGTAACCCTTGGTAAATAATAATTTACATTTGAGCCTATCAATAACTGTTATTGGAAATACGTTTTGACTCTGCTGACTATAAATTCAGGACCGTTAAATTATTGTTATTTGTCAAAGTTTAACAATTTATATTGAATGCAAATTATGACTAGCCTGGGAAAATAATTATTATCATACATCATTCTAATAAACTAACATAGATTACTTATTTAAATTTAATAACGAGCAAGATTTATTACAAAACTGTCTTACAACGTGATAAAGAAAATGAATTAAACATTAAGTCTTCATTTCTAGGACGACGCATCACATATTGCATTATGGCATGAGACGTCGAAAAACTTGATAAATAGTCACTACATGTGGCACTTAGACTAGAGAGCATAAAAATTGTTTTTTTAACTTAAATGATCAACTTTGTAACGTACAAAAATCGATATCGGATCTTTTCATATCGACTTTATAATTTTCTCTGGTTACTGTTTTAAAAACAAAACAAAATAGGTACCTGTTAATTGAACATTTAGGATTGTTATTTAATGTTTACTCGTTACTTATTTCTCTACCACAATGATCTAAATTTTTTGTATTCACTGCCTTTACCATTTACGTTACGAATCATAATTGATTAAATTATTTATTTTATCATATTTACCTTTCTACTTTACAAAAGTTCTAAATAAACCTACTAGTGCCATCTATGGGATGTACGTCGCCTCTGGTTAGTTTCAAATCCATACATTTTACAATTATCTGTGCTGAATCAACACTAGATGGTGGTACCATTAAATAATTTACATTTTACTAAAATTCTTTATTGAAATACAGATGTATAACAAATTTATCATAACCAAACTTGATAAGGAAACTTTGTTGAATACCTTTTCTTAAGTTTTGGCTTCTTTTTAAACGGCAATTTTGTGCGACGTGAATACATTTTAGAAAATTTCTCTTGTTGCTCTTTTCTTCGGTGTGTAACACCATTTTTATATGAGAATGTTTCATAAAAAATATTTCTTTACTTTGTAAAGTAATATAATCGCTATTGATGCGGATGTAAAAAAATTTTACTTTCACAAAAAGTAGATTACTATACGATAACCAATGCTGTTTTCTTAAAAGAATTATAATTTAACCATTTTGTGTTAAACCATCATATACAGCGCGTCTTCGATCTACAGAGGTAAAACCACGTTTCATAAATAAATTGCTATATATAATATATATATATATATATATATATATATATATATATATATATCATACTTTATTTCTAACTCTTCTCTTCTCGTTTTCTTTCTCTTCGTTTTTTTATGTACTCTTGGAAGATTCTTTGCGTATTCGAACATCCGTTAGTGTACCTTTCATCTCGCTTTTGGTTTTGCTATAATGGTTTATTAACTAGGACTACTCTAAAAAGACTGGTAGCTGTGCTTTAACTACTTTTGCCTCATTACCGTTGATGTTACATTGTCACTGAAGATAAAGATATGGAATCTATGTCTGTGGGCTACCGATGACTCGGAACCTTCACAGCTATACAAACCAAGGCTCAGGTATTCGTCAACAACAAGTCAGGCCATTCTATTATCAAATGTACTAATAAACATTGTATTACTAAGTTTACTTCCTAACGTGTTATACGTTATACGCTGCCTTCTGCAGAGATCATTACAACCTCTATACAAAGAATAAGTGCAATTAAATTAACCATATTACAAAGTATTTTTAACGAACTCTTTACCTTTGTTGCAATTTTTTTTGCCATATTGACATCCGAATCCATTTAACTTTCATAAATATTATATTAATGTAGAACTGTTATACTTTGATCAAACCATTAGCTGGTATTTTGTGCACATATTTTAATCAAATTTCCAATAACCATTAATAAAATTTTGCATAAAACACCCAGTGTTGTGTTAGCATTTAGTATTCATCTTTGGTACTCTTTTAGTTACTATTTACGCTACCGTGCGCAGTTGCAGAAACTCAAAGCATTGTGTTTATACCGGTTGTATATTTCGTATTATTTACGTAGTTAGGTCAAACGTTATCGCAGGACTACGTGTTATTTTAAGGTAGGTTTGTTAGTTTTTAAATACAAATTTTCTGTCATTGTAGATAAGAGTGTTCAGATCACTAGGATCTAGTTTTAATTGATTAGTTACTCGTACTTACATGCATATTAGGATTATTGTAGTGAATTGAACAAGCTTCTCCGATTATATATATAATTGAAGCTTAAAAGTTGTTTTGCTATTGTAAAACTAAAGGCAAGTTGGAAGTTTTAACTATTGCGGGTTGTATGTTGATATAAATTTTACTTTTCAGGTTTACGTTCTGAAAGATCTTTCAGCGAACCCGAGAGGGGCATTACGTTCATTTATTGGTATAGATTAATTAAAAGAGTTGAGGTTATTACAAATAAAATATCGTGACTTGCCCTCGTCAGTATTAATATTGCTATCTGGGTTTACCTAGTTTTACTATTTCTTGTGGTGATATTCGAATAAATTTATACTAAGCACTGTTTACATATATCATCTTTTGTTTGGAAATTTATAAATAAATTCCGCTTACTGAAGGAACTTTCGTTTATTTGCTAGTCCTGTTGCTTCCCGGATTCAAGCTTTACAGTGTTCCTCCCTCAAGAAATAATAATTTATCTGTTCTATCTTTAAAGCTTGTGGCGCCTGTTACTTATCTGTTCTCCCTATCTTTCTGTCTACAATTCTCGTTCTTGCTTTCTAACTAACCTAACCATCTATTTACTCTTTATTAACGTTTCAAAACACCTACGCTATCCAAGTGTTCTGCGGTCTCAGGGCCATTTGACTGAGTTACTAGTCGAGCTAAATAACTTCCTCCAGTTTTATGCGATGTGGTAGTTTAGACACGTAGCAACTTACTTTTGGTCTGTTATTTATCATAATAGTACTTTACAAAATAAATTACGCCACACTTTGATAGCGCGAGTCCATGTTTAGAGAGAATGAGTGAGACACAAATTAAATGAAAGGAGTTTTTTACACTATTTGGTCCACAATCACAGTATAATTGAATTTTTATCCACATTTATGGAGCATATAAAGTGACATCTTACCCACTAGTGGAATAAAGTAAATTTAGTGAGAGAATCAAAAATATACTTAAACCAATTAAATCGCATTTACTTATTAACGTTAACATTAACATCTACATTTATATTAATTAGAAGAGATTATGGATGTCCATTCTTCTAAGGTACGACTAGAACTGGAAGAACCTTGGATTTTCCATGCTATACGAAATTTGTTAGATACGGAGTCCTCAATATAGCTTTCTGCCACAGCCGACGTCTTCCACCCACTACGCCGCTTGATGGTTGTAAAGTCAGCAACTTTATTAGCCAATAAAGTTGTTGAAGTGCGCGTCATCTAGTGGACGCTAGATGCTTCCGCGATACAACTTTTAACGGATTGTGTTGATTCCAATAGGCTGAGAAGCACATTTTGGGTCATATAACGCAAAAAGAGTAAAAGAGTAAAAAATAGTCTTGTATCACGTTCTTTGGTCGTAGGGAAATCTACTTTCGATACACCTCAACAGCGTTGATAGAAACTCGTTCATATATAATTGTAAACTTCCGTGAAAAGCCGGACTTGGTGTCTGGTATCAAAACAAATGCATGAGCGCCATTGTCCGTTACATCAATAATTTTCAAATTCGTCAAATCACAGCATCGCCAAGCACCAGACACTCACTATTAGCCTACCTCAAAATAATTCAAAGTGAATTACTTAATACATATTGACTAAAACGTTAAGAGTTATTACCTTAATCATTAAATATTCTTTGTCACAAGCTTTCGTCAAAAAATCCTGAATCAGCACTCTTTCCAAAACTGCAGCTTTTTCGCCTTGTATCCTTTCGATTGGCTCTTCCGATAACCTGTCAGCTTACTGTATTCTCCAATATCTACGTCTTTGAAAGCCTTTATAGCAGCCTTCAACATTGAATAGTTCGACCACATGGAAGAAATTGCGTACTTCAAATTTAAAGAACATGATTGCGTACCATCTTCATTGATTATCTTTACCCGCCGTTTTTCTCTCCATTCGTTAAATTAGGCAAACGGTTATTCATAATGTTTTCTGGATTTAGGAGCAAATAGTTCAAGAGTTGATTCATGAACTTCCTCCGCAATTACAAAAGGAACACAATCACTCTCTTGCATTTTTAAAAATTCTACAATTTTGCAAGCAATAAGTAACGTGCCATAGTAACCAGTAAGTGTGACAAAGATTGCCACTTTTCATTTTATGAATACGAATAATTTTTAATTAAATTTCGATTAATGCCATGCCTGTTTTAGATGTATTTTATCCACTTAAGAAAATTAAACGCTTAAACTTGCGTTCTCGCGTTTAAACATTCTTGCCTGGATAAAATACTATTTAAAACACTAAACACAAAAAAATATATCTTTCTATATTGCATGATTTCAAAATATAGAAAAAAAATACATTTAAATTTGTAACAAGATTTAAGCAATACAATTTTGGATGGTTGTGATGTTGACATTACCACTGTCATTAGTAAAAGTATAGTATAGTATACAGGGTCGCTATTAAGGATAGACCCCAAGCTCTAGCGCTTAAACGGTTCAACATAAAAAACTTAAAATTTCCGAATTGAAACTAGACATTACAAACGTTTCTCTAATAGGAAGCGTAGGAGGCCGTGAACAAAAGTTGTACAAAAATATGCGCAAATACGTTTAGTTTCAATTCGGAAATTTTGAGTTTTGTATGTTGAACAATATAAGCACTAAAGCTTTGGTCCCATCTTTAATAGCCACCCTGTATAATCAATCAATATGAGCATACGTCATCAACATCAAACTGAATAAAGTGAAACTTATAAAACCAATATGGGTTTCATAATTCACTTATAAACGCAAAATAGAAACAATATCTTTAAATTAAAAATTATTATTAATTTTATTAAATGCATAAATAAAAAGTTTACCTCGAGCAGGATTTGAACCTACGACCTGTACTTTGCTAGAGTACCGCGCTAACCAACTGCGTCACCAAGATTCAAGCCCCAATCGATGTAAATTTTGTCTTTATGTATGTAGAACTGATGTAAAATATATAATAATAACTTTTAATTACATATTTACCTTTGAACTTATTCGTTCATAACAAAAACTTACAATAATATCTTTAAATTGTTTACATAAATTATAATTTAGTGACGCTGGGCTATCTTAAATTAAGTTTTCCGATATTCGTGTTGGTTCACATTTCTGCGCTGCAAATCACTTCGAATCCAAAAAATATTTTGCTATATTAGATACACATATACAGCAAGGATACCTGAAAACCTGGTCTGCATAATAATGAAAATTCCTTTATTCCTTTAATCAAAACGGTAACATCAACTGAAAATTCGTTAACGTACATAACTGGAAATTGGATTGTAATTGAGTTAGATTGTGTCAACAACGCCAGGCGTTGCGGAAATGCAATGGTTACTTTAACATGTAATAATAACTATTTAATTCACATTCTAAAAAACTTTCGCATATTATCTAAAAAGATATATAATATTCTATCAATCAATCAAAATGTTAAATCAAAAGTGAATATTAATTGTCTCTACATCAATTAATTTACTTGAACTAACTCGGAAAGCTTCCTATTATAATTTTCATCCGTTTCCTTACATATCTTCACATAAATTAGACTGATATTGATAATATAACATGTACTTTCCGTATATTTCCTTGCTTGAATTTATGTGGTTTTCCATTTTACAGGTAAATTTCTCAACCACAAAGAGCCTCATATATAATATTCTTGCATATTGAAATTTTAGCTTGATCAAGATAGTTATGTTAAATTGCCTTAATCAGTCTAAAAACTGTATTTTACTTTTAAAAGATCAACAATTTGCGTTTGGAATAAAGCTACTTGTTCATCTGATTATTAATTTACAAAAATTAATGTTTCGTTTTTCATTAATATTCAATCGTTTGCGCACAGGGATAACATTTACAAATTTTATTATGTAAATACAAGATTGCTACATTCACTGAAAAAATTGAGCGTTATATCCTTGATGAAACTGTTATAATGTTGTACATTTCATTTCAAGTAATCCATATTGAAAGCATTTCATGGACATATTCATTACATGGTAAGATGCCACGGGCATTAAGTGGAGAAATCTTTCTACTGCCTTAAGCTACAGATAAACTACAGGATTCGCTTTCAAACTGAAGAGGAATTCTATTATCTCATAATATAATTTTTTTAATCCCCTTACAGCATTTTCTAATATGACATGGTTAAAAAAAACTATCCAACACAACCTACCCATTTCTCAGGTGTTGCTGCGTAAGGATAAAACATACTACCCAGATATGACAACAAATTGCTTTTTATGAGTGCGCGTGCGTGTGCGCGTGTGTGGGTGTATGTAGGAGTGTGTGGTGTGTGTGTGTGCGTGTGCGTGTGTGTGTGTGCGTGTGCGTGTGCGTGTGCGTGTGCGTGTGCGTGTGCGTGTGCGTGTGTGTACGTGTGCGTGTGCGAGTGCGTGTGCGTGTGCGTGTGCGTGTGCGTGTGCGTGTGCGTGTGCGTGTACGTGTGGGTGTGCGCGTGCGCGTGCGCGTTTGCGTGTGCGTGTGAGTGTGCGTGCTGCGTGTGCGTGTGCGTGTGCGTGTGCGTGTGCGTGTGCGTGTGCGTGTGCGAGTGCGTGTGCGTGTGCGTGTGCGTGTGCGTGTGCGTGTGCGTGTGTCGTGTGCGTGTGCGTGTGTGCGTGTGCGCGTGCGCGTGCGCGTGGCGTGTGCGTGTGCGTGTGTAGTGTGCGTGGCGTGTGCGTGTGGTGTGCGTGTGCGTGTGCGTGTGCGTGTGCGGTGCGTGTGCGTGTGCGTGTGCGTGTGCGTGTGCGTGTGCGTGTGCGTGTGCGTGTGCGTGTGCGCGTGCGCGTGCGCGTGCGTCGTGCGTGTGCGTGTGCGTCGTGTGCGTGTGCGTGTGGTGTACGTGTGCGTGTGCGTGTGCGTGTGCGTGTGTCGTGTGCGTGTGTGGTGTGCGTGTGCAGTGCGCTGGTTGTGTGTGTGCGTGTGCGAGCGTGTGCGTGTGCGTGTGCGTGTGCGTGCATGCGTTCGTACGTGCGTGCGTACGTCGTGCGTGGTGTGTGTGTGTGTGTTGTGTGTGTGTGTGTGTGTGATGTGTGTGTGTGTGTTTGTGTGTGTGTGTGTGTGTGTGTGTGGTGAGTGAGTGGTATGATTGTGTGGTGTGTGGGTGTATGGTGTGTGGGTGTTTGTGTGTGTGTTGTGTGTGTGTTGTGTGTGTGTGTGTGTGAGTGGTGCGTGTGTATGTGCGTATCTGGGTGTGTGGGTGTGTGGTGTGTGGCGTGTGTGTATGTTGTGCGTGTGTGGTGTGTTGTGTGTGTGTGTGTGTGTGTGTGTGTGTGTGTGTGTGAGTGTGGTGTGCATGCGTGCTGATACCTGAACGATGCGTACGTTCGTAAGCGTGGTGTGTGCGTAAGCATGATGCGTCATTGCGTGCGTTCCTGCAGTTCGAATGTTTGCGTGATGAATGCTATGCGTGTGGATGTGTGTGTGTGTGTTGTGTGTGTTATTTGTTGTTTATTTATGTTAGTGTCTACGATAACCTGCCAGAATTGGTTTATAACAAACCGTAACGTTACTGTAATTCATGATGTTTGAAGCATGATTTCATTTCTCCTGCAGATGAATAGATTTTGGGAGAAGTGCAGTATCGGGGAGAGGGGGTTTATTAAGAAAAGGTATATATAGCTATATAATATTCATACAGGTGAATTTAGTTTTTGCGATACCTGAATAGCAATTGGTTCTATAAGCAAATCGGTAGACATACCTTTAAACATGATTTAATTCGAAGACAAATAAGCATTAGTAATTTATTACATAAGATTCAAAATGGTTATATCTTATTATGCATAACTGATAGAAGCGAGAGTCTTCGGTTAGAAGCTAGGTGTCTATCAAGCCATATCCTACTAATTATTCATCCACTAACAAATTATTGTTGCATTATTATACTAAAACGATACATT
The DNA here is from genome assembly GCA_036346205.1 of Vesta saturnalis. Lineage (NCBI taxonomy): Eukaryota > Metazoa > Arthropoda > Insecta > Coleoptera > Lampyridae > Vesta > Vesta saturnalis. Next base: position 6,579,290 of record JARFJB010000317.1, on the reverse strand, counting down.
ATCTCATTTCTTTTAATTTCCGAACTTGTTTTATAATTATGAGTTAGCATACAGTTTGCAGCACCATACTTCTGCATAATTAGAGATTATAATACAGTTTGCGAAGTAATCTCGCGGTATAATGAATTTGAACATGTGTTATACTAGGCGAATCAAGAGATTGATCTAATTAGTAAAATAGGTATTAAAACAAATACTGTAAATTTCATAAATAAACGAGTCTCAAGTAACTCCAAAACAAAAGGAACCACCTAACAAACCTCTGAGGGTTACACTAGGTCCCACATTTCCACCAGCTGTCTACATCAGAAAGACTAAAAAATCTGTTTAACATGCCAACATGTACACTAAACGCACACATACACACACCTACGCGTGGACATACACACTAACACACACACACAAACACACACACACGCACACGCACGCGCACGCGCACGCGCACGCGCACGCACACGCGCGCGCGCACGCACACGCACACGCACACGCACACGCACACGCACACGCACACGCACACGCACACGCACACGCACACGCACACGCACACGCACACACACACACACAGACACACAGACACACAGACACACAGACACACAGCACACAGACACACAACACAGACACACAGACACACAGACACACAGACACACAGACACACAGACACACAGACACACAGACACACAGACACACAGACACACAGACACACAGACACACAGACACACAGACACACAGACACACAGACACACAGACACACAGACACACAGACACACAGACACACAGACACACAGACACACAGACACACAGACACACAGACACAGACACAGACACACTGACTCACAGACATACTGACGCACAGACGCACAGACGCACAGACGCAAAGACGCACAGACGAAAAGGCGCACAGACGCACATGCGCACAAACGCACAAACGCACAGACGCACACTCACAGACACACAGAGACACAGACACACTGACTCACAGACACACAGACACACAGACGCACAGACGCACAGACGCACAGACGCACAGACGCACAGACGCACAGACGCACAGACGCACAGACGCACAGACGCACAGACGCACAGACGCACAGACGCACAGACGCACAGACGCACAGACGCACAGACGCACAGACGCACAGACGCACAGACGCACAGACGCACAGACGCACAGACGCACAGACGCACAGACGCACAGACGCACAGACGCACAGACGCACAGACGCACAGACGCACAGACGCACAGACGCACCGACGCACAGACGCACAGACGCACAGACGCACAGACGCACAGACGCACAGACGCACAGACGCACAGACGCACAGACGCACAGACGCACAGACGCACAGACGCACAGACGCACAGACGCACAGACGCACAGACGCACAGACGCACAGACGCACAGACGCACAGACGCTCAGACGCACAGACGCACAGACGCACAGACGCACAGACGCACAGACGCACAGACGCACGCACGCACGCGCGCACCAACGCACGACACAACGCACAGACGCACAGACGCACAGACGCACAGCACGCACGACGCACGACGCACGACGCACGACGCACACGACCACACACCACACCACAACGACACGCACACGCACACGCACACGCACACGCACACGCACACGCACACGCACACGCACACGCAACGCACACGCACGACGCACGACGCACACGCACACGCACACGCACACGCACACGCACACGCACACGCACACGCACACGCACACGCACACGCACACGCACACGCACACGCACACGCACACGCACACGCACACGCACACGCACACGCACACGCACACGCACACGCACACGCACACGCACACGCACACGCACACGCACACGCACACGCACCACACGCACACGCACACGCACACGCACACGCACACGCACACGCACACGCACACGCACACGCACACAGCACACGCACACGCACACGCACACGCACACGCACACGCACACGCACACGCACACGCACACGCACACGCACACGCACACGCACACGACACGCACACACACGCACACGCACACCACACGCACACGCACACACACCACACAGCACACACACACGCACACACACCACACACACACACACACACACACACACCACACACACACACACACACACACACACACACACACACACACACACACACACACACACACACACACACACACACACACACACACACACACACACACACACACACACCACCCAATCAAAGGCAGTGACAAAAAGGCGAACACGCAGAGTAAGGGGGGCAATTGGGCATGATCACTATTGTATGAGTCACCGGAAGTACATATACTACTGCACTTCTGATGCCCAATGTTTCGGTTAATTAAATAAATAGAATTTTTATATTAAAGGTTGTAAATGATCCCTAAAGAAATACTAAAATCGATTTAGTTATAGATTTATTGGTATTAATGTGTAAAGAGAGCGATTAGGCTTATAAATGACCCGTCCTTAACTTCTCACATACAGTCCCTTGTGCATAAAGGATGGTTTCAGTTCCTTCTTTGTATTATCGTTATTACAACGGCTATTGTGCTGCTGAATTATATTCTTTGATACCATCTCGGGCTATCTTTGCGAGAAACACTCGGTTCGCTCATTCACATCATCAGTATGCAGTACAAATCTCCACCTGTAGTACCAAAAGGGCGCAATACACATTTTTCTACACGGCTTCTAAACTCTGGAATGATCTCCCTAGTTCCTGCTTTCCTCTCACTTATGATATGAGAAAATTTAAGGTAGCTGTTCATAGGCATCTATTGGCAATTCAGTATCCCTCTATCCATCCTCCTAAGTGTTCCGCAGCCCTTTAGCACGATAGGCCAAATTTAGCCTGTTCAGGTCCACAATCATAAAAGAATGCAGACCTCTAGACAAAGAAATGGACTGTTTTTATATAAATGAATGGTTTTTAGTGTAGTAGGCGTTAGAATGTGTTTTCAATGTTTTAAATCAATACCACAATCTCGCATTCATATGTAATTTTTAAAAAATGTACCTTAAAAATTAAGCTTCTTAAATTGACATTCCCCATATGTATATATCAAATTTAATTCTTAACTTTAGTATACTTTATTGATGCAGATAATTTTCTTCAACGCTTACAGAAGGTCGTTATATACATTAAAAGAGTAATGTAGAAATACCGTTACTGTGCATTCGTTTAATCAAAGTTTTTTTGCTGTGGCTGGCCTTGTATGTATGCCTATACATTCCCCAAAAACAAAACGATGCCTTCATATGCCTGCTTTTTCATTCTACAGCAATTCTGTTAAATTTTATTATCAGTGCATATCGTCATGCAAGAAGTTGTGCGTGATGATCCGCTCGTTAGCGATATAAACGAATTTAATACGAAAGGAGATGTGTCATTTGATTAACCAGGTGTGGTTAAAATCTTACGCGGAAAATGGTATTTGAACACAAAAGGGTAGCTCGTTAGGTGTAATTACAACTGCAGCGCTGAGAGCTCGAGTTCTGCAAAATTCAGGTCAATATACTTTAAATAATTTCCTCAATTTGATTTTTGTTTTTTAGCATTACCAACCCCGAATTTGAATGACGGTCAAGCGAGGACCCCTAACGTGCCAGGTGTAGTGGTTGGCGAGGGTGCATCAAAATGTGCTATAACGTTTAAGTGTAGATATATTTTAGCTAGTGGCGGTATACGTTTTTATGTGTGGTAAAAACAGTTGTGAAGTGGAATGGACATGAGTAAGGTTGCCTGGGTGGTACAAGTGTAGCGGATGATTTGACTAGGGCGCGTCAAAATAAATACACTAAACGTGCTAAAAAGTTTATAAGTGTACCTATTTTTAACTAGTGTTCGTTTTTGCGGGAGCAAGATTAGGATAGATGAACAATACATAAGCATGAAATTGTTTCGGGGCATGTGTTCAAAGTGCTGGATAGGATGTTGAAGTCGATAGTGGTTACTATAGGAAAAGGTTTAATGAAATACCTTAAACTACCCCATTCACTGTAAACAACTAAAACTGGTAAATTCAGTTTTCAATATCTTACCTTTAATTTTATGTAAAGTGCAATTTTTATGATAATATGTTTAAAGTGAATTATTAGCTTTACTTTACAATATACTTTTCCCCGAATACAATACAAATTAATGAGAAGGGTGTTTAATTTCTCAAATGTTACTGAATATAACATATTTTCTTTAAATTTAAAAATACTGTTACTAAAGAAAACCTAATAACACTTACACATGCACATCACACATCCATTAAATTAATTTAACCTTTACATCATTGACTTGTTAAGACTACTAAATGTACATCATCTAGTTTAATGGCGAAATTAATTGAATCATAATTCAAAATATTTCTAAAATGAGGATCTAAAGAGCGACCGTCTTTAAAAGAAAAATTTTGTATTAATTTTTCGTTAATTATCAATTTTAATTAAATTTACCAAAATCATTAAATAATCAATTTATATTCCCTCCGAAGTGATTTCCAAAAACGTAGAGAGTTTTCTACGTCAGAGACCCCACCAGTCTAACAACCAATCGCAGTGTTAGAATTACCGCCAGAGACCGTTCCCGCCTTCCGATGTTTTCAATAAAAACGCAGCACGCGCTTCAGCCGCTCTCATTCTCCTGGGTCTCACTCTCATTCACCGAGACCTAATCTCTCTTATCTTCTTGCTCCGTTACGTTCACCTGCATTATATCGAGGCAACTCGACTCCGCCAGCCTGAAATTACTTCCATACGCTGCTTAAATCTGTGGCCTCCTGCGTGTAAGTTAAATATACAACACTACACTTACCCCATTAAACGACGCCACGTCGATAAAATATTCCAGAAGTATTCTTTTAGTTACTCCATTGGATAGAAAGGTTTTCGCCTAAATTCTACCAATCCCGGGGGTATCAATTAAACAGCGCAACGGGCATATGCCCATAATTTTTAATTGATATTACATACACACACCGTACACTAACTCACACAATCACGCCTACACCAGACAAAACAATTAAAAACCGAAGTGCGCAAAGCCGAAAGATTGAACTCAACAAAACGCCCGCAAGTGACCATATTTCGCTCACTATTTTAGTAAATCACGAAGACATTAGGTACAACACGGAGTAATACATTTCCGTCTCACCTAACGTAATTAAACGCTTTCCGCCCGCTCACTTATCGTGAGATATCCAGAGGATAAGCAACATCCTGATTTAACATCTTTGTTAAATGCCCGTAAAACGTTCCGTTATCCTATCAGCCTGTTTAACAGTTCTTAATACCGAAAGGCATCGAAGATTCTTACGCCGTCCCCAGACTAGGAGAAAACTTTACTTCTTATCAGCGATTCTGAACCTTTATCCGATCCTGATCGATTATCGCGATAATACAGACTTGAAGGAAAAACCCTTCGTCAAGAATACCGTACCTGTAAAACGTTTGGTTTATACTGTACCTGATAATCTTTATACTAAAACGTTCCTGAAGGTTTAAAAATCTTATCATTGTTATTATTAAAACCGGTCCCGAGTTATAGGCACCCCCCAATTAGCTGTTATTGTTGATATCGCGTCCCCCGCACTAAGAATATACAATACGAAGGGGTGTAATCACTCGTAAATACCACAAATCCTGGTTTCCGCTAATTACTAAGAGTAATTAGATAGTAAATTAATCCACCGTAATCTTGGACCAACTATTTTATAGAACAAAAATAGAAATAATATATGTATAAAACCCTCACAAATATATTGTTCAGTGTGGACGATCCTGGTAATAGTGATCAACCCCTGTAAAAACAAACTCCCCGTTTTATAGTATTAAAAACCGGTTGAGCTAGACCAAGGCAAGTTAAAGTCAAGTTTAATTAGAGAAGAAGCAAAGGCAGCTTACAAGGATAACTGTAAACTCTATCTGTATGATGTTATGAAAGATATAATGCAGATACAACAGCCCACAAGAAGCAATGCGTACCATGGTTTTTAACATTTACTACCGCATGCTTTACTGCTATGAAGTAAGTAACTTTAACGTAAGTTGAAAGACCACCTCTAAATGTATCATAGCTATTAATATTCACCTTTAAATGTAAAACTTCAAGTAATGCCCAACCGGAATCCTATTCGGAAAACTCTAATTTTTTTGTGATTTATGATAAATGTTTTCGTTATACCACTCAGGCAAATTGGTTGCTATACCAATGACATAATTTTGTATGGTAAGTCTTCAACTCGATAATATGATTTTGAGGTTGAATGAAATTGCAAGCCAAAAGAACATTCACCTTTAGCATCGATTGTTTTAACATTAATTTAACCTTTCGTGCAAAACTATTGTGTGCAAAAAATAATAGAGTCCTTAATGTTTGCTATATTGACTATAATTCCTTTAATTACCCTCCCTTTAAAACATGAATCTAAAGAGTACCAAGCTAATTTGCGTGTATGCTGTTTAGCGACATTGACAATTCCACTACCTGTTTTCTCTGAAGCGCTCTTTAACTGTTTAAGTTTTACAATATAACACTTTATTGCTTTCGAGCTTAAGCAAAACTTCATATCACTACTACTTGGTATAACCTTACTCATAGTTAACTACAAAACTGTATCAAAAAATATGAAGCACCCACTACCGATTATGCAGTAATGGACTTTCAGAAAATATATTATTTATTATTACGGGTATATAAAAATTAATAATTTAAGTAACTGTAGAAGTACTTTAGGTTTACAATGAAATTCTCGTCACGATTGCAATATACTAACTGGTACAAGAGTGCTCGTTATCTGCTTATATAATCAAATAAACTAGCATTAAAGGTCATATATTACAAATCGTTATAACTTGTATTTGACTTTAAAAAATTATAAAGATAAATAGATCAAAGCTATACAGGAATACATCAATTGTCAAGGTTGCTAAGTACGTTTTGCACGAAACATATCTATCGTGAATACTTAGTTACTTTTTAATTTTGATGTGTTTGAATGACCTCAAGACCTATATTTTTGGTGTTTGCATATGTAACATTTGATGTCATATTTCACTTTTATGAACTTGCCGTTGTTTGTAAGGGTGACATTTACACATGATACTTATGACTGCTGAATACTTTCACACGATTTAGTTCATTACATTTAGATTATGTTGTAATGGTATTCATATGAACTTTAGTTGATCGTCAGACAGAAGTATATATTGCACTGTTTATTATCTTTACTGACGTTTAGTATCTATTAACACCTCTTCTTAACCTTGCTGATATCATATGGAATACTTTCTCACGTCTAAATTTATTACATCTAGATTACTTTGCGTTCATTAGAATTCATAACCTTTGTTTGTACAGGTGTTTCATCCTGGTGGGAACGTTTTTGTTACGTCAGTTCACCGTACCAAACACTTCCACTTAGCAATGTTATTAATGTAAATAGACTTACTGTCCCTCCACAAGAAAACAAACATACTACAAGGTGTTTTAATGCGGGGAACAATACTAAAAGAACAGGATAAGAACTTTTGGATGAAGATATACCAATAATTTCGATACGAAGTAGTGATGTTGAGGATGATTTTGCAAGATTCTTTGAAACGTAAGTATACCTTGCTTAATTTATTGTTTTTATGTAGTGATTTACTTGATAAGTATGTTATTAATTCCCCAATTATTTAGTATCTTCACATGTAACCACAGTTGCAGCTTCACTGCCACCACGGTAGCCACGTACACTCCATTATGTAGGCAAAAATTTGGATTTAATTCGACCAGTGAGTCCACTACCACCCCAGTCTCAATATCCAACCCTCAAAACTCAGGATCCGACAGACATCCAAACTTAGGATCCGACAGACCTCCAAGAGTTCAAAATAGAAAGTGTTAGTTGGCTACAGAAAATTTTATCGCAACATCTAAACAAAGAAAAATCGGAAGTGGTAAAAGTGCAACAGTTAGGGAGTGAGTTTCACTACGAATATTAGCTAGTTTAGACATTTAAGTTAATTTATTTATAATTAGGTACTAAGGAGTTTTCTTATTGTTTAAAGCAGTTTTAGTTTTTGTAGAGAGTGTAATTATAATTATTTTTTTGTTACATACATACTATAATAAAATGTTTGTTTTTTTTGTGCTTTATTATTTATCGTAAAATATCCCTATCACATATACAAAGAAAGTGTGAAGATAAGCCGAAGTACAGTTAAAAGTAATAACTTATACATCAAGAGAATAACTTAATCTTGTAAAAATAGTTCCCAAAAGCATACAGATCAATCAGAGTCTTTTAATTCAAATACACGATTATCACCCCATGCTAAAAAAGTGGTGATAACTTGTAAAATACATTATGGAAATAACTCAAAGATTTACAATTCAGAAACGTCAATCTTTAATTAAAATAAAATGGGAGCATAAATCACTTATTTCGTCATTTTAGAATATTCTCTCTTCTATGAAAAATTTTGAATGTGACAGTTTATCTTGTAAATAAAATAAGGAAATACTTCAAAATATGGTTTTAGAGAAGTATTTTTTCCTATAAGAAATGTAATTTGCATAAGTTCATATAAACAACGAAATTATTGGATTTCATCAAATTTTGTGCATATTGTTTGTTTGAGAAAACGCATTTAACTAATATCTGCATAAAATGGCGAATTAAATATTAGATTTGTCTTGGAACTAAATTTGCAGTTTTGTTACTTTGCACTATTTATCTAAATATGTTGTCTGTGAATATTAACCGATTATTATTATTATTATTATTGTATTCAATGATAAACTTTGTAAATGTGATAAAATTCAATTTTCATATAAAAACAGTTTCTGCATGTTGCATTACCAATATAATTTTACCCAAATTGTTTAAGGCAGGTAAAGAAATTTGCTATCTCGAGTTTCTAATTACGAACAAATACGGCCAATTATAGGAAATTTGTAATTTAGCAACAAAAGCACATGTTAATATACGATTCAACTCAACAAGTAATGCTGACTTATCCGCGATACAGTGAGTGCTATAATTAGACCCGTCTTCACAACTGCATAAAATATTTCCATAGAGGAGGCGAAATTACCTCTTATTATGCTTTGAATTCTCGATGTAATTTAATTAAAGTACACGTGTTCTTGTGTATTGAAATTTGGAATGTTCCAACAAATTGTGTTTTGTGGGTGCTCGTAAGTAGAACAAAAGTAGTTCGTTTCAAATTTGAATGTGTCAGTTTTCATATTTCTTGTAAAATAATAAATGCATAGATTAAGTACAACGTGTAAAATGCAATCACGCTTTCAAAAATTTCAATTTCGATTGGGAAGTAGGGACAAATTAAAAAATTCAGGAAAACCTCATTTTTAGGACTTATCTTAAGCTCTCCCCGCGAACCCCGTCTACACCCTGCACATAAGGATGTCCACATCGCCTCGTCCTATCTTTTTTTTTCATTTCTTAGCACGTACTTCTTTTAATATTCATTCGTTATTTGTTACACTTACAGATAAATAATTTATCTTCAATACATATTGCCGAATCGTACGCCATGGGTACCCAATACAAATTACACAATTGCATATCATTCTATAACATTTATTTTATCTCAACTCATACCTAACTCTATGTACAATGCATTTCAAAACTGCTAGCTTGTTTTTTAAAATTACAAACTTGATTATTTAGAATGATTTATTCATTTTAAAAGCGTCTTTCGTTCAATTTCTATTTCACATTTTAGAATGATTTATTTAATTTGAAAGCGTCTTTCGTGAAAATTCCTATTTCACTTTCTTGTTGAACATTTTTCTTCTAGACATTATTCGCTAATTACATTAATAATCAAATATTCAAATTAATAATTTATACTATCACTAAATTTGCATTTTACCTTTCCTGCACAATTTCCTACGTAGATTATCTATCCACACTAAAAATTTAAAATTATACATGCTTTATTATGCTGTCTTTGATGCCTTACTAACCCGAAGCTGCTTTATTTTCCTATTCCTTTCAAACAACTCTAAATCTAGTTTTACTTCTTTCATTTTCTTTATTAATTCATCCATCCTCTTCTTTCTCTCGTCTATACTCAATACCGTTTCTTTACTTTCTCGTCGTATTATTTTTATTTTTGCTAATAAAAAGTTACCATTGACTGAATCATGCGCACCCTTTTATTACAAAAGTGCATCCATAAAACCACTAACTTTGAATAAAAACTTCTTGTTTCCATGAATAGATCCTATTTTTAGATTTCTAAGAATTGTAATATAGTACACGTCAACAACCTTTGACCTTTTTCTAAGAATTGTGATATAATGACCTTGAACATTCTATTTTTAGATTTAAATTTTAACCATTAAACTTTGACTTTGAAGAGGTTAAAATTTAAATTTCCCTCCAAAAATTTGACCTTGAAAATTTTAAGAGCTTAGATTTCTCACCACCAGAGGGCGAGTGACCTTGAACTGAACCAGAATCTGCCCTCGATGGATCTACGGTATAGAACCTCCCCTATATATCTACTGCCCTATCCAAAAGAATTCACTCCCAACCATCGATTTCGAGCTATAGAGGTAGTAAAGCAAAAAAAATAAATGTAGCCCATTACACTACGTTTTCCTGGGTTATCTGTGTTCCACCTCTTATAGACACGATAGGCTTTTCTATTAGTTTCTCTTCCAATTATGTCTACAATGATCTCTGAAAAAACATTTCACTGTATCGGCAACTGACAAATCTTTTATAGATGGCGCGCGTTCAGGTTCATGGTGAACGATAGAGTTTCCTGCCATTTAGCTACTACAAACGGTTCCGACACAGCAGTGATGTTGCCTTGAACTTATTGATACTACCTCTCTTCCTCTTTTCAAGAATTTTGCCCCCGTTCTATCTGATTATCTTTGTTGACATAAACATCTTCGACGTCCGATACATTTAAAAGGGCGTCCGAGGTGAGCTCTGGGTAGCCATTTGTCCTCAGACACCTCATCGTCGTGTTCGATACCACTAGAATCGGACTCCACATAGCCCATTCGGGGTAAGGTTGTTGCTGCTCTTAAGTAAGCGTAGTAAACATAAAACAAAAAAAACAGTTAGTATGATATATTTCGCACAATTACAAATTGTCGACAACATACCTTTTATATTCTGCTGCAGATAATTCCTTCATTCATTGCACTTCTGGGCAAAGAATATTAGTGATTTGAAATAGTATTTTGCACTGCATGTAAGTATTGACTTAGTTTTCCTCTTTCTACCCCTTCCAAACCATGGGCAAGAAAATAATCTCCCTATAAACTGCATCATTGGATAAAGATTGTCTAATTACATCAATGGTACTTACCGTAATAGTCCTTGTAGTACCAAATTAGTCCATTACAGTTTCAAACCCTTCAATTGATATTTATCACCTGACATCCCGAAACTATTCAAAATTTGATTAGAAATTATAAATTAAAAATATGTTAATCTGTCTAAAAACCTTTTTGCGCAAAATTTCTCTAACTTAGGCATTAGCGATAATTAATTTGAAATAATCACTAATCCTACTGAGGCGAAACCGCCATCAAGTCATTTTTGCTTATAGGCACTATATTTGATATATACATCATTTGTTAGGATATTTGAAGCCATTTTTATCGATTTAAGTAACTTGATTCACAAGAAAAAAATTAATAAAAATGTACAGTAAGTATAGAAAGTCAAGCGGCCTAGTAAACAAATAATCAATCAATAAATCAAAGTTGACATAGTATTATACGCTTAATATTATGAAAAACGTGACGTGTTGAAAAAATATTAAAAAAAGTCATTGCATTGACACAGAAGCATGCAGGTTGTATTTGCAGAAATTCCAGAATATCAACCACGAATGAACTACTTTTTACAATTAGACAAGAATCTGGTTTCTCGAAATCAATATGGATTCCGAATGAATGAAGAAACACAGAAAAAATTGAAAATGTGGCAATCCTTAACGAAAGCTTAATCTCTCAAGTTCAAAATTTTAAACGGTGGTTATTAATATAACAGGCGATCATAAAAACTTTCCATGGGATGCAGTTTATGATCGCCTGTTGATACAAATGCACATAGATACATACTTACATTAATATGTTATCATAGGTCAATAATAACAGATCTACATCGTTAAGTGTCGCATAAGAAACTTGCCACAAACAAAAGTCTGGAGAATTCTAAAAAATAAAAAATTTAAACCTTTTAAAATACACGTAAGCCAGCAGTTGAGTCAAGGGGACGACTTGAGGTGAGTACTGTTTCATAACTTGCTTCAACAAAAAGTGAACGAAGAAATAATGAACATTACTGGCCTGTAGAAAACCCGCGCATTGTAAAAGAGCGCAAAGGCTAAGGAAGATTTTCTGTAAATGTATTGGTTGGCATAAAATGCCCCATATTATTGAAGGAAAATTAAATGCTCAGAAATATCTTGAGTTTTACAATAATCAGTTATGAGTTTTTACCTAGAAAACCTTACGCTAAATATATTAGCAGAATTGTGATAGCAGCGAACCCGTAACAAAATATCTAAATACAGTTTTTCCAAAGAAATGGCTAAGAAACCAGAGAGCTGTGCGATGGGTGGCAAGGATGCTAACCTAAGTCCGTTCAATTATTTCCTTTCGGAAGAAGTAAAAAATAATTTGGATAAAAACATGCCTAGTAATAGAGATGAGTTTATAAAGTAATTGCAGCAGATAGTCTTTCCATTTCCGTAAGGACAGTACAAAGAGAAATTGACAATTTGAGAAAGAGAATGTATTAATGAAAACGGTTTGTTGTTTGAGCACTTACTTCAGTTGTTTGTTTAAATTACATGTTACTTGTTGAGATTTTAAAACAACACCAAACCAAGTACCATATTTTTGGACTCTAATTACCCATTTAATAACCTTCCTATTAGTATTAGTTATTTCATCTGTTTTTATGTTAAGAATGAATGAAAACATAACCTACTTGCTTTTCTATACTTTTTATATATTTTTATTAATATCTTTCTTGTAAATCATTAAAAATGGCTTAAAATATGCTATCAAATGATGTCAATATCAAATATGGCATTTACGGAATTTTTCGAAACACATGGTTATTAGCTATGAAAAACTCCCTTAACACGTAGACTGTCCACGATATAAGGCGTTTGACTCAACAGTTCCAACTCCTAAATTTTAATTTGGAGTGTCATTTGCTACAAATATTTTTTATTATGGCAGTTCTTTTATGTACATTTTTTGCCAAAAAATAAAGAGCCGCATATGCTGCGGCACGGGCACTCAATAAGAAATTTCGGCACTCAGTGTCCAGTGACGCAGCTAGATTTATTTAGTAAATAAAATTAATATTCTAAATAACATAACTAAGCTTTAAAAATCATAAACAAATATAAAACACATGTAATAAACCTAGGATTGAGAGAAATGCATAAACTCAGGTAAAAGTTAACATAAAATCAAAATAACGCACGACATAATACTACAAAGTATAGTAGATAGATTATATCATAGCAATAAAATAGAAACATAAAAACAACGTTCTAACAACATAAGTACATTCTAAAAGAACATAAACAAACATAAAACATAAAAACCTACGACTGCACGAGATACATAAAGATAACAAATTATAAAAAAAAGGAACTCACGGCACATTTTATGTAACTATATTTAGATAATACCTATCATAGTAATAAAAAAAAACAAAAAAAATTATTCGAAATAATGAAAGTACAAGTAAAACAAACACGAACGCTTTATATACAAAAACCTGTGATTTTCCGTTTCAAACACAAATAAATATCATATTACACAAAAAGGACGAACGATATGATGAAATAAAAAGGAAACATAAAACCTGAAAATATCAAATAACATGCGACATAAAAAACGTAAAATTAGTTCTCGTGAAATTATTCAAAACATAATTCAAGACAGAGTCCTGGTTATATGCCCGACATATACTTATTATATTCTGCGATGGGCAGTGGTTTTTCATTGATCCTTCCTGATCTAGACGTCATTTCCCGAAGAACATGCTCGTGTTCTGTTGAAATGTTGAGAACCTCTCTTTTATCCTTCAATTTTCCTATACAAATTTGCCTACCATAACGTTGAACTGCGTCACCAGATTTTAATTTGATTTTTATCACCGCAATTATAGAAATTGTCCATATAAGGACTATAGCCTTGACCCAACTAGTTGTTAGCAAGATGAGGAACAATATGCCCTTTACCGCCCGAATCGTCAGCTGCCCCTGTGTATACTTGAATTTTCATTACAGTACCACTACTTTCGGTAAGTAAATAAAATTTTATACCATATTTGTGTTTTTTATTCTTGATATATTGGCGAAACATACGTCTTCCTCGCCATAGAAGCATAGACTCGTCGATAGCCACTGTCTTCTGTGGACTATAAGTTGTCAACGTCTTATCATTAACAAAATGCATTACCGTGCGTACTTTATAAAGTCTTTCAGTCGATCTTGGTTCTCCTTGTGGATTTGGAGAAAAATGCAGACAACATATTATAAGTAAAAATCTATTTCTGCTCATAAAATGTCCAAATGCCAGACTATATAAATGATCTTTCCTCCAGTTATCTCTGAGCCTTGGTAACTGGATAATCCCTATATGGAAAATAACTACTAAAATACTGTCATTTCTTGTTTATTCGCTGGTTTCCAACGGCTTATTCGTGACTGCGGAGTAGGATTTGGATCAGTCAATAAAACCATTTCGGTGTAGGCATTCATCTCATTTACCAACAAATCAAAAAAACTTGTCATCTGCTAACAAAATTATTGCGCACACACACTACTGTGAAACTCAACGCGTGGCCACATGAAAAAAGCGCGCCTAAAGTCATTTCGACGTGCCCCTAACACAGACACAACACAACTGATGTGACTCTTGAAGAACAAACTGTTTAATAGAAGTATATCAATGACGACACACACTCGGCGCGGGCAATGCTGTTGGAATACACACGCCGACAATCTGTCGGCATGGGTAGTGAACGAGTTAAGAATATTTTATTGGATTTTTTAAATTTTTAATAACAAAGTCGGTCAGTCTAAAGCGTTTGGCGCAATCCGATATGGCGTGGACCATGATGCCGCATTACTCGCATTTTTAACACAGAGGATAATAGTATATTATATTATAAGTGAGAGAAATGCATCCTCATACATACGCGAAGGATGAGTTTCGCCCGATGAGCATTAGTTAGCAAGCGAATGGGACAATTCTCATGAGCTTCATAATGGCATTTCGCTTACGTGTGATGTACGACGTTTTATCCTACTGGAACATCGACAAGTATTTCGGAATTCACCCGAAAAAGGTTTTTCAATCTTCGTATTTTTGCCAACTTGTGAAATAATTTGTTTTCCACAAAAATATTTTAGCCATCTAACTCAAATCTATTCAAAGAGCGATTTAAGTTACTTAAAAATTGATTTTTTTTTAAGATTGTGGACCTGAACAGGCTAAATTTGGCCTATCGTGCTAAAGCACTCAGGATCACTTAGAAGGATGGATAGAGGGATAATGAATTTCCAATAGATGCCTATCAACAGCTACATTAAATTGTCTCATATCATAAGTGAGAGGAAAGCAGGAACTAGGCAGATCATTCCAGAGTTTAGAAGCCGTGTAGAAAAATGTGGATTGCGCCCGTTTGGTACGACAAGTGGAAATTTGTGCTGCATACTGATGATGTGAATGAGCTACCCGAGTGTTTCTCGCAAAGATAGCCCGAGGTGGTATCAAAGAATATAATTCAAGCAGCACAATAGCCGTTGTAATAACGATAATACAAAGAAAGAACTGAAACCATCCTTCTATGCTCAAGGGACTGTATGTGAGAAGTTAAGGACGGGTCATTTATAAGCCTAATCGATCTCTTTTGAATACGATCAACGATATCGGGAGCATATTGGGGAGCACTAACCCAGAGGTGAGAATTATATTCCAGATGTGGCCGAATTTGGGCCTTATACAACAGAAGGAGTTGTCGAGAGGTAAAGTACTGCTTAGATCTGTACAAAAATCCTATTTTACGAGCAACTGTTTTGGTAGCCGACAGAATATGGTCAACCCATGAAATATTTGAAGATACAGTCATACCCAACAGAGTAACGGAGTCTGAAAACTTAAGAACTGAGCCATTAATACTTACAACAGGAAATGATCGATCTTTTTTGGCGGACACAAGGTAACACTGAGTTTTGTTAACATTAAATTTAACTTGATCATTGTTTCCCCATTCGAGAATACGTTGAATGTCTTTGTTGATTGAATTTGCCATTTCAGCTTTAATTTCTTGATTTGACATAGAAGGTACATTATCACTATGAGTAGACTGAGATGAACTACAGTGAAGAGTGCTGTCGTCAGCAAAGCAATGGATGGGGTTAGTTGTTGAAGAAATAAGGTCATTTATGTACAGCAGAAAAAGTGTAGGCGCTATAACGGATCCCTGTGTTACGCCCGCGTTAATGCTAACTTCTTTTGAAAAAAGCCATCAACTACGACACGTATGCGTCTTTTATCAAGGAAACTAGAAACCCAGTTGATGAGCGTATCATTTAACCCAATCGAGGTGAGTTTGGCAAGTAAACACTTGCACCAAACTTGGTCAAATGTCTTTGAGATATCTAAAGCGACTACAACTGTTTCACCGGACTGCTCTACTGTATTGTTCCAAACTTGGGTCACATATGAAAGAAGATCGCCTGTGGAACGACTTTGCCTAAACCCTTATTGGTGGTCACTAAGGAGTTTGTTAGTTTCAAGGAACGTGAGCAGTTGCTGATTGATGGCTTTTTCCATGATTTTAGACAAAATGGAAGTGATGGCAATTGCTCGGTAGTTTGAGGGATCGGTCTTATCGCCTTTTTTGGGAATAGGTTGAACATTTGCTAACTTCCATGATGAAGGGAATTCCCCAGAAGACATAGAGATCGTATCGAGCATAGATAGAACTGGTACTAGTTCGGGGGAACATTTCTTTAAGACAATAACTGGGATACCGTCTGGGCCAGTCGCCTTATTAAGATCAAGCCTACTGATGCTGGATTCCAAGAGCTTGTACAAAAAATGAATTGGTTTCATAGCGTATAAATAAGAGTTGACTAAGGGCACATATTTTCCAGAATCATTGAGACACGAGTTTGATGCAAACAAATCAACAAAAACATTGGCTTTGTCTACAGAATCAGCAACTACCGATCCGTCAATAAATGTCAGGGGGGGAAATGAAGATGTTCCAAGGTTTTTACTAATGGCTTTAGCTAAAGACCAAAATTTACGACTACCTAAAGGAGATGTAGCTAGTTCATTGCATTTTCGTTGTTCGAACAACTTTTTAGTTTTAGTGATGACACTTTTGCAGATATTTCTAGCACCAACGTATTCTACATGACTGTCGACCGATTTATTAGATTTCCATTTTATGTAATATTTATTTTTTAAAGATATTGCATCAGCACAAGCCCTATTGAACCAGGGTTGGGAACGTGAATGACCTGTACGGTACTGTTTTTTGGGAATGTATAACTCCATTCCCATTAGGATGACTTCAGATACTGAAAGAGCGATGTCCGAAGAAGAGGACGACTTAAAACAATATTCACGCCATGGAAAAGTTGCAAAGAAGTCCCGTAAATTACTCTATCGAGCTGACTTAAAACACCACAAAGTTCTATCGGTTTTGCGAACAGTGGAATTAGGTACAGTAGAAATGATTTCTACTAGACAATGGTCGGAAAGACCTAAAGGCGAAAGAACTGAAGTTTCATAAACAAAAGGGTTTGATGTAAGAAAGAGATCTAGGAGATGTGGAGTATGGTTAGGGTTATCAGGGATTCTTGTGGGTTCAGAAATCATTTGTGTGAGATCACAAGAAATACCAAATGTTTCTGCACTATGACCAGCAGGATTTGTAGTAGATGGAAACTGAAGCCAATTAGATATCTCAAGATGGAAACTGAGAACTGAGACAGGAGATAGTCAACTATCATACTAAGGTAACCGAAGAAGTCTTGAAAGTCACTGTCATTAGGAGACCTATAAATGCAACAGTAGAATTTCACAAAATTAGGACCAGAATGTTTAAACCAAATCACGTCAAAATTTTTATTTTCTAAGGAAGAAACCCTCTTTCAAGCAATTCTGTCCTTAATGTAGGCACATACACCTCCTTTATATCGAAAGTTAGAGTGAAGGTGGTATTGAGGAAATTGCAAGTAGGAGCTTTCAGAGGAGACTTGTGTTTCAGATAGAAAGAAAATATCAGGTTGTAATTGTTTAAGATGTTGGTGAATAGCATTAAGATTAGATCTGATACCGCGGATGTTGCAGTAGTGAAAGTTGATACTTTCGATGACCGTGGTCGCTTGGGCACTGCCCTCCCGGACATCCGAATGGGGCAGGATTTTACGTCCGGGATTTATTACCCTAGAAACCACAGCCATCTTATTTTTCAATTTGGGACTTTTAGCCCGATAGGAAGACAGTGAGGGTGAGAAGGAAGAATAAGGATGAGAATAGATTAAGGATGAAGGAGAAGGTAACCGGCAGCCCTCACCGAGCTCAGAAAATCGGAGACCCAATATTAAGGAGCTTGTACGCATAATGATGGCATTTTACGCAAGCTTTTCAAGAAGACTTGTTGCGTGCTCTAGGACAAATATGACATCGCCCAATATAGCTTTCTGGTTTTGGGGGATCAAGCGGATGGGGAATATTCACCTCAAGTCCGAGAAGTGCATGAGCACGTATTCTTAGCTCGCTTCTATTTGTGGTTTAATAAGCTCCCAAGCAAATTTCTCAATAAAATCACTTTTAAAGGTTCTTTTAGTGGATGATTTGCTTTATGCACACAAAGAGCATTTACACCAGATATATCTAAGAGATCATAGAAGATAACCAGTGGCCAACGACGCGTGTTTCTTGCGATATTGTAATTTATACACAATTGATCCACCAAGTCTCCCCCAATTTTAGTACGGTTATAATCGGTGATTAATTCTGTTTTTTTTTATCGCCGGTTTCTAGATCAATAGCGGTATCATGATGCATTGACGACAGTACAATTACTGCCTTATTTTTTTAGCACAATAAGGAATCATTGATATATCCTATTGGAATCCAAAAAGCGAAGACTTCCTTATTTGGCAAAAACTGGATAGAAATCTCTCTTTTATTTTTTCTCATTGTACCAATACATGTTAGTTTCTTTTGCAGTAATTTTTGTTTCAACGGAATACTGCTGAACCAATTATAGCCAGTAATATTCCGATTAGTCCCCTCCACTGGGTGTATCAATCGTAGTACAATCTCTTCAGGAGTGTTACTGAATTTATAGGGGCCATCCGGTTGAATTCCCACGTATGTCTCCAGATTGAAGGTATAAGAAGCTTTAGCATCGGTCAAAGCAACTACCTTGTTTCAATATTTCGCCGGCTTACTGAGAATGTACTGATTTAATAGGCAGTAACTGTTCAACTGTTAGAAATTTACTAACACCAAACGAATTCTGAAAATGAACCAAAAAAATTTCAATCAGTTTCCTTATGGGTGCTAATTTATCTAATTCTTTTCAACCGGGTTGTAACATCGTCAAATCAACGAAGAAGAAATTTGAATAGCTTTTCGCTCATAGCGAGACAACAAGATTCCACTCCGTTGCCGTTGGAGTTATCTCATGTTTTACGAGTACTTTCCCGGGAACTTCTCGATTTACCAATCAAGAAAAAAATTCCTATAAAAGCTCTTACTTCTGTTTGGTTGGAAAGTCTAGCATCAAGGTCCCTGGGAATTCTATATTTTATTTGTTGGAGATATGTATGTTTGAGGAACTAACTAGTATTTGAATAACGCCAATTTCTAGAGTGCCACTTCAGTCGTCACGTTTTGGTCCGGGGAAATGTTTTATAATATTATGAGCACGTGCGCGCATCTATATATTTCCACAGTTTCTCGTCCACCTAGTTATTCGATGCTTGCCAATGTAGAATTTGTCATGATCATTGTACTCGCTTTCTGTTGAGGTTTCATCGTTATCTGGTGTATTCTTGTTCCGAATCTGTTTCGTGGTCACTTCTTTCTACTATATTTTCATGTTCTCTTGTTTCGTCTTCCTGATCTGTATCTAGTGGGCTCTACTCAGCGCTTGAAACTTCCTGAAACCATATCTGCCAAAGTTCTGGATCTCTATCTACTAGCTTCTACACGTCTTTTTTTTTAATCAGACACATTTTTCTGAAACAAAATAATACATTGCCTAAATAGTACATACAATATCAGAGACACAATAAAAGTTATAAGTAAGAATCGAATTTCAACATTTCATAAGAAGAAATATAAATTGCGGCATGTCGTGTATAGAAATAAACATTACGTACCTGCGAGAAGAAATAAGGTAATAAGACACGCGGTCTACAATCGTAAACTAATCGTGATTGAACCTGTCAGTTACCACCCGTTCTACTGCACTTTCAATAGATCCGAAAGTGATAAGCAGCTACTTGAAGGCGTGTCCGCATATATATTCCCTCCCCTCAACTACCGTTATTCAAATTGCAGTGGTCTACGATTGTGACCACGTGCCTAGCGGAGGGTTAAGCTCGAATATTAATCACCCAGTACAATAGTAGCCCAGGAAGAATTCGCCGTGTTATATAGGCAACCCTCAAATAATTAAATCCAAGCTGAAATTTGGTGTGAGGCTCTGTTTTAGGGTCCTTAGGGCAATCTTAGAACCCACCATAAATCCGCTGAGCCAATCACCGAAAACTGTCATTTGAAGTGTCAGAAATATCTTTTTTTTTTCTTAAATACTGAGATATATCCTAAACAACGGCTCAAGTGAGAAAATATCAAGAAAGTAAAAATACTAAGCATAAAATTACCAACAAAATGGATTAAACTAGAGCTTCGAGAGTTTACCAGTGGCGCACTTGCAGTATTGTGAACACATGCATTCTTTTCTTTTTTATTTCATTTTTCTATTTTTTGACATGCAATATTGAAACAAATAAAAAAACGTAATGGAGTAAAAAACACAAAACGTGTTGCACATAATTACAAAAAAATGGCGACAAGCAAAGATCTAAATGTTTACCAGTGGGGTAGTTTCGGAATATTAATCATAGGTACTAAGAAAAGTATATTTGAAATGTGTATTTTAAACAATAAATGTACACCTAAAACTTAAAACCAAATAGTTAAAATATTAATTTTTTATAATTTTAGGTAGTATAAATAGCAGTTTTTTAAGTGTGTTTCGGAGGCTGACACGCGAGAAAGTATTTGTCGTTTTGCCGTACCTGTTTTTTTATAACAAAAGATAATATAAAAAACAACATATATATATATATATATATATATATATATATATATATATATATATATTACTTTGTTACAGTAACTACTAGAAATAAAATGCTTTCCAATCAAATTGTTAAAAGCAATACAATACGATCTCAAATGTCGCCCCACCGCGCCACACCGAATGGTCAAGTGACTGGGGATATGACGCAACGACGCGTACTTCCAGAAATCAGCGCAAATATTTTTTCGTTTATTCTATTTTTAGTTGTTATTTAGCGGCTGGGCAAATAAGAGTAGAGATCGATTAGAAAAGCGTGGCGCGCTACATTATGATGTCGTGCACTTGTGATTTGCTGCTGCCTAAATTGGAAGAAGTTATTGTTTTTAGGGGTAAAAAAACATTAATCGATAAAAGTAAATCACTCGGCGATGACCTTTGGCGAAAAATTAATAGGGTGCAGACGATTAGAATTCACGAAAACTGTCGTAAGCTTTGTTTACGTAAAAAATGGTGAAGAGTAGTATTAATATTCCAAGTGTTGACGGTGGCTCAGGTGGAATTTCTTTAATATCTGCTGAGCCTAATCCTTTTGATTTCACAAGCAAGTGCATATTTTGTGGGGATTACTGTCATAAATATGCAAAAGAATGAGTAGCAGACAATTCAGGAATGTATCCACAATAGATATAAAAGGAGAAATTTTTGAAGCATTGTAGTGTCCGAAACGATGTTTGGTCCGATCAGGTATTTACAAGAATTAATATGTCCATAGACTTAGTGGCTGCGTAGGGGCAGTATCACAAATCTTGTTATAATTTATTTTTTAAAATGACAAATACAAACCACCGAGGCAGGCCTATCGAGAAAACGTATGAAAGAGCCTTTAGTAACTTGTGTATTTATATAAATGAAAATTTAGATTTATGTCAATTTTCACTCTCTGAGCTACATAAACAAATGGAGGATTATTTATTTAATGAGCAGAAAAGGTGAATTGTGGAGCAAAACGCATTTAAAAAATAAGTACTTCGGGAAGACGTTTGAATACATGTGTTTAAAACCGATGTACATCCCTACAATCTAGAATTTGAAGACGGAGGAGAAAGTGATATCCCTGAAACCTTGAAGTTGTTCTTACAAACCTTGTCTAATGCTAAACTTCCCAGTGAGGAAAGGAATTCAAAAAGCGATAGAAAATTAATTAGCCTAAGTAATTCACTCATATCAGTGATACGTCCGAAATCTTATGTTTCTCCCGTTTTATTAGGCTTAGGGATCCACCTTCACTGCAAATTTGGATCAAAGGATTTATTCTGCATTTTACCTGCTTGAGGATTCTGTGAAGCATATTCGTCCGTTTTGGCTTTTGAGAATACTGCATCTGAAATATCGGTAAATATAAAGGATCCTTCCTTTTTTCCAATTTGTATTTGACTTCAATACGAGAACTTTAGATGGGTATGCCATGAGTGGAGCAATGGTAGCTATACCGCAATAATTTCTATCTATAAAACATGTTCCTAAAATACCAAGTTCTCAGCTAATCTCAGGCAGTTTTGGCACATCTCCTATATTACATTACCAAAAGTCAACAAAAATTGGCTTGAGCAAGATTAAAGTTGAAGAAATTGAGCTCGCTCCATCTAAAAATCTTCACCAATCAAGAATGCTTAATTGTCTTTGTAGCTTTGGACAAATGCACCATTTTTGTCCAAATTCTTCTTAGCAAGGATATATGTCAACTGAATTGAGGAAAACTTCTACGGCAATTGAAGAAAGATACTGCCTTTGCCCTTTGTTAATTTGAACCCAAGTAATATGACTACCATCTACTCATCTCTAAGGTTCGCATTAGATTTATGTAAGAAGAATAATTTTCGCAGTTGCGTGGTAACATTCGATCAACCCCATTTTTTAAAAGCCTCTGTGGCATCCGATCTTGCAGATGAACTCTGAAGAGTCACTGCTCGTTTGGGAACGTTTCATTTGCTAATGTCATTCATGGGCGCAATAGGAACCATAATGTCTGGATCGGGACTTGAAGAATTGTGGACCACAATATACCTTAAGAAAAGTATAATACATATGACCAGTGGTCAAGCATATGCTAGTGCGCTGCGTGCACATATATTGACACAGTCTGCGCTAACACAACTTTTATTAGAAGACATAGATTCGTCTAAATATTTACAAGGCGAATTGTACAATATAGATAAGGAAGCAGAAACATTACACGAATATCCAGTTCTTGGTAGCCTTCTGAGCTAGTTTAAACAAATAGTGGAAAAACAAAAAACGTCAAGTCGTACTGCTGAACTATGGTGTCCGTACTGGAAGCAGGTGGAAATTTTGAAGCTGACTATTCAAGCCGATAGAACCGCCGATTGGGATCCACATCTATATTGTGCAAATAATATGCTACCCTACCTTCATGCTGCTGGCCATCTGCCGTATGCTACAAGTTTTCACCTGTACATACAGAATATGCCACTTGCAAAAGGACAATGGATCCGCCAGATTACGAAAAATTGACACGTAAAGATTGCAACGTAGTACGGCATTCTAAAAAATTTTGATACGGAACTGCACTGGATATGGTAATAGAACAGGAGCTCATGAGACGTATGGAAACTTCTGGAGGACTAACCCACGGAAGAAACATCTTAGACAGTACATTGTCTTGATGGATTGCGCGACGCCCCAATGTTTAGAAGTGACAGAAGCAATTGAAAGCTTCTCCCGCATAACTACTGTCCCAAATGGTCAACAGGTCGATCTACCACATTCTCGTATCCAGCGCGACCAGAATGACATACTGAAGCTTACAAATTGGTTGAAAATGCGAATCTCATTTGATCCTAGCATTAATCTCGATCATTTCAGGTGTTGTCGGTAATAAAGACGTAACCTGCCACCATGTCATGAAATGACAGAGTTAAGCAACTGTCAGTAGGAATTACGGTAAAACTGAAAAACGAGGAATTGAGTGTAAATCCAGTGCTTCTTTTTAGTCGAAGTTGGCTTCAAGTCCACCGTGCTTGTTTGAAAATTCCACTTGGCGAAAAATTGTGAAATCGGCTTTGTATAAGGTCTTTGATCAACTTTATTCACACCTAGATGTTTGTCCAGATTCTGTTACACATTATGCGATTGACGGAAATCATTTACTCCACAAAGTAGTTTGGCAAAACCCGGCTGTGTTTTCCGAAGTGTTTTCCCAATATCACAGGTACCTAAGGCGTCATTACGGGCAGAATGTAACTGTTATATTTGACGGTTACACTACACCCCAAAAAAATCTGCCGAACAGAGTCGTGGCATTCAAGGCAGAAAAGCCACATCTGTTATATCTTTCTTCGATTTGATACATGTAACGGCCTCTCAAGAATATTTTTTGTCGAACACCATGAACAAAACCAAATTTATTGCTGCATTAAGCAAAATACTAACCGACAATGGGATTAATGCAGTAAAATCGGAGAGTGATGCCGATCTCTTAGTTGTAACTACGGCAGTTGCATTATCAGAGGAGCTGCGTAATGATGTTGCTGCAGTAAGTGAAGATACAGATGCCACGGCCTTATTAATCCATTATGCAAAACAAAGATTGTTTATGCTGCGCCCAAGCAAGGCTTCAAAACCTAACAGAGTAACGGACATAAGGATGCTGCAAGAAAATCTGGGCGAGTTAAAAGAGATCAATCTGGCTTTACATACTATTTATGGATGTGACACGCCTTCTGGCTTATTCAACAAAGGAATTGGTATTGAAAACGGTTCAGAAGAAGAAAATGTCTACTCTTCTGAAAGGTTTTTACAGTCCTCATACCACCAAAGAGAACTATGCTGCAAATTTGTAACAAGACTTTACATTAAAAACGAAACTCATGCGGACCTGGATGACGTAAGGTATATACTATACCAGCAATATATTGCCAAGAGGAACCTGAACAGATATTTTAATTTGGCTTCTCTACCGCCAACCGTCGATTCTGCCTATTTCCATGCCCTTACGGCTTCTCATCAAGTAAGCCTGTTTTTTAATGTTTCAGTTTTAATCTCATTTCTTCGTTTATAGGTCTAAGCTCGGTTGGGCAGTAGCCTGTCGCCACAGGAGTGGGGATGGATGGTCGATGATGCTGGGTATTTGCCTATTAAGACCGAAAAAGAAATTCCCCCACGATGGTTATTAGAAAAAATATTTTGCGGCTGTCAATCTGGAGGCTGTAAAAATGGTTGTTCTTGTCGCAGAATGCGAGTCAAATGCTCACTGACAATGTGGCCAGTGTAATGGTATTACCTGTCACAACAGTATTCAACCCGAAACTGATGAAGAAGATATCTAAATTGTAGGTATTTTTATAAAATACTAAAAAAAATGATGAAGTGCTGTGACTACGCCACTGGTGAACTATATAAGATTTTTTTAACGTATTTTTTAGTTATCTGTTTAGTTAAAATAATTTTTTCCTTTTGTTTTCGTATTTTGATCTTTTTCAGAAATAGAAGTGAAAATAATCAAGAATGCTTAAAAAAAACATACTAAAATTACTGCAACTACGCCACTGGTCAACTCGAATAACATTAATTATAATTCAGTTTGTAGATAATTTAATGCTAAATGTTTTTGTTCTCTTCATATTTTTCCGTTTCAGATATGGTTTAGAAAACATTTACGTTTTTATAAACAAAAGGTTCTTTTTGACATTTCATATGACAGTTCTGGCCGATTTTAGGGTA
This sequence comes from Vesta saturnalis, assembly GCA_036346205.1. NCBI lineage: Eukaryota > Metazoa > Arthropoda > Insecta > Coleoptera > Lampyridae > Vesta > Vesta saturnalis. The sequence goes on along the minus strand of JARFJB010000317.1, from coordinate 6,553,192 downwards.
CTTTAGGGACCCTAAAGAAGCCTTCATATCAAATTTCAGCTTGGCCCTAATTTGTTGAGGGTCGACTCGGATCGTTCCTGGGCTATAGGTGTAAAAATGATATGCGCACATGAGGGTTAAATAAATAACGTGTGCAGCCCATCTCCTACGTGAAACCATAATCTCTCATAACAAGCAGAAACAATCAAAATTGCTTGCATAATGATTTGTTAGTTTGTTGAATAAATGAATTGCGAGGTTTGAAATGAAAATTCCATAATAATAGAGATAAAGCAATGAAGAAAACTGGATGAGTTAACGTTCTAATGGCTACCAATCGCATTATGGGCTTGATCAAAATTTAAATTTAGTTGAATGTTGTTGTACAAGCTGAACGTTAATTATTTTCTGTTTAAATAACCTCAAACTAAATTTATAAAATGACAGTTTCATTGTCACTGTTTGTTGATTTGTTAATTTCGTAATTGCAGCGTATGTTAACAGGTTTCTAGGTCAGTTTGGTAAGCAATTGTCATTAATGTGGTAGTTTGTCGCAGTATAAATCCCTTTTGTTTCGAACTAAAGCAACAATTTCATTTGTAAAGCTTAATAACTGGTCATGTTAACTTCTGACACATTTCGCACTCAAACTCATTCATAAACAATATTTTAATGTCTTAAAGCTTAAACCACAATGGAAAAATGTAAATTTT